>CM065712.1:22891096-22893596 GCA_017654935.2 Phymorhynchus buccinoides | reverse complement strand
TAATATTTTGCCTTTTGGGGGGAAAGGGATAAGATTAGTATCAGCCTAAGATTATTTTCATAAACAAAGAAAGAAGCAGGCTTTGAGATTGAGGTTCGTAAACATGATGGGTGTGGGTGTTAAAACACAAGCTTGCCCATCATGCAATGTCGAAGTATTCACTGTCCTGCTTCAAGAAGCACGATGCTTTAATCCTAACAGTTACAATACAACAGAGCACTTTACGAACAGAGCAAGAATGTGGATGTTTTCAGCGTTTGTTTGCCTGTCTGTCTACCTCTATGGGGACGTGTGCCTGTCTGTCTGTCTATCCCTCTATGGGGACGTCTGCCTGTCTGTCTGTCTACCCCTCTATGGGGACGTCTGCCTGTCTGTCTGTCTATCCCTCTATGGGGACGTGTGCCTGTCTGTACGTCTGTCTGCGACCCCTCTATGGGGACGTCTGCCTGTCTGTCTGTCTATCCCCTCTATATGCGGGAACGTGTTGCCTGTCTGTCTGTCTGTCTAGCCCCTATGGGGGGGACGTGTGCCCATGTCTGTCTGTCTATCCCTCTAGGGGGGACGTGTGCCTGTCTGTGCTGTCTAACCCCTCTATGGGGACGTCTGCCTGTCTGTCTGTCTATCCCTCTATGGGGACGTCTGCCTGTCTGTCTGTCTACCCCTCTATGGGGACGTGTGCCTGTCTGTCTGTATATCCCTCTATGGGGACGTGTGCCTGTCTGTCTGTCTATCCCTCTATGGGGACGTGTGCCTGTCTGTCTGTCTACCCCTCTATGGGGACGTCTGCCTGTCTGTCTGTCTATCCCTCTATGGGGACGTGTGCCTGTCTGTCTGTCTATCCCTCTATGGGGACGTGTGCCTGTCTGTCTGTCTACCCCTCTATGGGGACGTCTGCCTGTCTGTCTGTCTACCCCTCTATGGGGACGTCTGCCTGTCTGTCTGTCTATCCCTCTATGGGGACGTGTGCCTGTCTGTCTGTCTATCCCTCTATGGGGACGTAGTTTGCCTGTCTGTCTGTCTATCCCTCTATGGGGACGTGTGCCTGTCTGTCTGTCTACCCCTCTATGGGGACGTGTGCCTGTCTGTCTGTCTATCCCTCTATGGGGACGTGCTGCCTGTCTGTCTGTCTATCCCTCTATGGGGACGTGTGCCTGTCTGTCTGTCTATCCCTCTATGGGGACGTCTGCCTGTCTGTCTGTCTACCCCTCTATGGGGACGTCTGCCTGTCTGTCTGTCTATCCCTCTATGGGGACGTGTGCCTGTCTGTCTGTCTACCCCTCTATGGGGACGTGTGCCTGTCTGTCTGTCTATCCCTCTATGGGGACGTGTGCCTGTCTGTCTGTCTACCCCCTCTATGGGGACGTGTGCCTGTCTGTCTGTCTATCCCTCTATGGGGACGTGTACCTGTCTGTGGCAGTCTACAAACCCTTGATCCAGCTATCATAGCCTTAAATACTGGACAGATTGTTGTCATATTGGCACCGTGATATTTGGCTTAATGGCTCTGACGTCTCAAGGATGAAGCTTACTTATTAAACTCGTCCAAAGACTCAACAGTAAAGACTTTGCTACCCCCACCCCACCCCGCCCTGCCCATGGCAGTCTATGTTAACACCTTCATCCAGCTACCATAGCCTTAAATAATGAACATGTTTTAGTGATATTTTCCTTAATGGTCCCGATGTCTCAAGGATGAAACTTATTTACTAAGCTCATCCAAAGACTCAACAGTAAAGACTTTCCTAACACCCCCACCCCACCCTGCCCATTGTGAGGGGATGTCCTTACTAACTACAATTTAGCCGTATAAGATTCTTGTAGGGGTCAATTCAATTACCTGTTGAGTCTTCGGATGATATTAACCTTTTTCATCCAGCTACCATAGCCTTAAAGATCCCCCACGTCACGTGTCCAAATCACGGTGTTCACGTGTTTTCCCTCTTATAGCTGGAAAACAATGTCTTAAGAAATATTCACAGCATAAGAGGGAATGTGACACGTGACGTGGTGGGGAGGTCTTGAAGATTCCTGAAAAGATTGTTAGTGATATTTTGCTGAATGGTCCGATGTCTCAAGGGTGAAACTTATTTGCTAGTCTCATCCGAAGACTCAAACAGTAATTGAATGCACACTAGTTCCCCCTACAAGTTATATCTTGCGGCTAAACTGTAGTTTAGACACACCCTCATGTTTGCCATTCTATGTCAAAGTCTGGTTCTTTCAGTTTCATGGCGATAAACCTTAGGCTGATCCTAGCCCTAGCCCTTTCCCAAAAAGGTAGCAGGATGTTCCTTCTCGATGAACATGTTCAAATCGAGCGTTTGCTGGAAGGGATGGGTGGACGATGCTGGGCGACAGGACCAGCTGGTGGAAGAAAAAAAAAAAAAAAGAAGGCGGGGGGGGAGAAAAAAAAAAAAAAAAAAATGAAAAAAAAAAAAGGGAATTACGGTGTTTTCTCAATCCTTTGTCGGGGGCGTGGAATCTGATATGTTGTATATAA
>CM065712.1:22885344-22890596 GCA_017654935.2 Phymorhynchus buccinoides | reverse complement strand
TTCAGGTCTGTCTCTTGTCTATGTCTGTTGTCTGTCTCTCTCTCTTCTTCTCTCTCTACTCTCTCTCTCTCTCTCTGTCCTCTTCTTTCTCTCTGTGTGTCCGTGTCCCTTTGTCTCTGTCTTTCTACACATCTGTCTAACTGTTTCTTACTGTCAGTCTGTCTGTCTATGTCTGTCTGTCTTTCTCACCCCCCCCCCCCACCCCTCTCTCTCTCTCTCTCTCTCTCTCTATTCTCTCTCTCTCTCTCTCTGTTTCCTGTCATTGCCCCTTTGTCTCCGTCTTTCTACACATCTGTCTACCCGATAGACATAAATGTAAGCTTGTTATTCAACGCTGGGGAACAGCTAGGGAATGTGCCAGGGAAGGGGGGAGATTTGTTTCAAATAGGAAACTGATCGGGTGCAGACACCTGTAGACGAAGGAGGGTGGGGTGGGGTGTTCAATGGAAAATAAAATAGAAGCCCCCTTCCTTTCACCCCTCCACCCCTCTCCACCTCTCCCCCACTCGCTGCTTTCTATAGCAGACCCCACCCAGCCTTTGATTGGATAGAGCAAAAGGGAAGTTCTGAAAGGGGGTTACCCTTTTCTTCTACCGACTGCACTGTCTTCTTCGTTCTTCTTCTTCTTCTTCTTGTTCTTATTATTCTTGTTCTTCTTATTCTTCTTCTGATTCTCATTCTTGTTCTTCTTTCTTCTTATGTGTTACTCTTCTTCTTCTTCTGCTACTTTCTTCCTCTACTTCTCCTTCTTATTTATTCTTCTTCTTGTTATTATTATTCTTCTTCTTCAATTTTCTTTTATCTTCTTCTTCTCCCTTTATTCTTCTTCTCCTTCGCTTCTTTCTGTTATTATATATTCTTCTTCTTCTCTTATTATTAATTCGTTTCTTCTCTCTTCTTCTTCTACTTCTTTGTCTTCTTATTTTATTACTTATTAATTCTTCTCCTTCCTTAGTCTTCTTATTAACTCTTCTTTCTTATTTTCTTCTTCTTCTTCTTCTGTTATTCTTCTTCTTGTCTTCTTCTTCTTCTTGCTTCTTCTTCCTTTCTTCTTCTTATTCTTCTTCTTGTTCTTCTTCTTATTCATGTTCTTCTTCTTCTTCTTCTTCTACTTCTTCTTCTTCTTCTCCTTCTTATTCTTCTTCTCTTATTATTCTGTTATTCTTCTTATTATTCATATTATTCTTCTTCTTCTTCCTCTTCTTCTTGTTCTTCTTCTTCTGTTCGTTCTTTTCTTCTTGTTCTTTCTTCTTGATTCTTATTCGGCTCTTCTTGTTCCTTCTTCTTCTTCTCTTCTTCTTGTTGATTACTCCTTCTTGTAGTCTTCTCTTGTTCTATTATCTTCTGGTTCTTCTTATTTCTGTCCTTCTTCTTCTTCTTCTTCTTCTTCTTCTTCTTCTTCTTCTTCTTCTTCTTCTTCTTCTTCTTATTCCTTCTTCTTCTTCCTCTCCTTCTTCCTCTCCTTCTTCTTCTTCTTCTTCTTAGTTATTCTTCTTCTTCTTTCTTTCTTCTTTTTTCTACATGGTGCTACATTGTACATTAGCTCTACACCCCCCCCCCCTAGTCCCCTCCTATTTCCCCTCCCTCAAATGCTTAAGTGGATTGTTTTTTCCTCAGAAGCAATATTTTGCCTTTTGGGGGGAAAGGGATAAGATTAGTATCAGCCTAGGGATTATTTTCATAAACAAAGAAAGAAGCAGGCTTTGAGATTGAGGTTCGTAAACATGATGGGTGTGGGTGTTAAAACACAAGCTTGCCCATCATGCAATGTCGAAGTATTCACTGTCCTGCTTCAAGAAGCACGATGCTTTAATCCTAACAGTTACAATACAACAGAGCACTTTACGAACAGAGCAAGAATGTGGATGTTTTCAGCGTTTGTTTGCCTGTCTGTCCATCCCTCTATGGGGACGTGTGCCTGTCTGTCTGTCTATCCCTCTATGGGGACGTCTGCCTGTCTGTCTGTCTACCCCTCTATGGGGACGTCTGCCTGTCTGTCTGTCTATCCCTCTATGGGGACGTGTGCCTGTCTGTCTGTCTACCCCTCTATGGGGACGTCTGCCTGTCTGTCTGTCTATCCCTCTATGGGGACGTGTGCCTGTCTGTCTGTCTATCCCTCTATGGGGACGTGTGCCTGTCTGTCTGTCTACCCCTCTATGGGGACGTGTGCCTGTCTGTCTGTCTACCCCTCTATGGGGACGTCTGCCTGTCTGTCTGTCTATCCCTCTATGGGGACGTCTGCCTGTCTGTCTGTCTACCCCTCTATGGGGACGTCTGCCTGTCTGTCTGTCTATCCCTCTATGGGGACGTGTGCCTGTCTGTCTGTCTATCCCTCTATGGGGACGTCTGCCTGTCTGTCTGTCTACCCCTCTATGGGGACGTCTGCCTGTCTGTCTGTCTATCCCTCTATGGGGACGTCTGCCTGTCTGTCTGTCTACCCCTCTATGGGGACGTCTGCCTGTCTGTCTGTCTACCCCTCTATGGGGACGTCTGCCTGTCTGTCTGTCTACCCCTCTATGGGGACGTCTGCCTGTCTGTCTGTCTACCCCTCTATGGGGACGTGTGCCTGTCTGTCTGTCTACCCCTCTATGGGGACGTGTGCCTGTCTGTCTGTCTACCCCTCTATGGGGACGTGTGCCTGTCTGTCTGTCTACCCCTCTATGGGGACGTGTGCCTGTCTGTCTGTCTATCCCTCTATGGGGACGTGTGCCTGTCTGTCTGTCTATCCCTCTATGGGGACGTGTGCCTGTCTGTCTGTCTATCCCTCTATGGGGACGTCTGCCTGTCTGTCTGTCTACCCCTCTATGGGGACGTCTGCCTGTCTGTCTGTCTATCCCTCTATGGGGACGTGTGCCTGTCTGTCTGTCTACCCCTCTATGGGGACGTGTGCCTGTCTGTCTGTCTATCCCTCTATGGGGACGTGTGCCTGTCTGTCTGTCTACCCCTCTATGGGGACGTGTGCCTGTCTGTCTGTCTATCCCTCTATGGGGACGTGTACATGTCTGTGGCAGTCTACAAACCCTTGATCCAGCTATCATAGCCTTAAATACTGGACAGATTGTTGTCATATTGGCACCGTGATATTTGGCTTAATGGCTCTGACGTCTCAAGGATGAAGCTTAGTTATTAAACTCGTCCAAAGACTCAACAGTAAAGACTTTGCTACCCCCATCCCCACCCCGCCCATGGCATTCTATGTTAACACCTTCATCCAGCTACCATAGCCTTAAATAATGAACATGTTTTAGTGATATTTTCCTTAATGGTCCCGATGTCTCAAGGATGAAACTTATTTACTAAGCTCATCCAAAGACTCAACAGTAAAGACTTTCCTAACACCCCCACCCCGCCATGAGGGGATGTCTAAACTACAATTTAGCCTCAAGATTCTTGTAGGGGTCAATTCAATTACTGTTGAGTCTTCGGATGATATTAACCTTTTCATCCAGCTACCATAGCCTTAAAGACCCCCCACGTCACGTGTCAAAATCACGGTTTTCACGTGTTTTCCCTCTTATAGCTGGTAACAATTCTTAAGAAATCTTCCCAGCATAAGAGGGAATGTGACACGTGACGTGGGGGGTCTTTAAATCCTGAACAGATTGTAGTGATATTTTGCTGAATGGTCCGATGTCTCAAGGGTGAAACTTATTTGCTAGTCTCATCCGAAGACTCAACAGTAATTGAATGCACACTAGTTCCCCCTACAAGAATCTTGCGGCTAAACTGTAGTTTAGACACACCCTCATGTTTGCCATTCTATGTCAAAGTCTGGTTCTTTCAGCTTCATGGCGATAAACCTTAGGCTGATCCTAGCCCTAGCCCTTTCCCGGCAAAAAGGTAGAATGTTCCTTCTCGGTGAACATGTTCAAATCGAACGTTTGATGGAAAGGGGATGGGGTGGACGGAGGCTGGGGCGACATGGACCAGCTGGCTGAGGACCTTGCCCGGTGGAGGGGTAGGGGGTGTATAAAATACAACTTTGCCTGGAGCGACATGGACCAGCTGGCTGAGGACCTTGCCCGGTGGAGGGGTAGGGGGTGTATAAAATACAACTTTGCCTGGAGCGACATGGACCAGCTGGCTGAGGACCTTGCCCGGTGGAGGGGTAGGGGGTGTATAAAATACAACTTTGCATGGAGCGACATGGACCAGCTGGCTGAGGACCTTGCCCAGTGGAGGGGTAGGGGGTGTATAAAATACAACTTTGCATGGAGCGACATGGACCAGCTGGCTGAGGACCTTGTCTGGTGGACAGCCCTGACTGCCACGTGCGTCCAGCGACGGGGGAGCACCTGAGTCTGAGAGGGGTAGGGGGTGTATAAAATACAACTTTGCCTGGAGCGACATGGACCAGCTGGCTGAGGACCTTGCCCAGTGGACAGCCCTGACTACCTCGTGCGTCCAGCGACGGGGGAGCACCTGAGACTGAGTCTGGGGAGGGGGGGCGGGGTAGGGGGGTCTCTAAAATACGACTTTGCCTTTCTTTATCTTCGTGAAGCAACGGGTCTTAATCTGTGTTTACATTGTTCTTATACGAAATATAGGCTTTTGTGGGTAGCGTTATGTCCTTGCTGTCTTGTCAAGCGCAGGATCATGTGTGTTGGTGTCTTCTCCTTTTCCTTACATCTATACCGTCCCTGTTCCCCATACTTATGGTGGTATAGCGAGGTGTGTACCAGCACCCTCACCAATGCAATGGGGCGTGTGTGACTTGCATTGTTTGCCAGCACTGAATGGGAACACGAATTACATGAATAACATAATTATATACGCCAAGAGTGACACGAAGAGAACACGCTAGAGAACTGACATTGACAGTGTGTGTGTGTGTGTGTGTGTGTGTGTGTGTGTGTGTGTGTGTGTGTGTGTGTGTGTGTGTGTGTGTGTGTGTGTGTGTGTGTGTGTGTGTGTGTGTGTGTGTGTGTGTATTTGTGTGTGTGTGTGTGTGTGTGTATTTGTGTGTGTCTGTGTATGTGTCTCTCTCTCTTTCTCTTTGTGTGTGTGGTATATATATATAATATATATATATATATATATATATATATAACACAAAAATAAAGAAAACTACAACAAATCCGTGGTGGTTCCAATTTTAATTCAAGCTTTCGAGAGGGTGTCCTCTCTTCTTCAGGAATGACACACACTGGTAAAGAGAGTCACACGTAAACAAACCAATATATATATATATATATATGTGTGTGTGTGTGTGTGCGTATGTGTGCGTGTGTGTCTCTCTCTCTTTGTGTGTG
>CM065712.1:22870344-22875344 GCA_017654935.2 Phymorhynchus buccinoides | reverse complement strand
AAAACAAGGGAAAACAGAAGTGTGTCTTGAGAGTAAATCTGTAATGTAAAGAACTGATCGTTATGTTCAAGTGTTGTTTAGCCCATTCTGTGTCCAATACGTACTTTGTATTTTATAAGGCATTCACCAATCTCTGTATGGTGCAACAATGCTCCATGGTAAAAGGTAAAATATGAACAAAACATAGCAACACAGAAGAAAAAACACTGAAACGTGCAACCAAAAATAAAATTAGAAAACAATGGGTGACACATTGTATGTGTGTTATCCCAGAAAACAAAGAGATGTTGCGGTAAAGGTAAAGATGTGCCACCCCCCCTCCTGCATTTCTCGGTTAATTGCAATTATCCGTTTTTGCCTTTCTTACCAAACATAAAGCTGTATTTTATTAACCTTTTTAGCTAATAACCTTTTTTGGAATACTAACCCTATCCCTAACCCTAACCCTAACACTACCCCCCCCCCCCCCCCCCCCCCCTATAAGACGAGAAAACGCAATGAACCACGACTGTGACAAATGGCGCCGTTGCTACATACTGATTTAGAAAAGTGTCACCATCTCAGACAAATTACCAGAAAATATCCCGACTTACCTGTGTTTCTAATGATGTTGAACACCCACGTGAAACAGATGAATGACACAGGGTCCTATGGAATCCAGTAGGGGGGTTCAATGCACGCCACTCTCTCACAAACACAAACAGTCAAATGCCACCAGTTCTTCAATGGCCAAAGAACACAGTTAAAGTCAGTGCAGCCTACTAAAAAATTAAATTAGTTGAATTGTAACAAAAGAAATAAAAGAAAACAAAAACACCTAGCAGTCACCACTCCTTCAAAGTGCATGGTGAAGTCAGCGCAAGTATACTCTAAGTTCAGGTCATTTAAACCAAAGTAAAACAGAGGCATTCAATTCGCGTCTTTCTTGGCAGACAGCAGTTCTTAAATGGCTCCAGTCTCATAATAGGTAACAGTCGTAGTTACAGCCGATGTAGACCTGTTGTAGTTTCAAATAACGTTAGTACAATATCACAAAATATGCAAAATAGGTAAGAAAGTCAATGTATTCTACTGTAATTTAATACTTTGTGCAATAGATCAAAGTGAAACATATAAATTTGAATGAGGCACGTTTTTCTCATACAAAAAACACCAATGTCTACATTGTCTGCAGTCCTTCGATGGCCAAAGAACACAGATAACTCTAACATAAACCTACTCTAATATGAAATTACATACACTCTATGTCGAATATTATAAAACGGCCAGAGCAATTCAACACACGTCGTTAACAGACAAACACCAACGGCTCAATACCTCCAGTCCTGGCGACCTCACGTCCACAGTGTGCTGATCTTCGCTGTTGCCAGGTAACTGTGACGTCACTGACTCCGCCCACAAACACCCATGATGCCAACTGTGTCTTCCTCGCCTCCTTTCGCCCTATTTCCCTGCCGCTCCAAACTCTTGTTTATTTGTCAGTGGCGTAGGAACAGGGGGAGGGGGCAGGGGGCGGCTGTCCCCTCTGGCTCAGAGGAGGGGGCGAGCAGATATGTCTTCCTGCCCCCCCCCCCCCCCTCCCCAAATTCGAGCAGGCCAGCAAGTCAAGTCAAGTCAAGTCAAAATCATCTTTATTGAGGGTTAAAGAATAAGCTGACAAAGGTTTTTTTTCATCCTGCCCTATGGACAAGCGAAAAGGAGAGAGATCAACGATCAACGATCAACAAAAAATTAATGATCAAGGCCATCTGCCCATGTCATATAGGGAAAAGGGGGAGAGGAATAGATAAAAAAGAGAAGAAGAAAAAGCAATAAATAGCATACATATAAGTTATCAAAACGGTTATCAAATCAAAATAATTATTACCAAACATGAAACAACATTATACCATTGCAGTAACAACAGTCTAAAAACACACACATGTGCGGAATAAACAACTTCGTGAATAAGAATAACTGTGTATTACGTTAAATATAGTGGAAGGGAGTTGAAAGGGATGGGTAAAGATGGCCATTAGGTGAATTTCTAAGCTCAAATGCTTTGGAAATAAAATTTGCAAGACTAAACGTGTGTTTAGGGCTTGCTAAGAGCATAGACAGTTCAAATTTCGTGGGATTAGTGAAAACTTTATTGGGCAAGAACAGCTTTCGTAGAGCATTATATTTGGGAGAAATAAGTAGAAAATGGTATTCAGATTCGTTAGTGTTGGAACAAAGCGGACAACTGTGATCTGTTTGGGCTTTTGAAAAGCGAAAACGGTGTGGTTTTGGACATGACACACCTAGTCTGAATCTAATTTTTGATTTGCGTAAATTTATGTTTTTCATTTGAGATAAGTACGGAGAAAGGCTACGTGCTGACGTAAATGAAGAAAAGAATTCAAATCGCTGTTTAGAATGCATGTCACTATTCCATCCATCCAGAGAGAGAGAGAGAGAGAGAGAGAGAGAGAGAGAGAGAGAGAGAGAGAGAGAGAGAGAGAGAGAGAGAGAGAGAGAGAGAGAGTAGAGGAGAGAGAGAGAGAGAGAGAGAGAGAGAGAGATGAGAGAGAGAGAAGAGTAAAGAGAGAGACGGTTAGAGAGAGAGAGAGAGAGAGAGAGAGAGAACGAACGAACGAAATTTTATTTATACAGGATAATGAGATAAGTATGCATACTTTTTTACACCCAGCCCTGTGGTAAACCAAAATATCGAATAAACAACAATTAAAAAACACATGCAATGAAAGAAAATAATGAACAACAACCATGAATAGCATGTAAAAGGTTAAAATATTGAGGGAGAGAGGGAGGGAGGGAGGGAGAGAGAGGGAGAGAGAGAGCGAGCGAGAGAGAGAGAGAGAGAGAGAGAGAGAGAAGAGAGAGAGAGAGAGAGAGAGAGAGAGAGAGAGAGAGAGAGAGAGAGAATGCGAATGCGAATGCGAATGCGAAAGTTTATTCAGTTCAGGCCTATGCCCCTCACTGAAGGGGTGTCAAGTAATACAAAGCATGTTGATATAATTACATAGACAACCATAATCACGAAGCATTGAATTAATTAATTAATTGTACAAACATAAAACAGAAGACAATTCAAGCCTATTAAGAAATCATTAACTGTAGACTTTTCTGGGCTTTGTAAACATACATAGCCAAGTTCACAATAGTTTTCTCATTTTGACATGCCATTAAGAGATTCAAACGAAACAGACAAGGGTTATTATAATACTTTGCTTGAATTAGTTTCATTCTTAGATCATGCAGCACAGGACAAAGTCGGCATTTCATTTCATGATCATTTGATATTCTGTATCTTAACCTATGACAAAGTAAATCAGAAACACCAAAACGGAACTTAGTTAATGCACTTTTGACATATCTATTCATGTGTAATTCCACATATGGTTCCAAATAACATGAAGTTTTAAACAACCTGTACTGAGCAAATCTATCACTATTGAACGTATGATCATGCCAGTCCTGAAACCTACAATCAATAAGTCTTTGCTTCAACTCTTTTAAAAAGCCTGCAATGCACTGAACACCCTGATTGTACCAAACAAAACCAAAACCATGTGCATTCAAAAACTGACGAACACTGGTAACCCATGTCTTTTTACCATTATTATCCAGATTATATAACGTTTTATATGCTTTCAATGGCAACCTATTTTCATTCATCCGTGTTAACTTTAACCAATATTTAATACATTTTATATAAGAATGCATATATATCGGAAACCTTCCTAGCTCTGCATAAACAAGATCATTAGGTGTACGAGCATCAACATTTAAGAATCGTTTCATTGCAAACAGATGTATCTTTTTCAATTTCCTTGCCCTTTTCTAACGCCCAAATTTCCGAACCATATAACGCAATGGATTGTACCTGTGAGTCGAATAACTTCGTAAATATTTTGAAAGAACTACAATCCATTTTGTACAAAATACGAAGAAGAATAAAAACTGCTCTCTTTGCCCTATTTGCTATATCATTACATGCATAACTAAAACTAAGTCGAGTTGAAAAATAAATTCCAAGGTATTTATATGCGTTAAGTACTTCAATACGCTCAGTGCCATAAAACCACGTCTCCCTACAAGCTAAATATCCACCTTTACGAAACACAATTATGTTTGTTTTTGTCATATTTACTCTAAGATCTAATCTTGTTGCAGCAGAATATAAGTTATTAAGTTGTCTCTGTAAACCAACAATAGTAGTAGATAGTAAAGCAAGATCGTCAGCAAACAGTAAAATAAATAGTTCAATTAAATCAAAAGTGACACCATGGCGACCATGCTCAATTATTTCTAAAGCGAGTTCATTAATAAACAACGAAAACAAAACAGGGCTACACACATCTCCTTGTTTGACTCCACGAGTACAGTTAACAAAATCAGTTAATTTAGCACCAGATCTAATTCTTGCTTTAACCTCACTATACATACTTTTAATGCATCGATATAATTTACCCTTTATACCATTTTTAAAAAGAATAGGCCATAACAACTTCCTAGATATAGAGTCGAAAGCCTTTTCGAAATCTACAAAGGCAACAGAGAGAGAGAGATGGAGAGAGAGTGAAGAGAGAGAGAGAGATAGACAGAGATATAGAGACAGACAGATAGAGAGAGAGGGATACAAACAATCCAACATTTGTATAGGCATTTGTTACATTAGTGTTAAAACATTTTAAAAATCAAATGTCAAAATCAAAAATAATTCTTAAGATGTCTTCGAAAAGATGAATAATGTGATATTACTTTCAAATTAGTAGGTAAAAGAGTTCCATAAGGAACCTCCGGAATAATGCAGACTGGATTTGAATAACTCCAAGCGGGGTCTATGGAGAGAAATCTTGTGCACATGTCTTTTATCATTTAACGTGAATTTATTTCTTAATCTAGATGGTGCCATTCCGTTCATTATTTTCTGCATAAGTCTTCCTTTATTCAATTTTAGCCGATACTTAACAGGTAAAATATTATGATTCTTAAGATCTTCTGATGTTAAGGAA
>CM065712.1:22864539-22869844 GCA_017654935.2 Phymorhynchus buccinoides | reverse complement strand
CAACTTAAAAAACTTATATTCTGCTGGACACAAGATTAGACTTAGAGTAAAATATGACAAAAAAAACAAACATAATTGTGTTTCGTAAAGGGTGTATTTAGCTTGTAGGGAGACGTGGTTTTATGGCACTGAACGTATTGAAGTACTTAACGTATATAAATACCTTGGAATTTATTTTTCAACTCGTCTTAGTTTTAGTTATGCATGTAATGATATAGCAAATAGGGCAAAGAGAGCAGTTTTTACTATACTTCGTATTTTGTACAAATTGGATTGTAGTTCTTTCAAAATATTTACAAAATTATTCGACTCACAGTTACAATCCATTGCGTCATATGGTTCGGAAAATTGGGCGTTAGAAAAGGGCAAAGAAATTGAAAAAGATACATCTGTTTTCAAGGCTACATCTGTTTTTGCAATGAAAACTATTCTTAAAAATCTTGATGTCTCGTACACAAAAAATACCTCCAAACAACCCTAATGAGCTTGGTTATTTGCAGACCTAAGGAAGGTTTTTTCCCCGATATAACATAAATTCTTAGATAAAATGTATTAAATATTGATTAAAAGTTAACACGATAACCAAATACAAACACGAACGAGGATGAAGAAATAATAGGAGGGTTTTGCCATTGAAAAGCATTACAAAACGTTATATAATCTGGATAATAATGGTGTAAAATTAGTGACTGGGGGAGAGGGTGAATGGGTTTTGTTTTCGTTCGTTATTCGAGTTTTTTTGGATAATGCAAGCACTATGGTTTTTTTGGGGTTTTTGGTGTGTTTGGTACCAACAATCGCAGTGGTGTTCAGGAACATCAGCTAGCCCGCAGCCAGCTGGCATTGCAAATGCAATGCACAGAGCCAAATTGGCACCAAACAACAAGAGTGCATTGCAGGCTTTTTAAAAGAGTTGAAGCAAAGACTTATTGATTGTAGGTTTCAGGACTGGCATGATCATACGTTCAATATGTGATAGATTTGCTCAGTACAGGTTGTTTAAAAACTTCATGTTATTTGGAACCATATGTCGAATTACACATGAATAGATATGTCAAAAGTGCATTAACTAAGTTCCGTTGTTGGTGTTTCTGATTTACTTTGGGTCATAGGTTAAGATTACAGAATATCAAATGATCATGGAATGATAAATGCGCGACTTTGTCCTGTGCTGCATGAACCTAAAATTTCAAGATCTAAGAATCAAGAACAAAACTAATTCAAGCAAAGTATTATAATAACCCTTGTCTGTTTCGTTTGAATCGTCTTAATGGGCATATCAAAATGATAAAAACTATTGTGAACGTTGGCTATGTATGTTTACAAAGCCCAGAAAAAGCTACAGTTAATGATTTCTTAATAGGCTTGAATTGTCTTCTGTTTTATGTTTGTACAATTAATTAATTAATTCAATGCTTCGTGATTATGGTTGTCTATGTAATTATATCAACATGCATTGTATTACTTGACACACCTTCAGTGAGGGGCCTAGGCCTGAACTGAATAAACTTTCGCATTCGCATTCGCATTCGAATTCGCTCTCTCTCTCTCCCTTTTCTTTCTCTCTCTTCCTCTCTCCCTCTCTCTCTCTCTCTCGCCTCTATCTCTCTCCCTCTCTTTCTCCCTCCCTCCCTCCCTCTCTCCCTCAATATTTTAACCTTTTACATGCTATTCATGGTTGTTGTTCATTATTTTCTTTCATTGCATGTTTTTATTTAATCGTAGTTTTTTCGATATTTTGATTTACCACAGGGCTGGGTGTAAAAATAGTATGCCAACGTATAGTCCATTATCCTGTTATAAATAAAATTTCGTTCGTTCGTTATCTCGCTCTCACTCTCTCTCTCTCTCTCTCGCTATCTCTTCTTCTGTCTCTTCTCTCTATCTCTCTCTCTCTCTGTCTGCTATCTACGCTCTATCGAGCTCTCTCTCCTATCTCTCGCTCTATCTCTTTTTTTCTCTCTCTCTCTATCTCTCTCTCCTACTCTCTCTCTCGCTCTCTCTCTGGATGGATGGAATAGTGACATGCCATTCTAAACAGCGATTTGAAATTCTTTTGCTTCATTTACGTCAGCACGTAGCCTTTATCCGTTACTTACTCTCAAATGAAAAACAGCAATTTACGCCATAATCAAAAATTAGATTCAGACTAGGGTTTTGTCATGTCCAAAAACACACCGTTTTCGCTTTTCAAACAAGCCCAAACCAGATCACAGTTGTCCGTGTTTGTTCCAACATTAACGAATATGAATCCCATTTTCTACTTATTTGTCTCAAATATAATGCTCTACGAAAGAAGGTCTTGACCAATCAAGTTTTCACTAATCCCACGATCGTACGAAATTTGAACTGTCTGTGCTCTTAGCAAGCCCTAAACACACGTTTTTAGTCTTGCAAATTTTTATTTCCAAAGCATTTAAACTTAGAAATTCACCTAATACTTGAATATCCATCTTTACCCCTCCCTTTCAACTCCCTTCCACTATATTTAACGTAATACACAGTTATTCTTATTCACGAAGTTGTTTATTCCGCACATGTGTGTGTTTTTAGACTGTTGTTACTGCAATGGTATAATGTTGCTTCATGTTTGGTAATGATTTTTTTGATTTGATAACCGTTTTGATAACTTGTATGTATGCTATTTATTGCTTTTTTTTCTCTTTTAATTTATTCCCCTCCCCCTTTTCCCTATATTACATGGGCAGATGGCCTTGATCATTAATTTTTTGTTGATCGTTGATCGTTGATCTCTCTCCTTTTCGCTTGTCCATAGGGCAGGATGAAAAAAAACCTTTGTCAGCTTATTCATCTAACCCTCAATAAAGATGATTTTGACTTGACTTGACTTGACTTGCTGGCCTGCTCGAATTTGGGGAGGGGGGGGGGGGGGCAGGAAGACATATCTGCTCGCCCCCTCCTCTGAGCCAGAGGGGACAGCCGCCCCCTGCCCCCTCCCCCTGTTCCTACGCCACTGACAAATAAACAAGAGTTTGGAGCGGCAGGGAAATAGGGCGAAAGGAGGCGAGGAAGACACAGTTGGCATCATGGGTGTTTGTGGGCGGAGTCAGTGACGTCACAGTTACCTGGCAACAGCGAAGATCAGCACACTGTGGACGTGAGGTCGCCAGGACTGGAGGTATTGAGCCGTTGGTGTTTGTCTGTTAACGACGTGTGTTGAATTGCTCTGGCCGTTTTATAATATTCGACATAGAGTGTATGTAATTTCATATTAGAGTAGGTTTATGTTAGAGTTATCTGTGTTCTTTGGCCATCGAAGGACTGCAGACAATGTAGACATTGGTGTTTTTTGTATGAGAAAAACGTGCCTCATTCAAATTTATATGTTTCACTTTGATCTATTGCACAAAGTATTAAATTACAGTAGAATACATTGACTTTCTTACCTATTTTGCATATTTTGTGATATTGTACTAACGTTATTTGAAACTACAACAGGTCTACATCGGCTCTAACTACGACTGTTACCTATTATGAGACTGGAGCCATTTGAGAACTGCTGTCTGCCAAGAAAGACGCGAATTGAATGCCTCTGTTTTACTTTGGTTTAAATGACCTGAACTTACAGTATACTTGCGCTGACTTCACCATGCACTTTGAAGGAGTGGTGACTGCTAGGTGTTTTTGTTTTCTTTTATTTCTTTTGTTACAATTCAACTAATTTAATTTTTTAGTAGGCTGCACTGACTTTAACTGTGTTCTTTGGCCATTGAAGAACTGGTGGCATTTGACTGTTTGTGTTTGTGAGAGAGTGGCGTGCATTGAACCCCCCTACTGGATTCCATAGGACCCTGTGTCATTCATCTGTTTCACGTGGGTGTTCAACATCATTAGAAACACAGGTAAGTCGGGATATTTTCTGGTAATTTGTCTGAGATGGTGACACTTTTCTAAATCAGTATGTAGCAACGGCGCCATTTGTCACAGTCGTGGTTCATTGCGTTTTCTCGTCTTATATAGGGGGGGGGGTAGGGGTAGTTAGGGTTTAGGTTAGGGATAGGGTTAGTATTCCAAAAAGGTTATTAGCTAAAAAGGTTAATAAAATACAGCTTTATGTTTGGTAAGAAAGGCAAAAACGGATAATTGCAATTAACCGAGAAATGCGGAGGGGGTGGCACATCTTTACCTTTACCGCAACATCTCTTTGTTTTCTGGGATAACACACATACAATGTGTCACCCATTGTTTTCTAATTTTATTTTTGGTTGCACGTTTCAGTGTTTTTTCTTCTGTGTTGCTATGTTTTGTTCATATTTTACCTTTTACCATGGAGCATTGTTGCACCATACAGAGATTGGTGAATGCCTTATAAAATACAAAGTACGTATTGGACACAGAATGGGCTAAACAACACTTGAACATAACGATCAGTTCTTTACATTACAGATTTACTCTCAAGACACACTTCTGTTTTCCCTTGTTTTGAGGGTTTTTATTCCAATACATTGATGTAATTCACGCCATTTCGTTCAGTTTTCCTTCTCTTGCGATGTACGCTACATTCTTGTTAACTTTGATCACTTGATTTTGTTTCCCTGTCATTTTTTCCAAATGTTTTGTTAACGCATTTGACAAACTTCATACATTCTAGGTTTAAGTTTCATTGAAGTTATTTGTACACTGTTTGTCAGAATTCGTTTTCACACGAGCTCACATTCATGGTGTTTTTATGTCTTCGTGACGATTCCCGGACACTTTGTCGTATTATCTGCCTTCATACATATTTTTGTGAAGAAGACATTTACACTTTTTTTCATATAGAGTCTGGTAAGTTTCCCTAAAACTTCAACTCATGTAACTCAGTCCAACTGTCGTTTTGTGTTATTTTATGCAAGCATTTTAATTTAAGTTGTCCAAAGAAATACCCTGTAAATATGTTAATTATAAATATACAAATGAGTGAAAGTGCTCAAATATACATATTGCAAACATACACATGGGTGCACAAGGACACACACACACACACACACACACACACACACACACACACACACACACACACACACACACACACACACACAATGGTATGCTTGTTTCTCTCTGGTTATGTTCCTCTGTCTCCTCTCAATATCTGTCTTGATTTCGTCCTTTAACTATCTGGCACATTCTCTTTGTTCTGCTTCTTCCTCTTCATCGCTGTCGTTGTCGTTGTCATTGTTGTCGTTTCATCATCATTTCTGTCTTTTTCCCTTTTGTTTCCTTCTTCTTATATCTTCTTATCAGGGTTGTTGTCATCATCGTCATTGTCATCATATCTTTTTTTCATTTTCTTTATTTCTTCTTC
>CM065712.1:22842039-22852039 GCA_017654935.2 Phymorhynchus buccinoides | reverse complement strand
TTTTAGACACATGTAGAATATACAGTCAAAGCTAGAAGAAGAAGAAGAAGAAGAAGAAGAAGAAGAAAAAAGAAGAAGAACAAGAACAAGAAACAAGAACAAGAACAAGAAGAAGAAGAAGAAGAAGAAGAAGACAGTCATGTAGGCCGTGGACGCAAAAGGGGAAGCCCATTTCAGGACTTTCTTTTTGCTCCAGCCAATCGACGACTGGAGTTCTGCTATAGAAACCAGCCAGGGGAGAGGTGAGGGTGGAATGAAGGGGGTTTATTTTTGTGTTCTAAAGATCCCCGCAACTAAACCCCACCCCCACCCTCCTACCACTTCAGATATAATACATGTACCGACCACGTTATTATTTGACATGACCCGTCCCCCCACACCTTGTAAAAAAAATGACAGAAAGAGAGAGAGATGGGGGGGGTGGGGGGGGGGGGGGTGAGGAGAGAGAGAGAGAGAGAGAGGGTGGCGGGCAACAAGAGAAAGAAGGACAGTGAGACAGTGAGAGAGAGTACTTGCACCCTCGTGAAAGGTGTGTGAAAAGTGACAAAGAGAGAGAGAGAGAGAGAGAGAGAGAGAGAGAGAGAGAGAGAGAGAGAGAGAGAGAGAGAGAGAGAGAGAGAGAGAGACAGAGACAGACAGACAGACAGACAGACAGTTACACAGACAGACAGAGAGGGAGAGCAGCCAAAACTTGTGAACAAAAACCCAAAGTCATGAGTATTTGTGAACTTATTTTGCTGTTTGACTGTTTCTATTTTTTTGTACCGAAACACATCATAAGTATTTATCAAATTATCTTTCTTATTTGCATTTTTCTTGGTACAGTTTTGATCCGCATGTATCTTAATTTTGCATATTGCGACATTATGCTGGCGTACGCAATGTTGCACAATTTCGTAATTCTTATTTTGTATTTTGCCATACGTGTATTTCATTGTTTAAATGTACATTGTTAGTGGGAACTATATTATTTAAGTTTCAAGTGATTAAGCGGTCACCAAGTGAAAGCTGGTCAATATTTTCAGGAGTGTCTGTTTGTGGCTGGCTGACTGACTGTTTATGTTAACACGATAGTGAAAGCTGGTCAATGTCTTCAGGAGTGTCTGTTTGTGGCTGGCTGACTGACTGACTATGTTAACACGATAGTGAAAGCTGGTCAATTTCCTCAGGAGTGTCTGTTTGTGGCTGGCTGACTGACTGACTATGATAACACGATAGTGAAAGCTGGTCAATGTCTTCAGGAGTGTCTGTTTGTGGCTGGCTGACTGACTGTCTATGTTAACACGATAGTGAAAGCTGGTCAATGTCTTCAGGAGTGTCTGTTTGTGGCTGGCTGACTGACTATGTTAACACGATAGTGAAAGCTGGTCAATGTTTTCAGGAGTGTCTGTTTGTGGCTGGCTGACTGACTGTCTATATTAACACGATAGCGTTTGAACGGAGACACATAGGACGCTCGAATTTTGTATGTAGATAGGTAGTTAGGATATCTTGGCCATGTTCGAAAATAAAGGTCACTGGTCAAAGGTTAAGGTCACTGGAACCGAAAATGGTGACACGCGGCTGGTGATCTTTCATGTTCACGCTCTAGTGTCTGATGCCCGTTTGTTGGGACCCTCTGTTCATAAAATGTTTATTCATGCATGGAAATGACAAAGTACAGTGCAGTGTTAAATAAAACGATATTTCTGTTGTCTCCTTCCTAGGAGTTGATAATGAAATAAGAATGGAAGGTATCTACATAATTCAATCAAATCAAATCAAATCAATCAAATCAAATCAAATCAAATCAAAATCAAATCAAATCAAATCATTTATTGTCCTTTTAAAACTGCATAAAAGGAAATTTTGCTGCTGTCACCAGACAAACAAACAACAGACAGCAAGTACAGTAAAAAGATGATCATGACAAAAAACATTATATTACATTAAATTAGTCATTATAAACATATGTTAATTATATACATTATAAACATTATCTTAATTATTAAGACTAAATGATTAAACTAAAATTAAAGTATGACTTGGGGACATCACAAGGCCCGCACGCACGCGCGCTCACACCCACACCCACACCCACATTGTATGCACCATGCCTGTGTGTGTATTGTTTGCGTGTGTGTGTGTGTGTGTGTGCGTGCGTGCGTGCGTGCGTGTGTGCGTGAGTGTGCGTGTGCTCATGTCTAATCTCTCTTCTCCTCTTTCACTTGCCACTCTATGTCGTTATTCTCTGTCTGTCTGTTTTGATTTTTCCAATGTGTCTATCTAGCCTTGCCCACCCCCCTTTTTGTTTGTGGCACAAGCCACAAACCTATAACTCATTTTGTCGGTCGGTCTGTCGGTCGGTCTGTAGGTCGGTCCAAAATTGTCGCACATATTGTAAAAGAGAAAGCACATGAATCTTCATTTTAAAGCGTACAAAATAATAAACATACGTAATACAGACACTGCAACAGACACGGCGAGTATGCGGTGCTTCTTTCGATGAGTATCGACACATGCAAAGCGACACAGACACAGATTAAATAAAGTTTGGAGCCGCAGGGGAATAGACAGACAGACAGTTACATAGACAGACAGACAGAGAGGGAGAGCAAACAGACAAGGTTCAAGGTTCAAGGTTTTTTATTTCCCAAAACGCCCCTTGGGGGTACATGGAAAAACAAAAACAAAAAACGAAAACAAAAATATATAAACAATGAAAAAAAAAAGTAAACAAGAACAAACAATAAACGGTCAAACAAACCTTTGTTTGACGACAACAACAACATACAAAAACAAACAAACAAAAAACCCAGAAAATATCCAGTCACATTGAAGGGTTGCGGCAAGAACTGTTGTGAATACGTACATCAATCAATGTAACAAAGCACAACATAAAATAATTACTGCAACAAACATCGTCCTTTCAAACGTATTAATTAACTTACAATGGTGCGGTTCACATAAT
Organism: Phymorhynchus buccinoides; assembly: GCA_017654935.2. NCBI lineage: Eukaryota > Metazoa > Mollusca > Gastropoda > Neogastropoda > Raphitomidae > Phymorhynchus > Phymorhynchus buccinoides. The sequence goes on along the minus strand of CM065712.1, from coordinate 22,849,089 downwards.
TATGCACCTCATCCAACTAAACCACGACATACCAAATTGTCATATCACACATCACTACAATCAAACCTTTTACATATCAGTTACACTGATGTCAGTATGACCCCCACGTGGTAGGCAATCGAACCATCATCATGAAATTCATTGAAATAGTGGCATAATAATATATAACCAAACAATATATTAAATTTACAAAGGCAATGCGCACACCAGCACACGCACATTCATGCGCTCGCTCGCTCTCTCTCTCTCTCTCTCTCTCTCTCTCTCTCTCTCTCTCTCTCTCTCTCTCTCTCTCTCTCTCTCTCTCTCTCTCTCTCTCTCTCTCCGACACATGCAAGGCGACACAGACACAGATTAACTAAAGTTTGGAGCGGCAGGGGAATAGGGCGAGAGGAGGCGAAGAAGACACAGTTGGTATCATGGGTGGTTGTGGGCAGAGTCAGTGACGTCACAGTTACCTGGCAACAGTGAAGATCAGCACACTGTGGACGGGAGGTCGCCATGACTGGAGGTATTGGGCCGTTGGTGTTTGTCTGAGAAAGACGTGTGTTGAATTGCTCTGGTCGTTTTATAATATTCAACACACTGTGTTTGTGATTTCAAATTACAGTAGGCCAGCATTGGCTTTAACTGTGTTCTTTGGCCATCGAAGGACTGCAGACAATGTAGACATTGGTGTTTGTCTGAGAAAGACGTATGTTGAATTGCTCTGGTCGTTTTATAATATTCAACACACTGTGTTTGTGATTTCAAATTACAGTAGGCCAGCGTTTGCATTGGCTTTAACTGTGTTCTTTGGCCATCGAAGGACTGCAGACAATGTAGACATTGGTGTTTGTCTGATAAAGACGTGCGTTGAATTGCTCTGGTCGTTTTTATAATACTCGACATAGAGTGTATGTAATTTCATAGTACAGTAGGCCTATGTTAGAGTTAACTGTGTTCTTTGGCCATCGAAGAACTGCAGACAATGTAGACGTTGGTGTTTGAGAATAACGTGCATCAAATTCATTTGTTTTACTTTGGTCTAAATATCCGATCACATTCACAGTAGGGTACATTTGACTTTATGACCTATTTTGCATATTTTGTGATATTGTACTAACATTATTTGACGCTAGCACAGTAGCTTAGGTGCTTACATTGGGAAAGTTAGAGGCCCAGGATATGAGGGCAATCGATTACGTCCGAAAATCGCAGTCGCCGAAGCGTCAATCAAATACGCACGCGGCCAAGCTTCATAACAAAACTGATATTTGTTTCTTTTATAGCATTAAGTTGTCATAACACCAACACACAATAAAAAATCATTATATCAGGTAAGCGACGATTGCTAGCAGTCAATCATGATTATGGCCCTCTTTACAATTCAACAACTAAGGTCCGCGCCCCCGTCAATTATCGTAAAGCGCTCTTGAAAAGTCACACTTCAGGCAGTTCATCAGATGCAATGCACTGTTGGGAACTAAGTCAGTACACATTACGTGAATTTGTTTTTGGCGCAGTAGATTGCCTTTATGATCATTGGTGCCAACTACCAGCCACTCTCAACTTTTGAAGTGATTCTGTCAAGCGGTTGCGGAAGGAACTTATCCTTGGGACAGAGATGCCATTAAACGCATCACAAAAAAACGCCGCGCCAAGAGGTTTACTTGAGCTTGTTCTCAAAGTGGCCTTATGAGTGGCTGTTATGTGTGACTTTGTCAACAGTGTAGGGGGTAAGCTTGATTGAATGAGACGGTAGTGGGGCTATTGTGTTGACTGAACATTAACCTTCGTTCTTAATATGAGACTTTATAGTTTAAAATTTATAAATTCAGATCTTGATATGTAGCTAGGGATGCGTTTTATTTATTGAGTTCAGGTGAGTTTTGCCGGCAGATGAATTGTCTCTCTCAAAGTGATGTCATGGGCGCTTAACTTTTGATCGGCTAGTATTGTATGCATGAGACTAACTGGATGGTCATTTGAGTAACTGCATGTGCTGCCAAGAATACGACGGTCGCATTGAATGCCTCTGTTTTACGTTGGTATGTTTTAAATGACCTGAACTTACAGTATATTTGCGCTGACTGTACCATACACTATGAAGGAGTGGTGACTGTTGGTGTTTTTGTTTTATTTTATTTCTTTTGTTACAATTCAACTAATTTAAAGTTTCTGCAGGCTGCATTGACTTTAGCTGTGTTCTTTGTCTGTTGAAGAACTGGTGGCATTTGACTGTTTGTGTTTGTGAGAGAGTGGCGTGCATTGAACCCACCTACTGGATTGAGTGCCCCCTACTGGATTCGCTTAGGACCCCTGTGGGTGTTCCACATCTTGAGAAAGCACAAAGGTAAGGGTTCTGGTAGTTTCTGTGCTGGGGGCAGAGTGGCATTGTCTGGGATGGTGACGAAAACTTGTTTCTAAAATCAGTATTAGTGGCACATCGTTCCATGCTTTATTGTTTCTGGGATTTAGAACACGCATAAAGACAAGTGTTCACGCTGCATGCATAGTTTTGTCACCAGCATTGTTTTTCTAATTTTATTTTTGGTTGCATAACGTTTCGAGTGGTGTTTTTTTTTTCTTCTGTGTTTATATGTTTTGTTCTATATTTTACCTATTCTGCTCATGGTAGCATTATTGCACTCATACCCAGTAGATATTGTGAATGCTTTATAAAATGAGCACAGTACTGTTGATTGGACAGCAGATGGGGCTAAAACAACATCAACGATACCGCATACAGTTATTAATACTTATGGGCAGCTGAAGTCGTGATGAGAAATCAAATTGATCGAAGAAGCGCACACCACAGACCACTGTTAGTGCATTCATGATAGAAACGCATGTCAATAACATATAGCGCCGGGCAATTCAAAGCGAGACACACCATGCGGATGAACACAAAGACCGCTCATACCATCTTTAGTCATTGACTTCACGTATTTACTCTAGCACATTAGCTACACTCCTTTTCGGTCCCTGTTTTGGTGGGTTTTATTCCAACACATTGATGTACTTCACGCCATTTCCTTCAGTCTGCCTTATCACGATGCACACCACATTATTGTTAACTTTTATCACTTGATATTACAAAGAAACGTCCTGTAATGTTTCCAAGTGTTTTTGTTTTTACGCATTTCACAAACTTTGTACTTTCTTGGTTTAAGTTTCATCTAAGTTATTTTTACACTGTTTGTCAAACTTCGTTTTCACACGAGCTCACATTCATGGTGCTTTTATGTCTTCTTTTCGATTCCCGGACACTTTGTCGTATTATCTTCCTTCATACATATATTTGTGAAGAAAACGATTATGGATTCTAGGACACTTTCCCCCTGGACTTTATCCCCCGGAATTCTTCCTCCCGGACTTTTTCCCCCCGTATCTCTTTCCCCCTAGGACACTTTCCCCCCGGTACTCTTTCCCCCCGGACATTTTCCTCCCTAGGACTTTTTCCCCTGGGACACTTTCCCCCCATAGTATCATTGATTCTGTATCACGAGAGCTATAAGTGCATGCCTGCACACACATGCACAGATGAGTGAGAGAGACTGAGAGAGAGAGAGAGAGAGAGAGAGCGAGAGAGAGAGGAGAAGAGAGAGAGAGAGAGAGAGCTGAGAGACTCGGAACTCGACTCGAAAGCTTAATTGTACATTGGCCTTAGGGCCACAATACAATATTTGGGAGGGGGATACCAAGGGTTGAAAATAAATCATTCAAATTATCATCAGTAAGTAGACATTACACAGCATGCACATTCTTTTCTTGCAGTTACTCTAATAATTATATATACTACCAATTAATTTACACCGTTAAATCAACAGTTATGCAATTTAGTTACCCTCTTTCGTCATTTAACATCATTACGCTTAAAACAACCCAGTTTAATGACAATGACTCTAACTTAATATCAGTCTTTTCCTTCATTTTATCGCATGAAATATAATCTGGACAAAATGTGTTTATGGTCTGGATTTGTTGCTTTGAGCAATGTACAGATGGAACATTAGTAGCTGATTCTGGAGAATTTAATTATTAAATCCTTATAAGTAGAACATTCAAATAAGAGATGATGTTCATTTTCCTGTTTGGTTTGTTACAAAAGGACAAGATCTAGCCTGAATCAGAATTGAAATCTCGATGGGCATTATATTAAGCGGAAGGCCATTAATCTTACTGTGCACGGCTACTCGAAACAAAATGAATCCTGTTAAAATCTAGTTTCTCTTTCAAAGACGGTCTTAAATTTCTATAATTATGCATATCGGTCACGGTCTCTGATAGTTCCCAACCATTCTTGCATAAACATATCATAAGTCCTTTTGTTTTAAAATGCTTAAAAACATTTTTGTATCTCCTACACCTTGCTGCAACCAGACTAATTTAAAGCCAGTTAAAATAAATTTATCTTAATTTTTGGTCACCTAACACTGCCATATAGAAGCATCCTGTAGAGCCTTGCGAGGAGAGAGGAGAGATAGAACGAGAGAGAGAGAGAGATAGAGAGAGAGAGAGAGAGGAGAGGAGAGAGAGAGAGAGACAAGAGAGAGAGAGAGAGAGATTAAAAATCATGTTCTCTTTCATATTGTTCAATCACAGATATAACTCTTCATTATGATGTTAAAAGTTTTATTTTGCTTATATTGCATATACAACTCTCTTTGACGATGTACATGATAACTTCCAGGTGACACTTTCAATACCTTTCTGCTCTCTCTCTCTCTCTCTCTCTCTCTCTCTCTCTCTCTCTCTCTCTTCTCTCTCTCTCTCTCTCTCTCTCGTCTCTCTCTCTCAATCTCTCTCATCTCTCTCCTCCTCTCTCTCTCTCTCCGTATTGCATCACCCACTCCTTTTCTCACGTGACCTGACCTCAGGGTGCCGCATCTGGTCCAGTTGTGTCCGACATCCTTCAGGAACATCCTGATCCAGGCAGTGACGACCTTGGCAATCACGTGACGCAGACATTTATCAAGAGATTCATCCTGACCCGTCCATGGGACTCAGATCCCTGGACTGGAGGACGTAAGTTCCTGTCTGTATGTTGGGGTGACGTCTAAACAGGCCAGGTGATTCTGGTGCGTTCAATTTCCTGTTCGTCCTGTGTGGAACCCTGATGGCAACTCATGAGCAAAAGATTCTATGTCCTGTAGATGTTCTTGTCTCCACTTGTCTGCCGATGCCTTCTGTAGCTGAGTCATCTGATTCCTCGTCCAGTCATTCACTCATTGCCATCCTGGACGTGTTTTCCGTGACCGGGAAAGGGCAGGGTTTACGAATGCTGGATCTGTGGATGTGATAGAAGATGACCTGGGCCTAAGTTGGTGTGGCAGAGGCACCTTAGACATGTCTTTGGTCTGTACAGCCTGGACAAGGGGTAAGAACATGGTCCTTTTGCAGCTCGACTCTTGCAATGGTTGATGGAGGCAGATGTCACAATATAACTCCTGCAATCCAGACAATACTTTCTCCCGCCAGTACCTTGGGCTAGATCAGGCATGGTGCATAAGTGATGTTCTTCAGCTCTAGTTTGGACGTCGGTCTCCACGAGGGTTTGGTCCCTAGTCGGATTATGAGCTAGCCGAGGGTCACATCTCCTGGGGAGGTTCAGCTGGTGACACAATGCTGCTAGGAGAAGGAGGCTGGTCCCGCTCTTCCAGCATGTCCTGGAGACACATGACAATACTAGATCACCTAGAGTTACAAGGACAGACCAGACCAACCATCAGTGACAAATGACAGACTAGAATCACCATAGAGTGACACATGACAGTTAGAGCAACCATAGAGTGACAATGACAGACCAAATCACATATAGTGTGACAAATGACAGTCCACATCACCATTATAGTGACAAATGACAGACCAGATTCACCATATAGTGGAACAAATGCCGACCAATCACCCATAGAGTGACAAATGACAGACCACATCACCAAGAGTGGACAAATGACAGACTAGATCAACCATAAGTGACAAATGACAGACCAGACACCATAGAGTGACAATGACAGACCACATCACCATGAGGTTACAAATGACAGACCAGGATCATCATAGAGTGATAAATGACAGACACACTCACCATAGAGTGACAAATGACAGACAGATCACATAGAGTGACAAATGACAGACGTAGATCACCATAGAGTACAATGACAGACCACATCACCATAGAGTGACAATGACAGACCAATCACATAGAGTGCCAAATGACAGACTAGATCACCATAGAGTGACAAATGTCGAGACCAGATCACCATGGAGTGATAAATGACAATACTAGATCACCATAGAGTATAAAATGACAATACTAGATCACCATAGAGTGACAATGACAGACCAGAATCACACCATAGCGTGACAAATGACAGACCAGATCCCCATAGAGTGGAACAAATCACAGACCACATCACCATGAGAGTGACAATGACAGACCAGATCACATAGAGTGATAAATGACAGACACATCACCATAGAGTGACAAATGACAACCATATCACACCATAGAGTGACACATGACGACCATTCCACCATAGAGTGACACATGACAGATACCAGATCATCATAGAGTGTCAATGACGACCACATCACCATAGAGTACAAATGATCACAATTACTAGATCACCATAGCGTGGCAAATGACAGACCGCAGATCACCATAGAGTGACAAATGACAGACCAGATCACCATAGAGTGTCAAAATGACAGACCAGATCACCATAGAGTGACAATGACGACGAAAGATCACCATCGAAGTGAAAAATGACAATACTAGATCACCATAGAGTGACCAATGACAGACCAATTCACCATAGAGTGACAAATGACAGACAGAGCACAATAGAGTGCAAATGACAGACTAGATCACCATTGAGTGACAAATGACCGACCGAATCTCATAAGTGAAAAGAACAGACCACATCACCATATGAGTGACAATGACAGCCCTAGATCACCATAGAGTGACAAATGACAGACTAGATCATCCATAGAGTGACAAATACAGAGACCACTCACATAGAGTGACAATGACAGAACAGATCACCATAGAGTGACAAATGA
>CM065712.1:22824094-22841539 GCA_017654935.2 Phymorhynchus buccinoides | reverse complement strand
GAGGTCCATGTAACAAGATAAAAACAATGAGGTCCATGTAACAAGATAAAAACAATGAGGTCCATGTAACAAGATAAAAACAATGAGGTCCATGTAACAAGATAAAAACAATGAGGTCCATGTAACAAGATAAAAACAATGAGGTCCATGTAACAAGATAAAAACAATGAGGTCCATGTAACAAGATAAAAACAATGAGGTCCATGTAACAAGATAAAAACAATGAGGTCCATGAGGTCCATGTAACAAGATAAAAACAATGAGGTCATGTAACATAAAAACAATGAGGTCCATGTAACAAGATAAAAACAATGAGGTCCATGTAACAGGATAAAAACAATGAGGTCCAACAAGATAAAAACAATGAGGTCCATGTAACAAGATAAAAACAATGAGGTCCATGTAACAAGATAAAAACAATGAGGTCCATGTAACAAGATAAAAACAATGAGGTCCATGTAACAAGATAAAAACAATGAGGTCCATGAGGTCCATGTAACAAGATAAAAACAATGAGGTCCATGAGGTAAACAAGATAAAAACAATGAGGTCCATGTAACAGGATAAAAACAATGAGGTCCAACAAGATAAAAACAATGAGGTCCATGTAACAGGATAAAAACAATGAGGTCCATGTAACAAGATAAAAACAATGAGGTCCATGTAACAAGATAAAAACAATGAGGTCCATGTAACAAGATACAAACAATGAGGTCCATGTAACAAGATAAAAACAATGAGGTCCATGTAACAGGATAAAAACAATGAGGTCCATGTAACAGGATAAAAACAATGAGGTCCATGTAACAGGATAAAAACAATGAGGTCATGTAACAAGATAAAAACAATGAGGTCCATGACTGTAACAAGATACAAACAATGAGGTCCATGTAACAGGATAAAAACAATGAGGTCCATGCAACAAGATAAAAACAATGAGGTCCATGTAACAAGATAAAAACAATGAGGTCCATGTAACAACATAACAACAATGAGGAAACAATATAAAAGGCATATAACATTGTCGCACGTCTTTCTGTGGTGATCATTGGGTTTAAGAAAAGCCCAAACCACCAAAGAACAAACTTACTAAAAATCTTTGTATATAATTATAAACAATATCTACCAATTATGTAAGACTTCAAAACGTGTGTGACGCATGAAATGTTTTTTAGCCTTTGAATCCCCCCCCCCCCCCTCTCTCTCTGTGTCTCTCTCTGTGTCTCTCTGTGTGTATCTCTGTCTCTCTTTCTCTCTGCTTCAGTTTTGGGGGAGCATGTCCCCCCCCCCCCCCCCCCCCCCCCCTATGTGCTAGGAGAAGGGGTGCAGCCGCCACCTACCATGTTTCTATGTCACTGACAGACAGCTACCTATAACTTTTGAGGAATTTTCTGCAGTGGTTTTGTGAGGACAGAAGCAAAGCAACAGCAAAGAAGCTACACAACTCGCAATACCTCACCATTCTGGAATGAAGTAGAGGGCTAACAAAGCCATTAGAAAACAATGCAACTATGCCCATATAATACAATCTATTTAGGTTGTAAATTAAGTCAGTCTCTCTCTCTCTCTCTCTCTCTCTCTCTCTCTCTCTCTCTCTCTCTCTCTCTCTCTCTCTCTCTCTCTCTCTCTCTCTCTCTCTCTCTCCCTCTCTCTCTCTCTCTCTCTCTCTCTCTCTCTCTCTCTCTCTCTCTCTCTCTCTCTCTCTCTCTCTCTCTCTCTCTCTCTCTCTCTCTCTCTCTCTCTCTCTCTCTCTCTCTCACCTATAAACAATAATATACATCGTTACAGCAGCCGTGATCAAGATAGAAACTGCCCTTTCTGCAAGACAAACGTTGAGAATGAATTTCACGTTTTGTTTGAATGTGTAAAATATACTGATCTTAGGGTTAAGTTTTTGCAAGGTTGTAAAAGTGCATCTGTTTTTAGGTTATTGGAAGCATCCAATAGTAACAATATGTACAAGCTACCCAGGTATATATTTCATGCTATGAAAAGAAGGAAGAAGTTAATGTAATTTGATCTTTGTTATATGGTAAGTTGCATGACTTAGAAATATTATTCATCGCGTAGCTAAAAACATAACTGTGGACAAGTTAATATTTGTTTTCAAGTAATGGTTGTGGTTTCTTCAATAAAAAAAATGTTGTATGTGAACCTTTGTAAGAAGTAAGCTTCGAAACTATGATATTGCAATTTTGAAGGGGGAAAAAAAAGAAGTAATATTGCACTGCTCATACTTAAAATAGCATTACTGATGTGCATTTTCTTTTCTTTTCTCTTTAAATATTGCGCTACACATACTTAGATAGTATTAGCGATGTGCGTTTGTTTTTGTTTTTTGTTGTTGTGTTTTTTCCCTTTACCCTGCCGGTTGTATTGTGGTCTATGGCCAAAGTGCAATAAACCAGTTCAGTGTTCAGTGTTCAGTGTCTCTCTCTCTCTCTCTCTCTCTCTCTCTCTCTCTCTCTCTCTCTCTCTCTCTCTCTCTCTCTCTCTCTCTCTCTCTCTCTCTCTCTCTCTCTCTCTCTCTCTCTCTCTCTCTCTCTCTCTCTCTCTCTCTCTCTCTCTCTCTCTCTCTCTCTCCCTCACATTTGCAAGTTGTTGCTTTTGTGATGTGTATCTGTTCGTAACCCACTACGGCATACGTTGCTATGTCTCTCTATGTTCTGAAATCACTATGCATTTATCTTTATCTTTGTGAACGTTGCAAATGTTGTTGTATGTATTTGTAGTAACCTCCTCCCCCTCCCCCATCCAACCCCAACGTATCTTCCTATGTCTCTTTGTGCTTTGTAATCACCATATATTTGTTGTTATCTTTACCCCCCCCCCCCTTTTTCCCTACTTGATGCGGGCAGAAAGGATTGGATTGGATCTCTCTCTCTCTCTCTCTCTCTCTCTCTCTCTCTCTCTCTCTCTCTCTCTCTCTCTTCTATTCTCTCTCTCTCTCTCTCTCTCTCTCTCTCTCTCTATCTATTTTCTTTTCGTGTTTCCCCTATTTTATTTTTGTATTGTGTATGGGTCGGTGGCCTTCACAATTAAAATATTTCAGACTTCAGACTTCAGACTCTCTCTCTCTCTCTCTCTCTCTCTCTCTCTCTCTCTCTCTCTCTCTCTCTCTCTCTCTCTCTCTCTCTCTCTCTCTCTCTCTCTCTCTCTCTCTCTCTCTCTCTCTCTCTCTCTCTCTCTCTCTCTCTCTCTCTCTCTCTCAAACATATTAACACACTGTTGACCATACCACCCATGGAGGTATTTGATGTTTATAAGAGTTTAATTAAAATCAAACAGTCCAAATCAAAAGGCTTAGACAAAATTGACAGTAAAATAATAAAACCCAGTGCACCATACATCACAGATACTCTAACCTACATATACAATATTTGTATTGACAAAACCTACTTCCCCAAGCACTTCAAAACTAGCAAAATAATTCCTCTTTATAAATCAGGTGAACAAAATGACCCCTCCAACTACAGACCCATCTCAATTATCTCTGTTCTCTCAAAACCACTAGAGCAGCACATCAACAGTCACATCTCATCACACATTAAAAAAATTGACCTCCTACACCCAAATCAATCGGGCTTTAGAGAAAATCATTCGTGTCATACAGCTCTTGTTAATCTGGTCGACCAATGGCTTTCCAATATTAATAATGATGAATACACAACAGCCATCTTCGTTGATTTTGCCAAGGCTTTTGACACGATAAACCATGCTCTTCTTCTTCGTAAGCTATCAGTGTATAATTTTTCAACCGACGCCATTGCACTCCTGTCATCATTCCTTAGCTCCCGTCAACAATGTGTTTCTATTGATAAAAAAATTTCAGACTTTCGTTGTTCAAAAAGTGGTGTGCCACAAGGTGCTATCCTTGGTCCTATCCTTTTTTCGTTATATGTAAATGATTTGCCCATTTTCCTTTCATCCCTTAGTGATCTTTTTGCAGATGATACCACGATCCATTCATCTGATCGTAATTTAAACACCCTATATATAAACTTACAAGAAAACATTGATAAACTCACAACCTGGACACATTTTAACCATATGTCACTAAATACTGGAAAAACAAAACATATGCTGATAACTACCATACAGAAACGTCAAAACCTACATGCGCCTACTCCAAAACTATATGCCAATAATAAAGAAATCGAAGAAATAAAATCCCACAAAGTCTTAGGATTAACCATTGAGAACAATTTAACCTGGCAGGACCATATCACTCATTTAAGCAAAAACATCGCAAAAAGAGTCTTCCAATTACCCAAAATAAAACATTTTCTAAATCAGGAAGCCAGGAAACTCTTCTTCAGTGCACACATTCAATCAATAGTTGACTATGCTTCAACACTCTGGGACTGTGCCAGTGACAAGACATTGAAACCCCTTGTCCGCTCTTATAATCGCGGCTTTAAACTAGTTCTAATGAAATCAAGTTCCTTAACATCAGAAGATCTTAAGAAGAAGAATATTTTACCTGTTACGTATCGACTAAAATTGAATAAAGGAAGACTTATGCAGAAAATAATGAACGGAATGGCACCATCTAGATTAAGAAATAAATTCACGTTAAATGATAAAAAAAAACCATGTGCACAAGATTTCTCTCCATAGACCCCGCTTGGAGTTATTCAAATCCAGTCTGCATTATTCCGGAGGTTCCTTATGGAACTCTTTACCTACTAATTTGAAAGTAATATCACATTATTCATCTTTTCGAAGACATCTTAAGAATTATATTTTGACATTTGATTTTTAAAATGTTTGAACACTAATGTAACACATGCCTATACAAATGTTGGATTGTTTGTATCCCTCTCTCTCTATCTGTCTGTCTGTCTCTATCTATCTGTCTATCTCTCTCTCTTTCACTCTCTCTCCATCTCTCTCTGTTGCCTTTGTAGATTTCGAAAAGGCTTTCGACTCTATATCTAGGAGGTTGTTATGGCCTATTCTTTTTAAAAATGGTATAAAGGGTAAATTATATCGATGCATTAAAAGTATGTATAGTGAGGTTAAAGCAAGAATTAGATCTGGTGCTAAATTAACTGATTTTGTTAACTGTACTCGTGGAGTCAAACAAGGAGATGTGTGTAGCCCTGTTTTGTTTTCGTTGTTTATTAATGAACTCGCTTTAGAAATAATTGAGAATGGTCGCCATGGTGTCACTTTTGATTTAATTGAACTATTTATTTTACTGTTTGCTGACGATCTTGCTTTACTATCTACTACTATTGTTGGTTTACAGAGACAACTTAATAACTTATATTCTGCTGCAACAAGATTAGATCTTAGAGTAAATATGACAAAAACAAACATAATTGTGTTTCGTAAAGGTGGATATTTAGCTTGTAGGGAGACGTGGTTTTATGGCACTGAGCGTATTGAAGTACTTAACGCATATAAATACCTTGGAATTTATTTTTCAACTCGACTTAGTTTTAGTTATGCATGTAATGATATAGCAAATAGGGCAAAGAGAGCAGTTTTTACTATTCTTCGTATTTTGTACAAATTGGATTGTAGTTCTTTCAAAATATTTACGAAGTTATTCGACTCACAGGTACAATCCATTGCGTTATATGGTTCGGAAATTTGGGCGTTAGAAAAGGGCAAGGAAATTGAAAAGATACATCTGTTTGCAATGAAACGATTCTTAAATATTGATGCTCGTACACCTAATGATCTTGTTTATGCAGAGCTAGGAAGGTTTCCGATATATATAAATTCTTATATAAAATGTATTAAATATTGGTTAAAGTTAACACGGATGAATGAAAATAGGTTGCCATTGAAAGCATATAAAACGTTATATAATCTGGATAATAATGGTAAAAAGACATGGGTTACCAGTGTTCGTCAGTTTTTGAATGCACATGGTTTTGGTTTTGTTTGGTACAATCAGGGTGTTCAGTGCATTGCAGGCTTTTTAAAAGAGTTGAAGCAAAGACTTATTGATTGTAGATTTCAGGACTGGCATGATCATACGTTCAATAGTGATAGATTTGCTCAGTACAGGTTGTTTAAAACTTCATGTTATTTGGAACCATATGTGGAATTACACATGAATAGATATGTCAAAAGTGCATTAACTAAGTTCCGTTTTGGTGTTTCTGATTTACTTTGTCATAGGTTAAGATACAGAATATCAAATGATCATGAAATGAAATGCCGACTTTGTCCTGTGCTGCATGATCTAAGAATGAAACTAATTCAAGCAAAGTATTATAATAACCCTTGTCTGTTTCGTTTGAATCTCTTAATGGCATGTCAAAATGAGAAAACTATTGTGAACTTGGCTATGTATGTTTACAAAGCCCAGAAAAGGCTACAGTTAATGATTTCTTAATAGGCTTGAATTGTCTTCTGTTTTATGTTTGTACAATTAATTAATTAATTCAATGCTTCGTGATTATGGTTGTTTATGTAATTATATCAACATGCTTTGTATTACTTGACACCCCTTCAGTGAGGGGCATAGGCCTGAACTGAATAAACTTTCGCATTCGCATTCGCATTCGCATTCTCTCTCTCTCTCTCTCTCTCTCTCTCTCTCTCTCTCTCTCTCTCTCTCTCTCTCTCTCTCTCTCTCTCTCTCTCTCTCTCTCTCTCTCTCTCTCTCTCTCTCTCTCTCCTCTCTCTCCCTCCCTCTCTCCCTCAATATTTTAACTTTTTACATGCTATTCATGGTTGTTGTTCATTATTTTCTTTCATTGCATGTGTTTTTTAATTGTTGTTTATTCGATATTTTGGTTTACCACAGGGCTGGGTGTAAAAAAGTATGCATACTTATCTCATTATCCTGTATAAATAAAATTTCGTTCGTTCGTTCTCTCTCTCTCTCTCTCTCTCTCTCTCTCTCTCTCTCTCTCTCTCTCTCTCTCTCTCTCTCTCTCTCTCTCTCTCTCTCTCTCTCTCTCTCTCTCTCTCTCTCTCTCTCTCTCTCTCTCTCTCTCTCTCTCTCTCTCTCTCTCTCTCTCTCTCTCTCTCTCTCTCTCTCTCTCTCTCTCTCTCTCTCTCTCTCTCTCTCTCTCTCTCTCTCTCTGGATGGATGGAATAGTGACATGCATTCTAAACAGCGATTTGAATTCTTTTCTTCATTTACGTCAGCACGTAGCCTTTCTCCGTACTTATCTGAAATGAAAAACATAAATTTACGCAAATCAAAAATTAGATTCAGACTAGGTGTGTCATGTCTAAAACCACACCGTTTTCGCTTTTCAAAAGCCCAAACAGATCACAGTTGTCCCTTTTGTTCCAACACTAATGAATCTGAATACCATTTTCTACTTATTTGTCCCAAATATAATGCTCTACGAAAGATGTTCTTGCCCAATAAAGTTTTCACTAATCCCACGAAATTTGAACTGTCTATGCTCTTAGCAAGCCCTAAACACACGTTTAGTCTTGCAAATTTTATTTCCAAAGCATTTGAGCTTAGAAATTCACCTAATACTTGAATGTCCATCTTTACCCCTCCCTTTCAACTCCCTTCCACTATATTTAACGTAATACACAGTTATTCTTATTAACGAAGTTGTCCATTCCGCACATGTGTGTGTTTTTAGACTGTTGTTACTGCAATGGTATAATGTTGTTTCATGTTTGGTAATAATTATTTTGATTTGATAACCGTTTTGATAACTTATATGTATGCTATTTATTGCTTTTTCTTCTTCTCTTTTTTATCTATTCCTCTCCCCCTTTTCCCTATATGACATGGGCAGATGGCCTTGATCATTATTTTTTTGTTGATCGTTGATCGTTGATCTCTCTCCTTTTCGCTTGTCCATAGGGCAGGATGAAAAAAAGCTTTGTCAGCTTATTCTTTAACCCTCAATAAAGATGATTTTGACTTGACTTGACTTGACTTGCTGGCCTGCTCGAATTTGGGGAGGGGGGGGGGGCAGGAAGACATATCTGCTCGCCCCCTCCTCTGAGCCAGAGGGGACAGCCGCCCCCTGCCCCCTCCCCCTGTTCCTACGCCACTGACAAATAAACAAGAGTTTGGAGCGGCAGGGAAATAGGGCGAAAGGAGGCGAGGAAGACACAGTTGGCATCATGGGTGTTTGTGGGCGGAGTCAGTGACGTCACAGTTACCTGGCAACAGCGAAGATCAGCACACTGTGGACGTGAGGTCGCCAGGACTGGAGGTATTGAGCCGTTGGTGTTTGTCTGTTAACGACGTGTGTTGAATTGCTCTGGCCGTTTTATAATATTCGACATAGAGTGTATGTAATTTCATATTAGAGTAGGCCTATGTTAGAGTTAACTGTGTTCTTTGGCCATCGAAGGACTGCAGACAATGTAGACATTGGTGTTTTTTCTGAGAAAAACGTGCCTCATATCAAATTTATATGTTTCACTTTGATCTATTGCACAAAGTATTAAATTACAGTAGAATACATTGACTTTCTTACCTATTTTGCATATTTTGTGATATTGTACTAACGTTATTTGAAACTACAACAGGTCTACATCGGCTCTAACTACGACTGTTACCTATTATGAGACTGGAGCCATTTGAGAACTGCTGTCTGCCAAGAAAGACGCGGATTGAATGCCTCTGTTTTACTTTGGTTTAAATGACCTGAACTTAGAGTATACTTGCGCTGACTTCACCATGCACTTTGAAGGAGTGGTGACTGTTGGTGTTTTTGTTTTCTTTTATTTCTTTTGTTACAATTCAACTAATTTAATTTTTTAGTAGGCTGCACTGACTTTAACTGTGTTCTTTGGCCATTGAAGAACTGGTGGCATTTGACTGTTTGTGTTTGGGAGAGAGTGGCGTGCATTGAACCCCCCTACTGGATTCCTTAGGACCCTGTGTCATTCATCTGTTTCACGTGCGTGTTCAACATAATTAGAAACACAGGTAAGTCGGGATATTTCCTGGTAATTTGTCTGAGATGGTGACACTTTTCTAAATCAGTATGTAGCAACGGCGCCATTTGTCACAGTCGTGGTTCATTGCGTTTTCTCGTCTTATAGGGGGGGGGGGGGGGGGGGGGGGGGGGGGGGATAGTGTTAGGGTTAGGGTTAGGGATAGGGTTAGTATTCCAAAAAGGTTATTAGCTAAAAAGGTTAATAAAATACAGCTTTATGTTTGGTAAGAAAGGCAAAAACGGATAATTGCAATTAACCGAGAAATGCGGAGGGGGTGGCACATCTTTACCTTTACCGCAACATCTCTTTATTTTCTGGGATAACACACATACAATGTGTCACCCATTGTTTTCTAATTTTATTTTTGGTTGCACGTTTCAGTGTTTTTTCTTCTGTGTTGTTATGTTTTGTTCCTAGTTTACCTTTTACCATGGAGCATTGTTGCACCATACAGAGATTGGTGAATGCTTCGTAAAATACAAAGTACGTATTGGACACAGAATGGGCTAAACAACACTTGAACATAACGATCAGTTCTTCACATTACAGATTTACTCTCAAGACACACTTCTTTTCTTCCCCTGTTTTGATGGGTTTTATTCCAACACATTGATATAATTCACGCCATTTCTTCCAGTTTTCCTTCTCTTACGATGTACGCTACATTCTTGTTAACTTTTATCACTTGAGTTTTTTCCCTGTAATTTTCCCAAATGTTTTTTTAACGCATTTGACAAACTTCATTCTTTTTAGGTTTAAGTTTCATCTAAGTTATTTGTACACTGTTTGTCAGAATTCGTTTTCACACGAGCTCACTTTCATGGTGTTTTTATGTCTTCGTGACGATTCCCGGACACTTTGTCGTATTATCTTCCTTCATACATATATTTGTGAAGAAGACATTTACACTTTTTTCATATAGAGTCTGGTAAGTTTCCCTAAAACTTCAACTCATGTAACTCAGTCCAACTGTCGTTTTGTGTTATTTTATGCAAGCATTTTAATTTAAGTTGTCCAAAGAAATACCCTGTAAATATGTTAATTATAAATATACAAATGAGTGAAAGTGCTCAAATATACATATTGCAAACATAAACGTGGGTGCACAAGGACACACACATACACACACAGGCGCGCGTGCGCGCACGCACTCACGCACGCGCACGCACGCGCACGCACACTCACACACGCACACGCACACACACACACACACACACACACGCGCACACACGCGCGCACACACACACACACACACACACACACACACACACACACACACACACACACACACAGAGACACACACAGACAGACACAGACACACACACACACACACACACACACACAGACAGACACAGACAGACACACACACACACACACACACACACACACACACACACACACACAGACAGACAGACAGACAGACAGCACACATACACACACACACACACACACACACACACACACACACACACACACACACACACACACTGGAATGCTTGTTTCTCTCTCGTTATGTTCCTCTGTCTCTGTCTCCTCTCAATATCTGTCTTCATTTCGTTCTTTAGCTATGTGACGACACGTTCTCTTTGTTCTGCTTCTTCGTCTTCATCGCTGTCGTTGTCGTTGTCATTGTTGTCGTTTCATCATCATTTCTGTCTTCTTATTATGTCTTTTTTCCGTTTGTTTCCTTCTTCTTATATCTTCTTGCCAGGGTTGTTGTCATCATCGTCATTGTCATCATATCTTTTTTTCATTTTCTTTATTTCTTCTTCTCCTTCTTGCTAGACTCCTCACAATCGCCATGGCAACAGGTGAGTCTCCAACCTCACATGTTGGGCAGCAGGCGACGTCATCCTCTGACTGTCCCCAGTGTGGGTCCCTGTGTCTGGGTCCTGTGGCCCTCAACTGTGGACACGTCATCTGCAGGAAATGTCTCCACGACGTGCTGGAAGAGCGGGACCAGCACCTCTCCTGTCAGCAGTGTGGTCACCAGCTGAACCTCCCCAGGAGAGTGACCCTCGACCAGCTCGTAAATCAACTAGGGACCAACCCTGTTGTGGAGAACCTCGTCCAACTAGAGCTGAAGAACATCACTGATGCCCCATGCCTGATCTGCCCCAACGTACTGGCTGAGAAAGTCTGTCTGGATTGCCAGGAGTATTATTGTGACATCTGCTCCATCAACCATTGCAAGAGTCGAGCTGCAAAGGACCATGTTCTCTACCCCTTGTCTCAGGCTGTACAGAACCAAAGCATGTCTACAGGTGCCTCTGCCACATCCACACTTAGGCCCAGGTCATCTTCTATCACATCCACAGCATCCAGCATTCGTAACCCTGCCCTTTCCCGGTCACGGAACACGTCCAGAGATGGCAGTGAGTGGAATGACTGGACGAGGAATCAGATGACTCAGCTACAGAAGGCATCAGCAGACAAGCTGGAGACAAGAACCATCCTACAGGACATAGAATCTTTTGCTCACGAGTTGTCCAACAGGGTCCACACAGACGAACAGGAAATTGACGCTTACCAGAATCGCCTGCCTCGCTTGGACGTCACCCAACGTACAGACCAGGGCACTTACCTCCTCCAGTCCAGGGATTCTGACGTCCCCATGACGGTCAAGATGGAATCTCTGGATAAATGTCTGCGTCACGTGATGCAAGGTCGTCACTGCCTGGATCAGGATGTTCTGAGGATGGTCAGGACACACCTGGACCAGATGCTGCACCCTGCAGGTCAGTGAGAAAAGGAGCGGATGATATACAATGTGAGAGAGAGAGAGAGAGATGAGAGAGAGAGAGAGAGAGAGAGAGAGAGAGAGAGAGAGAGAGAGAGAGAGAGAGAGAGAGAGAGAGAGAGAGAGAGAGAGAGAGAGAGAGAGAGAGAGAGAGAGAGAGAGAGAGAGAAAGTGATAACATAATTCAGTGCATACTCATGAACCCCATTTGATGTTTAATTATGATAATATGTGCAGGGTTCCGTTCTCCATGGGTGTTACATTTAAAAGGATGTCAATGGTAAAAATCTACGAATATTACACCATTATTATGGGCATTTGTTGGTGCCTGTTAACAGTTTTTAAGAATAGCAAATGTTCATAGGTGACACCTGGAGTTTGGAAATGATTGAGGGTGACTAAATATATTTTGGTCAAACATTCCCCCTGGAAAGTTTCCAAAGGTTGTAATTTGCAAACTTTCTAGCAAGGATGGGATGACAAGGCAGCTGCTTTCAACATTCACAGGGGATGAGAAAAGCTTGATGAGAGGATGTTAATATTATATAATACAGAGATCACTGACTGGTGTTATTATGGCATAGAGTATGTTAATATCATACAATACAGAGATCACTGACTGGTGTTATTATGGCATAGAGTATGTTAATATCATACAATACAGAGATCACTGACTGGTGTTATTATGGCATAGAGTATGTTAATATCATACAATACAGAGATCACTGACTGGTGTTATTATGGCATAGAGTATGTTAATATCATACAATACAGAGATCACTGACTGGTGTTATTATGGCATAGAGTATGTTAATATCATACAATACAGAGATCACTGACTGGTGTTATTATGGCATAGAGTATGTTAATATCATACAATACAGAGATCACTGACTGGTGTTATTATGGCATAGAGTATGTTAATATCATACAATACAGAGATCACTGACTGGTGTTATTATGGCATAGAGTATGTTAATATCATACAATACAGAGATCACTGACTGGTGTTATTATGGCATAGAGTATGTTAATATCATACAATACAGAGATCACTGACTGGTGTTATTATGGCATAGAGTATGTTAATATCATACAATACAGAGATCACTGACTGGTGTTATTATGGTATAGAGTATGCAATACAGAGATCACTGACTGGTGTTATTATGGCATAGAGTATGTTAATATCATACAATACAGAGATCACTGACTGGTGTTATTATGGCATAGAGTATGTTAATATCATACAATACAGAGATCACTGACTGGTGTTATTATGGCATAGAGTATGTTAATATCATACAATACAGAGATCACTGACTGGTGTTATTATGGCATAGAGTATGTTAATATCATACAATACAGAGATCACTGACTGGTGTTATTATGGCATAGAGTATGTTAATATCATACAATACAGAGATCACTGACTGGTGTTATTATGGCATAGAGTATGTTAATATCATACAATACAGAGATCACTGACTGGTGTTATTATGGCATAGAGTATGTTAATATCATACAATACAGAGATCACTGACTGGTGTTATGATGGCATAGAGTATGTTAATATCATACAATACAGAGATCACTGACTGGTGTTATTATGGCATAGAGTATGTTAATATCATACAATACAGAGATCACTGACTGGTGTTATGATGGCATATAGTATGTTAATATCATACAATACAGAGATCACTGACTGGTGTTATTATGGCATAGAGTATGTTAATATCATACAATACAGAGATCACTGACTGGTGTTATTATGGCATAGAGTATGTTAATATCATACAATACAGAGATCACTGACTGGTGTTATTATGGCATAGAGTATGTTAATATCATACAATACAGAGATCACTGACTGGTGTTATTATGGCATAGAGTATGTTAATATCATACAATACAGAGATCACTGACTGGTGTTATTATGGCATAGAGTATGTTAATATCATACAATACAGAGATCACTGACTGGTGTTATGATGGCATAGAGTATGTTAATATCATACAATACAGAGATCACTGACTGGTGTTATTATGGCATAGAGTATGTTAATATCATACAATACAGAGATCACTGACTGGTGTTATTATGGCATAGAGTATGTTAATATCATACAATACAGAGATCACTGACTGGTGTTATTATGGCATAGAGTATGTTAATATCATACAATACAGAGATCACTGACTGGTGTTATGATGGCATAGAGTATGTTAATATCATACAATACAGAGATCACTGACTGGTGTTATTATGGCATAGAGTATGTTAATATCATACAATACAGAGATCACTGACTGGTGTTATTATGGCATAGAGTATGTTAATATCATACAATACAGAGATCACTGACTGGTGTTATGATGGCATAGAGTATGTTAATATCATACAATACAGAGATCACTGACTGGTGTTATTATGGCATAGAGTATGTTAATATCATACAATACAGAGATCACTGACTGGTGTTATTATGACATAGAGTATGTTAATATCATACAATACAGAGATCACTGACTGGTGTTATTATGGCATAGAGTATGTTAATATCATACAATACAGAGATCACTGACTGGTGTTATTATGGCATAGAGTATGTTAATATCATACAATACAGAGATCACTGACTGGTGTTATTATGACATAGAGTATGTTAATATCATACAATACAGAGATCACTGACTGGTGTTATTATGGCATAGAGTATGTTAATATCATACAATACAGAGATCACTGACTGGTGTTATGATGGCATATAGTATGTTAATATCATACAATACAGAGATCACTGACTGGTGTTATTATGGCATAGAGTATGTTAATATCATACAATACAGAGATCACTGACTGGTGTTATTATGGCATAGAGTATGTTAATATCATACAATACAGAGATCACTGACTGGTGTTATTATGGCATAGAGTATGTTAATATCATACAATACAGAGATCACTGACTGGTGTTATTATGGCATAGAGTATGTTAATATCATACAATACAGAGATCACTGACTGGTACTATTATGGCATAGAGTATGTTAATATCATACAATACAGAGATCACTGACTGGTGTTATTATGGCATAGAGTATGTTAATATCATACAATACAGAGATCACTGACTGGTGTTATTATGGCATAGAGTATGTTAATATCATACAATACAGAGATCACTGACTGGTGTTATTATGGCATAGAGTATGTTAATATCATACAATACAGAGATCACTGACTGGTGTTATTATGGCATAGAGTATGTTAATATCATACAATACAGAGATCACTGACTGGTGTTATTATGGCATAGAGTATGTTAATATCATACAATACAGAGATCACTGACTGGTGTTATTATGGCATAGAGTATGTTAATATCATACAATACAGAGATCACTGACTGGTGTTATTATGGCATAGAGTATGTTAATATCATACAATACAGAGATCACTGACTGGTGTTATTATGGCATAGAGTATGTTAATATCATACAATACAGAGATCACTGACTGGTACTATTATGGCATAGAGTATGTTGATATCATAGAGTATGTTAATATAATACAATACAGAGATCACTGACTGGTGTTATTATGGCATAGAGTATGTTAATATCATACAATACAGAGATCACTGACTGGTGTTATTATGGCATAGAGTATGTTAATATCATACAATACAGAGATCACTGACTGGTGTTATTATGGCATAGAGTATGTTGATATCATACAATACAGAGATCACTGACTGGTGTTATTATGGCATAGAGTATGTTAATATCATACAATACAGAGATCACTGACTGGTACTATTATGGCATAGAGTATGTTAATATCATACAATACAGAGATCACTGACTGGTACTATTATGGCATAGAGTATGTTAATATCATACAATACAGAGATCACTGACTGGTACTATTATGGCATAGAGTATGTTAATATCATACAATACAGAGATCACTGACTGGTGTTATTATGGCATAGAGTATGTTAATATCATACAATACAGAGATCACTGACTGGTACTATTATGGCATAGAGTATGTTAATATCATACAATACAGAGATCACTGACTGGTGTTATTATGGCATAGAGTATGTTAATATTATACAATACAGAGATCACTGACTGGTGTCATTATGGCATAGAGTATGTTAATATCATACAATACAGAGATCACTGACTGGTGTTATTATGGCATAGAGTATGTTAATATCATACAATACAGAGATCACTGACTGGTGTTATTATGGCATAGAGTATGTTAATATCATACAATACAGAGATCACTGACTGGTGTTATTATGGCATAGAGTATGTTAATATCATACAATACAGAGATCACTGACTGGTGTTATTATGGCATAGAGTATGTTAATATCATACAATACAGAGATCACTGACTGGTGTTATTATGGCATAGAGTATGTTAATATCATACAATACAGAGATCACTGACTGGTGTTATTATGGCATAGAGTATGTTAATATCATACAATACAGAGATCACTGACTGGTGTTATTATGGCATAGAGTATGTTAGTATCATACAATACAGAGATCACTGACTGGTGTTATTATGGCATAGAGTATGTTAATATCATACAATACAGAGATCACTGACTGGTGTTATTATGGCATAGAGTATGTTAATATCATACAATACAGAGATCACTGACTGGTGTTATTATGGCATAGAGTATGTTAATATCATACAATACAGAGATCACTGACTGGTACTATTATGGCATAGAGTATGTTGATATCATACAATACAGAGATCACTGACTGGTGTTATTATGGCATAGAGTATGTTAATATCATACAATACAGAGATCACTGACTGGTACTATTATGGCATAGAGTATGTTAATATCATACAATACAGAGATCACTGACTGGTGTTATTATGGCATAGAGTATGTTAATATCATACAATACAGAGATCACTGACTGGTGTTATGATGGCATATAGTATGTTAATATCATACAATACAGAGATCACTGACTGGTGTTATTATGGCATAGAGTATGCTAATATCATACAATACAGAGATCACTGACTGGTGTTATTATGGCATAGAGTATGTTAATATCATACAGTACAGAGATCGCTGACTGGTGTTATTATGGCATAGAGTATGTTAATATCATACAATACAGAGATCACTGACTGGTGTTATTATGACATAGTGTGGCGTCTGAATTAGCAGCTCTGGTAATCACAATAAAATATGGTGATGGGAGTAGCGGTGGTGGTGATGATGATGTTGTTTTTGCTGTTCATGATGATTATGATGATGATGATGATGATGTTGTTGTTGCTGTTGATGCTGCTGCTGCTGATGATGATGATAGTGAGGATGATTAGTTGATTGTAGCGATGATAATGACGATGATTATGATGAAGTTGGTGGTGGTGGTAGTGGTGGTGGTGATACAGATGATAACGATGACGAACATGATGATGATGATGACGACGATGATGATGATGGTGGTGGTGGTGGTGGCGTTGATGATGATCATAAAGATGATGATGGTGATACTGATGCTGCTGTGGTGATGATGATGATGATGACGACGACGACGACGAGGACGACGATGATGATGATGTTGTAATGATGATGATGACAGAATTATCCCCCTAAACAATCATTTGCATTCAATATTAAAATTTTGACATATAATAATGGCAATTTTCGTCCCCACTTCCGGTTTGCACTTCAGGTTCGAATTTATAGCGAAAGTATTGCAATGTTACTCTTTAGTAAATACTGAAAAAATGAAAGTATTCC
>CM065712.1:22794094-22814094 GCA_017654935.2 Phymorhynchus buccinoides | reverse complement strand
CTACCCCTCCACCGGGCAAGGTCCTCAGCCAGCTGGTCCATGTCGCTCCATGCAAAGTTGTATTTTATACACCCCCTACCCCTCCACCGGGCAAGGTCCTCAGCCAGCTGGTCCATGTCGCTCCATGCAAAGTTGTATTTTATACACCCCCTACCCCTCCACAGGGCAAGGTCCTCAGCCAGCTGGTCCATGTCGCTCCAGGCAAAGTTGTATTTTATACACCCCCTACCCCTCCACAGGGCAAGGTCCTCAGCCAGCTGGTCCATGTCGCTCCGGGCAAAGTTGTATTTTATACACCCCCTACCTCTCCACCGGGCAAGGTCCTCAGCCAGCTGGTCCATGTCGCTCCGGGCAAAGTTGTATTTTATACACCCCCTACCCCTCCACTGGGCAAGGTCCTCAGCCAGCTGGTCCATGTCGCTCCAGGCAAAGTTGTATTTTATACACCCCCTACCCCTCCACCGGGCAAGGTCCTCAGCCAGCTGGTCCATGTCGCTCCAGGCAAAGTTGTATTTTATACACCCCCTACCTCTCCACCGGGCAAGGTCCTCAGCCAGCTGGTCCATGTCGCTCCGGGCAAAGTTGTATTTTATACACCCCCTACCCCTCCACAGGGCAAGGTCCTCAGCCAGCTGGTCCATGTCGCTCCGGGCAAAGTTGTATTTTATACACCCCCTACCCCTCCACCGGGCAAGGTCCTCAGCCAGCTGGTCCATGTCGCTCCAGGCAAAGTTGTATTTTATACACCCCCTACCCCTCCACTGGGCAAGGTCCTCAGCCAGCTGGTCCATGTCGCTCCATGCAAAGTTGTATTTTATACACCCCATACCCCTCCACCGGGCAAGGTCCTCAGCCAGCTGGTCCATGTCGCTCCATGCAAAGTTGTATTTTATACACCCCCTACCCCTCCACCGGGCAAGGTCCTCAGCCAGCTGGTCCATGTCGCTCCAGCCTCCGTCCACCCCATCCCCTTTCCAGCAAACGCTCGATTTGAACATGTTCATCGAGAAGGAACATTCTACCTTTTTTTCCGGGAAAGGGCTAGGGTTAGGATCAGCCTAATGTTTATCGCCATGAAACTGAAAGAACCAGACTTTGACATAGAATGGTAAACATGAGGGGGTGTCTAAACTACAGTTTAGCCGCAACATTCTTGTAGGGGGAACTAGGGTAAATTCAATTACTGTTGAGTCTTGGGATGAGTTCAGTAAATAAGTTTCACCCTTGAAACATCGGGACCACTAAGCAAAATATCACTACAATCTGTTCAGTATTTAAGGCTATAGTAGCTGGATGAAAGTGTTTTCCCCCACATGGCCGAAAGGCCAAAGAGGGCGTAAAACATTATTCTCTCATGAAAGTGTTAACATAGACTGCCATGGGGAGGGTGGGGTGGGGGTGTTAGAAACATCTTTACTGTTGAGTCTTTGGATGAGCTTAGTAAATAAGTTTCACCCTTGAAACATCGGGACCACTAAGCAAAATATCACAACAATCTGTCCAGTATTTAAAGCTATGGTAGCTGGATGAAGGTGTTAACATAGACTGCCATGGGCAGGGCGGGGTGGGGGTGGGGGTAGTAAAGTCTTTACTGTTGAGTCTTTGGATGAGCTTAGTAAATAAGTTTCACCCTTGAAACATCGGGACCACTAAGCAAAATATCACAACAATCTGTCCAGTATTTAAAGCTATGGTAGCTGGATGAAGGTGTTAACATAGACTGCCATGGGGAGGGTGGGGTGGGGGTGTTAGAAACGTCTTTACTGTTGAGTCTTTGGATGAGCTTAGTAAATAAGTTTCATCCTTGAGACATCGGGACCACTAAGCAAAATATCACAACAATCTGTCCAGTATTTAAAGCTATGGTAGCTGGATGAAGGTGTTAACATAGAATGCCATGGGCGGGGTGGGGATGGGGGTAGCAAAGTCTTTACTGTTGAGTCTTTGGATGAGCTTAGTAAATAAGTTTCATCCTTGAGACATCGGGACCACTAAGCAAAATATCACAACAATCTGTCCAGTATTTAAGGCTATGAAGGTGTTAACATAGACTGCCATGGGGAGGGCGGGGGGGGGGGGCGGGGGTGGGGATAGTAAAATCTTTACTGTTGTGTCTTTGGACGAGTTTAATAAGTAAGCTTCATCCTTGAGACGTCAGAGCCATTAAGCCAAATATCACGGTGCCAATATGACAACAACCTGTCCAGTATTTAAGGCTATGGTAGCTGGATGAAGGTGTTAATATAGACTGCCATGGGCAGGGCGGGGTGGGGTGGGGGTAGTAAAGTCTTTACTGTTGAGTCTTTGGACGAGTTTAATAAGTAAGCCTCATCCTTGAGACGTCAGAGTCATTAAGCCAAATATCACGGTGCCAATATGACAACAATCTGTCCAGTATTTAAGGCTATGATAGCTGGATCAAGGGTTTATAGACTGCCACAGACAGGCACACGTCTGACAGAGGGATAGACAGACAGGCACACGTCCCCATAGAGGGATAGACAGACAGGCACACGTCCCCATAGAGGGATAGACAGACAGGCACACGTCCCCATAGAGGGATGGACAGACAGGCAAACAAACGCTGAAAACATCCACATTCTCGCTCTGTTCGTAAAGTACTCTGTTCTATTGTAACGGTTAGGATTCAAACATCGTGCTTCTTGAAGCAGGACAGTGAATACTGCGACATTGCATGATGGGCAAGCTTGTGTTTTAACACCCACACCCATCATGTTTACGAACCTCAATCTCAAAGCCTGCTTCTTTCTTTGTTTATGAAAATAATCTTAGGCTGATACTAATCTTATCCCTTTCCCCCCAAAAGGCAAAATATTGCTTCTGAGGAAAAAAACAATCCATTTAAGCATTGGAGGGAGGGAAATAGGGGGGGGGGGGGGGTTGTAGAGCTAATGTACATGTAGCACCATGTAGAAGAAAGAAAGAAGAAAGAAAGAAGAAGAAGAAGAAGAAGAAGAAGAAGAAGAAAAAAGAAGAAGAAGAAGAAGAAGAAGAAGAAGAAGAAGAAGAAGAAGAAGAAGAAGAAGAAAAAGAAAAAGAAGAAGAGATGAAAGAAGAAGAAGAAGAAGAAGAGAGAGAAGAAGAAGAAGAAGAAGAAGAAGAAGAAGAAGAAGAGAAGAAGAGAGAGAGAGAGAGAGAGAGAGAGAAGAAGAGAGAGAGAGAGAGAGAGAGGAGAGAGAGAGAGAGGACTGAGAGAGAGAGAGAGAGAGAGAACTCAGAGACTCGAGAGAGAGAGAGAGAGATGCATGGGAGAGGAGAGAGAGATGAGAGAGAGAGCGAGAGTCGATGAGAGAGCGTAGAGAGACGGACGAGAGAGAGAGAGAGAGAGAGATTTGTGACAGTGTGTGTGATGGTTTCCTAATCGTTAAATTCCTTATTGTTGGGTGTTCCATTGCCATCTTTTGCATGTTTATATTGATCATAATCAGCTTTATTTCATGGTTGTGTTGATCGTACCTTTATTTTAATGTTTGCGCTTCAAACGCGCTCCAGGTTAGAAATAACACAGTCTTTGGAAGGATTTGGCGGTGTATCAGAATATTTTTCACAGCAGTATATTTACCAGTCGCGAAGCGAGACTGGTATTGTCTTCAGTTTGTCCGTCCGTCCGTCCGTCCGTCCGTCCGTCCGTCCGTCCGTCCGTCCGTCCGTGTTCAAAGTTGCTCAAAATGCATATTTCGGTGTAACATGGCCTCACACACAGTTATCAGTGTGTTTCAACGAAAAAAAGAAAGGTTTGTTTGTCTGTTTGTTTGTCTGTCTGTCTGTCTGTTTGTCTGTGACAGCGATAACTCGAGAACGCTTGGATATATCAACATGAAAATTTACAGGTGGATACTAGGGGTCCGAAGCTTGGACACGTTCGAATGTGAGCAAAATCGGGTGAGCGGTTAAGGGTTTAGGTTAAGATTAGTGTTAGGGTTAGGGGTGCAAGCGTGTGTCGCGACTGGGCCAGTTCACGCAAGTACTCTAGTGGTATCTGTATACAGTTGCACCTAGTGTCGGTGATATTGTGCGATGTCTGTATGTTTGTCTTTGAAGCAACGCCGATAATAAGGTACTTTGTGCTCATGTGCACAGCTGTATGGCAGGGGGTCTTCTTCGCAGCATGCGCCGGATGCGGCTTGGCCTCGTTGTGGCAGATGTGATTCATGATTCACGTGAAATACTTGCTTGTTGCGGACCCGCCGCGCCCGGCTGTGTGGGTTGCGTGTTTCCCCCGTGTTTTCCCTCTTGCATTGGTGACGGATCTTACGACCTCGTTCTCGCGTGTGGGGGTGTGGGCTTCCGGCATGGTGGGTCTCTAAAGACCCACCGCGCTGGGGGTTCTTTTCTCTCTTGTGCGGTGGCGGGATCCTGGGTGTTTGTTGCCGGCGTGGGGGGGGGGGGGGGGGGGGGGACGCGCGCGGCGGCACGCGATGTTGCGCGGCTGGGTGTGGGTGTCTTTAAAAACTTATGCGACTGCTTTCGCTCTGTGTGCTCAAGTGGACCCAGTGCACTGATTTCACGTGGGTCGTGGGTTGTGTCAGTCGTGTCATTGGTTGGAAACTATACCCAGCCAAAATACTACAACAAATAGGAAAAGACTTGGATCAATATACTCAGTACAAATTTCTCACCAAAGCGTATTAGTCAAGCTTTGAAACAACAAGGTCCCTTTTGGCAGCGGGTCTTGCAATCCTGGGCAACTGTACGACACAAAGCAAAGCAAAACCTCTACGACGACCAGAACCTCTATCTAAATTCAGCCTTGTGGATCAATAATAAGATGTACACTGTCCAGGACATTCTTGACGAGACAGGTCAGCTTTTGTCCTTTCGACCAAATTCACGAAAAAGTAGGACGAGCTGCTCACAGGAATTTTGAATACAATGCCATTAGATGTGCTTTCCGTTCAGCAGAAACGAGAAACAGACTTCGACTGTATGAAAACAACATTACACTAATCTATCGCCCACTCCAAACTCTTAAATGCAAGGATTTCCGAAAGATCATAGCAACAGAATCACAACCCTGTGCAATCAACGTTTGGAAGAGAAAATTGGGCATAGAGTTTACGAAACATCATTGGACCGCCACCTTTCATAGCACCAAAGAAACTAGACTGAGAGTACTGCAATGGAAAATTCTACACAAAATGTATCCAACAAACATTCTTCTTAATACATTGGGCCTGACTAACTCGAACAAATGTAACGTTTGCCAGACAGATGAAATAGACTTTATCGAACACTTCTTCTTCCACTGCCCTAAGATAAACCCCATCTGGGAGCTGGTAGAAAAAGAAATTCAGTCCAGAACAGGAAAATCAATCAGAATAACAATGCCAGTCGCCCTCCTTGGTTTCAGCGACAACAGTGTGTCTAACAGGGACAAAACAGTTATTGATTTTGTAATAATAGTGGCAAAATGTGCATAAGTATGGAGACATATATTAACATACTCTCTTACTAGAAAAAGCACTTAATCTCAGAAGAAAATGCCTGAACTCCTGAATAGGCCTAAACCAGAATACCTTTTAACCCCCCCCCCCACCCCCCACCCCCCGAATACACACATGTGAAATAGCGCATGACACACACGTGCGGAGCCTATCCCACCAGTTTCAGCAACATAAGATAATTAGCGAGACGTGGAGAGAGAACCCGAGCAT
Organism: Phymorhynchus buccinoides; assembly: GCA_017654935.2. NCBI lineage: Eukaryota > Metazoa > Mollusca > Gastropoda > Neogastropoda > Raphitomidae > Phymorhynchus > Phymorhynchus buccinoides. The sequence continues at coordinate 22,808,419 of CM065712.1, read as the reverse complement.
GACGAATATGTAGTCAAAGGGAGGGGAGACCTACCAACACAACGAGAGAGAGAGGAAGAGAGAGAGAGAGAGAGAGAGAGAGAGAGAGAGAGAGAGAGAGAGAGAGAGAGAGAGAGAGAGAGAGAGAGAGAGAGAGAGAGACTACGGATTGAGTTTTAAGATGAAAAGATTTGTATTAGCATATATTTGACCTAATGCTTGAAAACGTACTTTCTGCATGTGCTTGGATATGGTGCACAAAATAAAAGCAGAACAAAAAAGAGGAAAACTAAATAAATCGAGAGATGAGTAGAAAACAAGGGGAATCTAATTAAATGTACATTCAGTTTGCATGGCAAGAGAGAGAGAATGTAGCAAGATGTAAGTATACACCCTCTTCGCCCGCAGTGTTAATCCGCAAGACAATGACAAAATTCCACTTACTCCAATCCAGCCAATGATGCCGACCCACTACATAACCAGCCCACCGTTTTTCTGCAGCTTAGAAGTTGCCGTACCGCCGCTCAACTGAACGAGCCTGTTGTGGGCAACCTCATGAACACAAACCCTGATCACGCGTTGGGTGGCCAGAAGCGTACACTAGAATAAGCGACGTGGGAGTGCTTACAGGGCCCGACGCAACTGGGTGGGCTGTAACCTCGGGAGAGCTTACAGGGCCTTATTTCGCATTATATAACCTATCAGTATTTAACTTATTACTTCGTTCTCGATATTAAGCCTGTGTGTGTGTTTGTGTTTTATTTGAAGTCATTAATGAACAATTTGCAACTTTTATTCTTGTTGATTGATTTGCATTTTTTAAAATAATGAGATATATGTACGAATCTTCTTTTCCCTATTCCCCCCCCCCCCCCTCTTTTTTCTTCCTCGTCTTTCTTTCCCCCACCCTTTAATTACATGATACACTTTATTTGCCAATTTTCGTCTTTCTCTTTAAACATCGACTTAACCCTAACCCTTATCACTATACCTAAACACAACGCTGATTTCTTACTTCTTATTTGAGCCTTGTCTGATGGTGTTTTTGCACTCCCACATTTACACATCTTTACTCATCAATTTAATATCCAATAATCCTATACCCCACGCTTTAGATTACACACTTCTCAAACTTCCCATCTTCCGATCAGGTACCGAGCAGAGCTTCGCCCTGACATACAAAATATGAACGAGCCTAGTAAGCAGCCACAGAACCCAGCCATCGTCAAGCGAACAACTCTGCGTGCAGCCCACACACAGCACGAGAAAAGGAGCCTAACCTAGCTGCTCGACCAAAGACTCATGGGATGAAACAAGACAGGAAGAAAACATGGGCCTACAAGTGAAAAGAGCATGAGAGTGAGAGAGCGAGTGAGACTGTGATGTCTAATCTTACTAGAATAATGCATGTTCATGTGTATACGAATTTAAAACCAAACAAACATCATGAAAGATTCCCCAATTCTGCTCCTTCTCACGGGAAGTAGAAAAGCAGTCAAAACTATGATCTTAGAAAAAAAGAAGAAGAAACAAACAAACAAAAACTTAAATAAAACTGGAAAGGCTGGATCTCTATTGGCTGTGGACTATACCAGGGATGTACAGTAGATGGATAACCAACTGGGCAGGCAAGCCAGTGATGTGCCTTGTGCGAACTCGTGTTTGCCATGCGCAAGCTGATCGTTTTCGTTTTGTACTTCCGGTCGACGTATGTACACTTCACAAGCATGGAAGAGACAACTATCGATGACATTTTAAAGGTAAGAATTTGCGTACTTTTCTCAATTTAAGAAACGTATGAATTGTAAGAATGATCTGAGTATTGTTCAAAACACATCTTACAATGATCAAACGTCAATCTGTCCCTTTTTTTTTCTTTATATCGTGCCTTCAAAGTTGGTGATTGAATGTAAACACACAGGCCTAAACAAAGTGAAAATGTTTCATTGTTGGCCTACAAACGATCATTTCGTAGTCATTTTAATCGCTTAAAAACTGTGTAGTATAAAGTTTATTTTTGTCATCAAATATTAAGTTTTTGTTTGTTTTATCGTTGAAAGCTTGTTATCCATTTTGTGCGAGATTCATTGATTGAGCTAACTTGATTCCAGGATGTTGATGAGTTGAGTCAGTCGCCTGAGTCGGTGATATCTGGTAGTCAACAAGCTGAAGAAGAAGGCACAGAACCAGAAGCCAACTGCATGTCTGCTATGGTGAGTAAAGACTACCTCAAATAGATTTCATTTATGATCATGTGTGTCTGTGCATGTCCATGTTTCTCTCTGTTCTGTGTGTTTGTGTGTGTGTGCACTTTTGTTTGTATGCTTGTTTATGTTTGTGTCTGTGTGGGTGGATGAGCTTGGGTGCATGCTTGTTATTGTTGTTTCCACATGTGGTATATGCTGCCGTTTTAAAGAAGTCATTTATGAACAAGAATAACACAGAAAATGTGTGCATTTGAAGGGTGTTTGTGAGTCATTGACTAAGTCTCTCTCTGTCCATGTGTGTGTGAGCATCCACACTCACTATCTGCCATAATCTGGTGTGCAGGGCCGGATCTAGGAGGGGTTTCCTGGCTTCCCAGACCCCCCACCCCCACCCCCATTTGCCCCAAGTATATTTCTTTACAAGAATGAAAAATAAGAAAATGGGTCAATTTTGCCTTAATAATCACTGAATTGCAAATTTCCCTGGGGCTTTGCCCCCAAACGAACCTATGCAGCTCCATGACCATGGACCCCCGATGGAAACCCCCTCCCCTTGCGAATCACTTGGTCCGTCCCTGGTGTGTGTGTGTGTGTGTGTGTGTGTGTGTGTGTGTGTGTGTGTGTGTGTGTGTGTGTGTGTGTGTGTGTGTGTGCATGTGCGCATGTGTATCTATGTGTGTGTTTAACTGAAACTGAGTAATGTACAGTATGTTAATGCTTGTCATAAATGTACTGATAGACTGCGTGTGACAAAAGTGAGGAGAGGATGATGGGTGTTGATATGATGAGTTGTGAAGATGCAGAGTGTTTAGTACAATAGTAGAATATGGTAACATTGTTCTATGCCATGGTAGATATATAATTATATATCAAACAAGCTTTTAACACAGAAGATTTTGTGTGTGTAGCAAGTGATGTCTTGAGTACACAGTATTGTTTTGTTTTGATGTCATATGAATCATTTGATATAAAATCTTTAAATGTAGTGCTGTTTTATTGTTTCACATTCATTTTTTTAAAACATTTATGCTTGTCTTCCTGTGTCATAACTCACTTGACTTCTCACTCTCAGCACTAAAAAGTGGAAATGTTGCCATGTTCCTTCTGCAGGTGGACCTTGATGTGATAGAACAAGCCTGTGAGAAATTGATTGCTGATGACTGCATGCCCGCTCAAGTACACGACATTTGCCAGTCTGTGGACAGTAAGTTGCTGTAATACTTACCGGATTGTTCTGACCATAAGGCGCACCTAGTTATTAGACGCACCCCCTAAAGTTACCCAAAATACAGACTTTGTTTTAATTTCTTACTATTTTTTTTAGTCATAATATGAGGCGCATGGGTCTCAGTCTGGGAAGAAAAGTGTCTCCTTATAGTCCGAAAAAGACGGTAAGTTTGTGTTGGCTATACAATTTTGTATTAATTCAATTTCAATGTCCAACATAATAATTTTATTTAGACAGATCTATACTGTTGACTTCATTGTAATTTGTATTGTTGATTTCTATTGTAGATTTAATTAATGTCATTACCCTTTAAATCGTTATTTTTATTGTTGTTATTATCATGTAAAATAAACATTGTTAATTTATTTCACCAATCACTGGTCTCCCCAGGGTTCCCAATCGTCCCGCAAAACAAGGGGTCCCAGGGACTCCTTCACTTACAATAGAGAGTCCTAGGGGCGGAATAGAGGGTCCCAGTGGCATTGCAAATGCTAAAACAATGTTTCTAGTGCATCCCTGGGACCCTCTGCACATTCTTTTAGAGAGTCCTTTAGAATTGTAGTGCTTCATAGACCCCCAAATGGGGGTCCCTAGGAGACCTGCTCCCCATGCACTGCTCATGTTGAAATTGCCTATAGTTATTGAGGTGGTTTTTTTAATGTGCATAAAACTGAAAATACTTAAATGCTAAATATAAATGTGCAACAGCATTTTTATTTTAGACTGTACGCTTGATGTTTCACATTACATGTACTAGTAGTAGTATAATATTTTGGAATGTAAAGCGCACCTTACTAAAAGCCCTATCCCCCAAATTTACACACTCAGATTTTGTCATTATATTTTCTTACATCAATGATTCAATCATAGGGCACAATAGTCTCTGGTGGGAAAATATGGTCTTATAGTCCGAAAAAACATGGTACTAGGGATTGTGATTCATTGAATGTACAACACCCATTATGGAATGTAGGACGCTTGGTTATTTGTCACCATGATGGTTAATTAATTAATAACATTAGGTTTTAAAGATATATTGTTTGTTTAGAAATTAAAGTACTTAGCAAACACTAAGTGATAATTAGTTTACTGGCAAAGACAATGTTGTTGATCTCTACCACTGATTATATTCAGGGCTCCCACGAAGTCGGAGTGTGGCTGCCCATGTGGCGGGGTAATAAAAAAAAAACAGTCACACACGTAATGTTCTCATCCGTAGTTGATGTACTTGTACCATGGTGTTCAAGTGCATTTGCTGTTGAAATGATCCCTGAAGTCTTTTAGCCAGAGTAAGCCAACAAAGAAACAAACATATTCAGGGCTAAATACAATGGGCACTGTTATGTCTTCTTCTTCCATTAGTTTAGTTAGTGTTAACTAGCAATAACCACGCCTCGGTTAAACCTCATCGGCTATTGTACCGCCACTGCGCAAAGCATTGAACTTTACAATTTACATGTAATGACTACAAAACTGTTTTGGCAATCATTTCATAGTTTGTCAACAATTTTGCTTCTTCTGTGTTTAGGGCCCAAACTGATACCCTGTCTGCAGGTCCTGATGACCTGTTTGACTGTGGCTGGGGCATATTTCAAAAGCAGCATAAAGGAAAAGGCCTGGGCCAAGTTCCATGCTGCGGTGGCAGACCAAAACAACATGCGGCCTCTGGATGAAATTGTCACTCCCAAAGTTTCTACTTGGCTCTGTTTTACAACATTTGAAATCATGTTAAAGAATGTTTGTAACAATGACACAACCACAGATACATTTGACAATAACAGTGAGTCTGATATTGATTTAACAGGAAGGGACAGAGATATTATTATCTATATTGGTGGGGCTGTGGTTACAAAAATAAAGCAAAATGCTTACAGACTGAAAAACATTGAGCTAAAGCAAGAAATACTGGGTTTGGTTGAAGCACTTTTAGCTGGAGATGGAGAATCAGGTTCCAGTATGACATCTTTACTTGACAGAGGCGGTCTAGTGAAACTGCATCCAAACATAGAACTTCTGTTTGTGAATCTTGAAACAACTTTCAGGGCCTTGTTTATAGGATTTTCTTCCACAGCATTGCCTTTTAAGGCTTACTTTCAGAAGTGTTTATCTTTGGATGCAGTTTCAACTAGATTTCATGAACATTTGTACCCAGTACAAGAAACAACAAAAGAAAAGTTATTCAGGGATGTAACATTTCTTTATTTTAAAATCAGAGCTCATCACAAATGCAAGACATTCACGGATAATTTCCATCGCAAGACTCAGAAGGAAAAGAGAGAAAAGGGCCTTTGAAACAAAAGAAGTGAATACATAATTTAGTTTATGCAGTAGTGTAAGGAGCACTCTGACAGCAACAATCTTGACCCAGAAGACTTAAGAGTCAATAAACATGGATTTGCTTTAGTATGTAATGCATATTGTATATATTTTTTCCTTTCCCTCCACCCCCCCCCCCCCCCCTCTCTCTCTGTTGTCTTCCTGCCTGTCAGTCTTCCTCCTCCATCTTTTTATTTCTAAGATTTTGTATGTAGTCTGTTTGAGAGACGGTAGGCAAGATACATTGTAAACACATGCAGTAACATTAATTTTGTACATGTGCCCCAGTACTCCTAATTTAGTATGTCATTTACTTTCTAAAAGAATGAAGTCATTGGAGAGAAATTTAGTGTAAGAGTTTAGTTTCATTGATGCCTAATACATTTTACATTTGGTATTGCTGGTGATGGTGAGGTTAAGAATGATATCATTGATGATTGCTGCAATTGTCATCAATATTGTTGTTGTTAGTAGTAGCAGTGGTAATATTGTTATATTGTTTTTATGTATTGTATTGTTATATTATTACTATTGTTATGAGGACAGTGGTGGCAATGATGATGATAATTATATTTGTTTTAAAGGGGGTGGGGGAGTGAAGTGAGAAAAAGCTCTTTTGGGAATGCTATACTGATCAGTAATTTGGGCAAATCCTTTTTCAATCTCAGTGTCTGTCACGGGTTAGGATAATATGAACTTTTTAAAATGTAAGATCATTCATGGGTGCAGGGGATGGCGGAGAGGGGGTGGGGTTGGATGATAAGGACTTATGAGGCATGGAGAGTTTTAGCATATATGACATTCTGTCATGTTGCAAATTATATTCTATATTGATATTTATCTGTCATTGTCAAGCAGTGCTTACCTTATTTTGTTGATTTTTACTAAGTGTTTTTTGTTGTTGTTGTTGGGTGGGTTTTTTTGGGGGGAATTGCTCATATTGTATAGGACTTCCCAGGGTCCTGATCACTTTGTTGTACTGGGATGAAATGAGGGATAAAGTGTGTGTGTGTCCATGCATATCTATGCATATATTTCTTGTATTTTTTCAAGTAAAATCTTTAATTATGTTCTGTATGTAAAAAAAGAAAGAAAGAAAGTTTAAAATCAAAATTCTTACAATGAATAATACTCATGTAACCTACTGTAACCTACTACCAGTATGTTTGTTGAGAGCTTTGTGCGACGCAGAGTTTCATACCATGATGCCACAAAAATAAAGTAAATGCGACACTAGATCAATTTGTGTGTGTGTGTTCGCAGGACTTTTCACTCTTGGTGTGTAAAGCCAAAACTGCCAAAACAGTTTCTTAATTAAAACAAGAGTTTGAAAGTATAGTCTTAAAATAGATATGTGACCCAGCACCACGAAATGGACATTAAGTCGCTGGTCTAGTTTCTCACAACAGGCTTGCAAAGTTAAAAATCTCATTTTTTGTCAATTTTGAGCAATGGATATTTTTGTGTTATCTAACATCTTATCTTTCATTGTTATAAAGGATAATCTAAATATAATATGATACCCAAATGGTCTTATAAGTGTTGTAGGTCAATATATTTTCTTCAGTTAGGCTAGACTTTAGACTGTTTTCTCAAAATAGCTGACACTCACCCTACAAAATGTAAATGCTCATAACTCTGGAACAGACAATGATACAAGAATGGTTTCTGTATCATTAGAAAGAGAATTGTCTGAAGTTCTCAAATGTATAATTTTCTCAGAATGGTCAGTTTGACACTTAATGTCCATTTCATGATCCTGGGTCACATATCATTATATGGCATGCTCTGAAACAAACTATATTGGTAAGTCAACGAGAAATGATTTTCAATCAGCAATAATACAAGTTTGTGTCAGTGTAAATTAATTTAATTATGCATGGTTTAAACATTTGCTAACAGAAAAAAGCCTGTTTACTACTACACAATCTGGAAATATTTGTTCTTCTTCAGCATTCCCAAGAGAATGAAAACAAACTGATAAAACATTGTCAAGCACACACACACTCATACACGGAATCAAAGTTGCACAGCAAGCCTTCACCGCAAGGTAACAAAATAAAAACGCAAGAAATTCTTACATAATACACAAATCTCAACATACTTATTCAAGAAAACAAGACGAACATAATGAACATAGCATGATTTATCTCCTGATGATCAAGGTGTACACAAAAACATCGGTGCACAAAATCAGTATGAGTAGACAAGGCTCCCAGGGACCCCCATTTGGGGGTCTATGGAGCACTAAAATTATAAAGGACCCTACAAAAGAATGTGCAGGGGTCCCATGGATGCACTAAAAATCTTTTTAGCATTCGCAATGCCACTGGGACCCTTTATCCCGCCTCTAGGACCCTCTATACTGTCTGTGAAGGAATCCCTGGGACCCCTTGTTTTGTGGGACAATTGGGAGCCCTGGTAGGCTTAGCTAAAAAATGGCATGCAAAAAAATATGAAAATGTAAACAGACAACAGTAGGCCCTAATGAGTGCACCAATACACAGGGCTCATGCTCTCTCTCTCTCTCTCTCTCTCTCTCTCTCTCTCTCTCTCTCTCTCTCTCTTCTTCTGTGGTGGTGGCCAGCTTCTTTTCATAGAAGTAAATGCACACACTTTAGGGGGTGACAAAAGAAAAAGAATCAGAAGAGAGACAAGAAAAGAAAAGCAAAGACAATAATCAGCTATCACACACAGTCTAGTCTACCTGCATTTACTTGGGTCCAGTAGAAAAATATAGCAAAACAAAATACAAATTTCCTATTTCTTGACTGGGATGGGGATACTCTCTCTCTCTCTCTCTCTCTCTCTCTCTCTCTCTCTCTCTCTCTCTCTCTCTCTCTCTCTCTCTCTCTCTCTCTCTCTCTCTCTCTCTCTCTCTCTCTCTCTCTCTCTCTCTCTCTCTCTCTCTCTCTCTCTCTCAATGAAACAAAGATTCGGAGACCACACTGTCGTCGTTCACAATAACACGGGCCCAATGAAAGTCGGAAGTTCAGAACGAAAACGATCAGTCTGACATGCGCAGTGGAACTCAAACTCGCACAGGCCGAAGTTGGTTATCCATCTACTGTACATCCCTGACTATACCAAGGCGTTTGACTCTATTTTTAAAAACGTTTCTTCTCCACGTATTTCACATATTTGGCTTTGGAACATACTTTAAAAAGTGGGTACATCTCCTAATCAATAACAGTCAAAGTTGCATTAACCGACCTTGGTGGATGGCTCTCTGAGCAATTTGATGTTAAATGTGGCATTAGACAAAGCTGTCATTTTTCGCCTTTGGCATTTGTCTTAGCTGTAGAACTTTTTGCTGTTAAAAGTAGACATAGTAATATAACAGGAATAAAAGTACCCACAAATGATAAGGCTATTAAGATTAAACAACTAGCCAATGACACTACTCTGTTTCTAAAAGATAAACCTGACATGGTGTTGTTGTTGTTGTTCACTCCGGGGATCATCCCAACAGCCGAAGCACTTGAACACTTTCGTACAAATACACCAGCTAGGGATGATAACATTACGTGTGTGACCGTTTTTAATAACCCCGCCATGTGGGCAGCCACATTCCGACTTTGGGGGAAACCTGACATGATTAAATCGCACAACATTCTCAAAACATTTCAAACATTTTCTGGTCTAAAATTAAACATTAACAAAACTAACGCTTTAAGAATGGGTAGTCAAAAACAGGAGCACAATCTTCCTTTCTCAGCAGTTGAAATGTTTTTTTATTAGGATTAGTTTTCGAAAAAGGCAAAATGGGAAGGAACATTGAAGAAAAATGGAAAGGAAGGCTAGAATATATTCAACAGCTAATAAAGTCATAGAGCAAACTAGATATTAGCATTCATGGTAAAATCACTGCAGTAAAATCATTCTTAGTTAGTCAGCTAATTTTCATAATGCAGTCTGTCGGCGCACCTAACACAGTTTTAAACAAAATAAATATAATGTTGTATAAATTTGTATGGCAGAGAAAGCATAGAAATAGGAGAGCCTTTGAAAGGGTTAAAAACATTATGGAATCACATTATAGCATAGGAGGATTACACATGGTAAACGTAAATGAGCTTCGACGAAATATGTATTTACAACGGGCAGGAAAGCTTTTTTCCACAACAGAAGAAAATTGGTGTGACATTCCAAAATGGCATTTTAGCAATATTATAAATAGTAAGAATATATTCAATATAAATTGTAGAGCAAAACATCTGGAAGGAATGGACAAAGTTGACAATGAATTTTGGAAGGAATTAATTATCACTTACCTAGACCATAAACAAATTTCATGGAAAAGTAAAAATATTTAACATGTCAAAGACATTGTAAATTTTTAATGAAAATAGACTGTTCACACTTGAAGAAATAAACACACTCTTAGGAACCAATAGAGCAAATACTGTATTTGAATATAATGCTTTACGAAACGCTATACCTCAAACATGGATATTATGGATAAATAATGATAGACATATACGTCACGAAACTTATTCAAATGAATTTGAAGCCATAGACTTTAATGTTAGACCAAGAGAAAAAAACCACTTTTAGAAAAAAAACCCACAAAAAACACATCTGCATACAGTTCTGGCTTGGGGAACTTAATGTTGAATTAAATGAAAACGAATGGATAACACCTAGAAAATCAACAAAAGAAATTATATTGTTAGAGCTACAGTGGAAAATAAATCACAATATTTACCCCACAAATATTATTTTAAACAAAATTAAAGTTACAGAAACAAATAAGTGTGACATATGTACTGATGAAATAGACGTCATTGAACATTTCTTCTTCTTCTGTCCTATAATCAATAAATTCTGGAAAACAGTAGAAGGCTTGATATCTTCCAAAATTGGCAAAACAATTAAATTGTAATTAACAGAAGTATTGTTTGGAATCCATAGACCCGATATAAACCTATCAGTGGCATCATCAATTAATCACATTATCCTTGTCGGTAAAATGAGTATTAGTATTGCTCGTAAAACTAAAAGGCTGACTGTTTTACAGTTTATCTTTGAGCACCATCTAGAACTTAAAAAACAATATATCAGTTTAGTATTAGGTATTATTAGGTATTAGGTAATTCATAGTCACCGAGGCGTCTCTGTGAAATTCGGGTTGCTCCCACCTGGAGAGCGCGTCGGAGCCAGAGGCGCGCCACCAATTTATTTTGTTTTGCATGCGATTTCTGTGTGACTGATGAGGAAGGAGGGGTAAGGGTGTAAATTTTGACCAAATGACGACTTTTTCATTGCCACTGGGAATAACGTGTGCTGAGTGCATGGGCACACGGGACCTCGGTTTATCGTCTCATCCGAAAGACTTCACGTTCAGACCGTAAGGCCTAGTGCAAAGTGAGAGGAAAAATCCCCTGTACCCAGGTTCGAACTCGGGTTTATTTGACACAAGGCGAACGCTTTACCTCTGTGCCACTCTACACTCGTAATGTTCAAAAAAACATGTATACTTGCTAACACAATCATTCACAGTGCGTGTGCACTGCCTCATACTCCGTTTACTAAATGATTCACTATTATTATTACTATTAATTCAGCCATTTAATAAGTTAAAACTCCTGCAACGCATACTGAGAGGGGGAGAGAGGGAGAAAGAGAGATAGGGGCGGGAGAGAGGGGGGAGGAGATGGGGAGAGAGGGGGGAGGAGGGAGAGAGAGAAAGATACATACATTGATTATCATACTGCGCTGCTACTACACAGAGTAAACCAAACAAAAAGTAAATGGACTATGAAAACCAGAGCACTATCAGCGCTAGAGTAATGGCACTGTCCAGCAGTGAACCACATTACAGTATCGTAGTGTTTATGTTTTGATTAAAGAGAGAGAGAGAGAGCGAATGAGCATTACATTGTCGTAAAGTTTGTGTTTTGATTAAAGAAAGAGAGCGAATGAGCATTACAGTATCATAGTGTTTTTGTTTTGAGTAAAGAGAGAGAGAGAGAGAGAGAGAGAGAGAGAGAGAGAGAGAGAGAGAGAGAGAGAGAGAGAGAGAGAGAGAGAGAATGAGCATTACAGTATCATAGTGTTTGTTTTGATTAGAGAATTGAATTGAATTGAATTGAATTGAAATGAATTTTATTTATAGAGGGTAATGGAATAAGCAATAACATGCTTTTTACATCCAGCCCTCTGAAAAAAAAAAAAAAAAGTTGAAATGGAAAATGAAAATGAGCACAGACAAAGCAATATAATAATGCAAAATACAACCCTATATAGTAGCACAACAATAACAAAATCAAACCTAATATTATTAACTATACTCATTTTGAACGTGCATATATTAAGAGTAGGCCTAAGCACATACTCACGGAGAACAAAACCAAAATAATCCTACGTACTTTTCATACTCATCTTTAACATGCACAAATTTAGAAGTGCACAAACACATATTAAAACCAATCCTAATCATACTTTACATACTCATCTTAAAAATGTACTTATTTGAACGAACAATCATGCATGTAATAAAATCAAACCTAGCTCTACTTTACCTACTCATCTTAACATGCACAATTTTATATGTAAATATGTGTACACATATCAAAATCAAACATATTCCTATATTACATTATTCATACTTAACATGCACAAATTAAGAAGTAAATACACACACGTGACAAAAGCAAACCTATTCATGTTTTTATAATGTGTATGCACATATTAAAAACTAAGCACATACAATGACGAAATTAAGCCCAAACCTACTTTACATACTCGTCTTTAACATGCACAATTTAAATTTAAACAAATACACATGATAAAATCCAGCCTAAAACCACTGTAAATACTCATATTTAGCATGCACCAATCAAAGCATAAACACATACACATGACAAAAAAACCACCAAATCCTATTCTACATACTCATCTTTAACGTGCACACATTTAGAAAGAAACACATCTGTGACAAAATCAAACCTTATCCTATCTCAGGGGGGGGGGAGAGAGAGAGAGAGAGAGAGAGAGAGAGAGAGAGAGAGAGAGAGAGAGAGAGAGAGAGAGAGAGAGAGAGAGAGAGAGAGAGAGAGAGAGAGAGAGAGAGAGAGAGAGAGAGAGAGAGAGAGAGAGAGAGAGAGAGAGAGAGAGAGAGAGAGAGAGATTGAGAGAATTGAATTGAATGAAGTTTATGTATAGAGGGTAATAGAATAAGCAAATAGCACATGCTTTTTTTTTCTTGCTTTTTTTTAAACATCCAGCACTCGTAAGGAATAGAAAAGAATTAAAATTTTTAAAAAAGGACAAACAAACAAATATAATGAGCATGCAAAAGTCATACATAGTATGCTAATACAATCAGACCTAATCTTATATGCACACGCATGTTGCAGCGGACGAACATTTTTCAAGTAAAGATTATACAGTTAGCAAACATAATATAGTAAAAGTCATACACACAAGCATTCCCTACGTATTCATTTAATAGTGCATACATTTATAATTTATACTGTAAAAATGGAGTTTAGTCTGACACAATTTCGCTTTAGTGGTGAGTAATTTCAACAGACTCAAGTATTGTGAACCTGTACAGTAACAGGGTGATGGAGGGGGGTGGAGGGAGTGACAACAGAGAGAGAGAGAGAGAGAGAGAGAGAGAGAGAGAGAGAGAGAGAGAGAGAGAGAAAATCAGTATCAAAGTAGTTTATTCATTAAGTGGGTCTTCATTAGCTTGTTGAAAGTTGATGGTCTTTTGATTGTCTTCAAGTAAACTGGCAGGTTATTCCAGTAGGTTGCGCCACTATACGTTAGACTGGCTTTAAATAGGTCTAGTCGTGGAGTTGGAATTATCAATGTTTGTAAATGCCTGTAACTGTTGATCGAAAAGCGGTCTATCAAAGACTGAGGAGCATTTCCGGTCATAATTTTGTGCATCATCACTGCTTTATCGTGTTCCAACTGAGATTTAAAAGGCAAAATATCAACAGCTTTGTAATCACTGGTCGTAAGTGAAGTTGATTTGAGGAGTACCAGTTTAACAGCTCGTTTATGCAGTCTAACGAGATGTTTTAAAACATTTGCGCTTGCTGAATCCCACAAAGTAGATGCATAGTTGATAAGGGAATTAATATGCGCATAGAAGAATTGCTTCCTAGCATTTATATCAAGGAAGCGTTTAATTTTCGATAACTGGAAGATTCTTTGGGATATCTGTTTGCTTAATAATTCAATATGTTCTGACCATGACAGTTTATTGTCAATCATTAGTCCTAGAACTTTGTGAGAATTAACTTCCTCGATTCTTTGGCCGGATATGTAAATAGGTAATGAAGTAAATGACTGATGTTGGCGTTTTTGGCGCGTTGTTAGACACATATACTTAGTTTTAGTTGGATTCATTAGCATATGGTTTAGTTCAGCCCATCGTTTCAAATGTTCTACATTTTCTTGGACGTTTGATGACAAAACAGGTAAGGAATGATGACTTGACTGTACTGAGCTATCATCTGCATCTCAGAGAGAGAGAGAGAGAGAGAGAGAGAGAGAGAGAGAGAGAGAGAGAGAGAGAGAGAGAATTGAATTGAATTGAATTGAATTGAATGAATTTTATTTATAGAGGGTAATAGA
>CM065712.1:22774094-22791594 GCA_017654935.2 Phymorhynchus buccinoides | reverse complement strand
GATAGGGCCAATCACTGATGGAGCGATAGTGCCATTCACCTGCTGCGCATAGTAAAATTCGCTCCGATCAGGGGACTGGTATGAACGGGGAGGACCTCTTACTGAGGGAGGATCTATCTCCGATCTATCGGTGGCGCCATGCATATCAAGTGCAGCCTGGACTGGTACGGGAGTAGGTAACAAACGATCTCTCACTTGGGAAGGATGTATCTCCAATCTGTCTGCAGCAACATCCCCTTCGAGTGCAGAGCTGACTGGCAAAAGAGCTGGCAGCTGGGATGGAGGAGGACTTCTCATTGAAGTACGGGTCCTTGTCCCCGGGTTGTCCTCTCCCCTGGAGGAGGTGTTGTGGCCGTTGGAAATGTCTGAGAGTTCTTCGGGATAACTGTGCTGCGCCAGTCTGAAGAAAACAGTCGGACAGGTCTGTCAAAAACTGACTGATGGTGTTTTTTTCTCCACGTAAATAACAAATCCTCTATGACACTAATAATAATAATAATAATAATAATATTGAAGTACCGATTAGGGCTCCTACCAAGTCAGAAGAAAGCATGAACCTATGGATATTTTCGCACCTGAGTTTTGGCTTATTTTGCTAACACAATGTATATAGAGCACAAGCTTTATGTGCAAGAACAGTCATTTTCAAAGAGTCAAAAAGACATTTATCTTACATTACAAGTGTATCATCGCATCAACTTGTAGTGGCATAAACAATAAAGAATGGGAACGCTTCGTCAACACGACACTTCGTCGATTGACACGTCGTCGACGCCACAGTTCGTCGAACGACACTTCGTCGAACGCAACACTTCCTCGAATGTGCTCAGAGAGAGAGAAAGTGGAGAGAGAGAGAGAGAGAGAGAGAGACACAGACAGAGAAAGACAGGCGGAGACAGAGAGAGAGGGATATGTACAGAGACAGAGAGACAGAGACACAGACAGACAGAGAAGACAGAGGAACACTGAGAGAGAGAGAGAGAGAGAGAGAGAGAGAGAGAGAGAGACAGAGACGTGAAAGAGATATATAGAGAGAGAGAGCGAGAGAAAAAGAGAGATAGAGAAAGAGAGGAGAGGGGTGACAGAGAGAGAAGGACACACACACGCGCGTGCATGCATGCACGCACACAAGTACACACAAGTACGCACGCATGAACACACACACACGCGCGCGCGCGCGCATGTATGCACGCACACAAGTACGCACAGTGAGAGAAAGACCAAAAAAAGACAAAGAGAGGGACATATTGAGGGACAATCAGAGAGACATAGAAAAGCGCGGAATCGCAATAGTTTGTGGCACGCGGTCTATTTTGACCACTCCAATCATGAGTCACCTCCCCTGGCTTTTCAATAGAGAGAGCGAGAGACAGAGAGAGACAAAGAGAAAGACAGAGAAACACAGAGAGACAGAGGCACATACACAGATAGAGAGAGAGAGAGATATAGAGGAAGAGAAAGAAGAGAGAGAGAGAGAGAGAGAGAGAGAGAGAGAGAGAGGGAGAGAGAGGGAGAGAGAGAGAGAGAGAGAGAGAGAGAGAGAGAGAGAGAGAGAGAGAGAGAGAGAAAGGGGGGTGCTCAAGGGAAAATAGCCTGAGGGAAAATAGCCAGAGTTCTATTTTCCCTCGTAAGGGATTTGTTTTTGCACAAGAGGGGAAATAGCCACTACTGTCATTCACATAAAATATCAAAGCTTTTTCTTGCAATTCACGGAAATGTCTGTTAATATTGACGAAATGTCGCGTCGACGAACTGTTGTGTCGACGAAGTGTCGTTCGACGAAGTGCCATGTACCCTAAGCTCGCAAGAAAATTGCATGACAACAGAAGACCAGTAATTGTCTGGATTAGGCCTGCCTTTACAGAAAACCAAACAGTCGATCGTCAGCATCTACCTTATTTAAGCCCAACCTTAGCTGGCCGAATCCATTTCGGCCGAACACCCGTTCGGCCGAAACGAGCGAAGTCAATTAATGCTCTTTTCCTTTTCGCCCGAACAAACAACGAATCTATCGATCGCAGAACAGTGGGTTTGTTCCTTAATCTGACCCGAAACGAACTGTGCGGAAGTGTACCATAGACCCCAACGTCATAGCGAGGCTCAAAGGCCTACTTCGGTAAACATGTAGGCCTAAGCCTAGAAAATCCCCCCACCCCCTTAAACTTGTGCATCTCGTCTATAGAAAGAAAATAACTGAGAAGTAACATTTTGTTTTTTGGTTTGTTTAAAAGGGGTAGTAATAGCATTGAATTATTTTCATATAATAAATTATGTGATATGATGACAGATCGATGATCAGCAGGCAATAGGCCTTTGGTCTGTTCCGAGTGTTCGCCCTGATCCAACTCTCTTGTTCACAAAACTGAAAGAAGCAGACTTTGAGATTGAGGTTCGTAAACATGACGATTGTGACAAAACTGCATCTTTGCATTATGTTCTAGGCTAACATCTGACGTCAAGAAAGAAAAATAAATCGGAAAAAAACAAGGGCGTGTTTTGGATGACTGATCTAAAAATAAAGATCAACAACAATTTTTGTTCCCTTCAAGTATGAAGAGTTCCATTTAGCTCGACAACTTTCTTCCTTCACGTATGAAGAGTTCTCGTGTTCGCCGAACAAGAAACTTGTTCACAGAACACGACATGGGAACGAGATTCGGGCCGAACTGCTGTTCGGCGAGCATGTTCGCGGGCTATTAACCCTTTCACCGCCAATGTCGCATTTTAGCACCTCAATGGTTTAACATCTATGTAACTAAAAGGCATCAAATCAGGGCCTGTTATCAAAAGACACTATTTTTTTTATTTTGGGAGGTAAGGATAGGCCTAATGTTATACATGTCACAGAGGAATTCGCAATATTGCAGAAATATTTTTTCTCTACCCAGTTAAGTTTATGGTATATTTTGGCTGAAAAATGGCTGGCGGCGAAAGGGTTAAGGGCAAACCCGGTTCGGCCGAACATTTCAGTTCGCTGAACACCGGTTCGGGCTGTTCGCCGAGCAGCCGTTCGGCCCGCTAAGGGTGACTTTTACCTGGTAACTCTTTCAAGCTCCCCTGCTACAACTCTCTGTCGGGCAGGATCCATCTCCGACCATCTTTGCAGGTAGGGTTGAAAAATGGGGTCTACCTGCACCACTTCTTTTGTTACCTGCCGCTGAACATGTAAAATATGATTATACAGTATATGATTGAGCATTTTACAAAAAGGCAAGAAAGCATAATAAATGATGATTAAAACAAATTAAAATTAATAATAAATGATTAAAATGATCTGTGTTCTTTCGGGAAATTGTTGTGCCATATGCTGCTTACTCAATCTGATTTTGCCCGAATACTGCTTATTATTGACCGTACAAGAAATGCTGACTCTTAAGCCAATACCATGGTGCATTGAGCTGAAGTGTCTCTGTCTAGTGGGGTTTCTGGAGGTTTTTATTTGTCTTACTTCACAAAAAGCACTCATTGAATAGATCAGATGAGAATGCATTCACATGTTCAGTACAGAACCTCATATTAAAAATAAAGGTTCTATTCAATCCGCATATGTTGCAATGCAGCCTGATACTTCTTATTAAACAACGAATGCATAAACACAAACATATTCTGAATGCAGAGAAATGTGTTTGTGCTATGGGTTCTATCTCCATCCCGATTTGCCTGCATCAAAAGTGGCAGAGACTGCCACTCAAAGAGTCAGTGTTTACAGCCGTCCCAGGAGATGCTTTTCATAGCGCTGCACCAGCATCTGTCCAGATGAAAGGAGGCCACAGATATGTGATGTACAATTATACCCTGTTCATATCTCACCATATAAGGAATGCTGGTGCAGACAGGCGTGGGCGTGTAGGCAGCAGCTATGCCCTCCATCATACGATGATGGATTTCTACAGTCATTGTGACCTTTGTGATCTCTGTTTGCAGGCACCATCCCATGGCCATATGTGTAAAGCGCCCTTTGTTGCCACACCTCTGACATACAAGAGCGTGCTGCAAATTGAAGACCTGCAGATGCATCAGAAAACGTTACCCCCCCAAAAACAATAACGAAATACTTTTCTTAAACTTTAGATAGCCAGCATTGGTTCTGATCCCATTTACCATTAAAAAACATTTTGACAACAACACAATAATGAGGAAAATGTTTCTGAGCCTAAGAATCATCAAAGTTACAAAATAAAATTAATGGTTGATATTAAAAATAATGCGTAATACGGCACATAATACAATTAAAGATTGGGGATGAAACGATGGCGATGGAGAGTACAAAAGGAAACATTTAAAATGGGAACCATGACAACTGAAAAGATGACGAAATGATGAGAACTTGTTGGCTGCGCACCCATATGATCACACACTTTTTTTTTTCCAGGAACACCCCAAAAATGCAGATAAAGATACAGTGAGACGGGCAATAGTGAAAAGAACACGAAGCGCATCGAATGGAGCGTAGCTGCTGCTTCTAATCGAAAGGAAGTAATAACAAAAGGATACTCGACACCAATACAATAGTCATTTGGTAAATGGCAAGTTAAATCAAACAACCTTACCCTAATAATTAACATATTTCATAGACAACAGCTGGAAGTTGTTAAATATCTGGTTCATCCACTGACCTTTTCTCTGGGGGAGAGTGTGCCGCCATCACTTCCTAAAATCAAACTGGTGTGTTGGTCCATCTGCAGGCAAACGAAGAGTTCTGTTTCTTGAATGGGTTGCATCAGTTCCAGGGGCCAACATTCGCTTTGACTCATGTCGATGCCCAGCGTCTGCCGTCAATGTTAAAAAAGCAGTGTAATTCAACACCATAAGTTCTTTAGATGCAAAGAACTTCGCAATCGACTTTGCCTGCCAATTCCCTTCCAGGGACTACCCTCTTGTAGTGATAGACCAATTCAGTTCAATCATTTTACCAGTATAGCCAGTATCACAACGTTGCGTCAACAAATACATCTGATCGTCAGAGGCAGAAAGAAAGAACTGGAAAACTCCCCTGCCCAAATACCTGATGATGTACAGAGGAACGCCCCACGTATAAACTGGCATGTGTCCATCCCAATCACCCAACGGAAGAAAAATGAACACTGGACTATCTTAGAGTGAAGATGCATTCCGACTGTGGGGTAGTCACATTTCTGGTTGTTCTTGCTCACAGTCATTTAAATCCAAAAAAATATACAAAACTTAAAATAAAAATACCTTAGGTCATTTTCGACAAGCTACTGTTTGTCTTTTTCAACCTTGTCCTCGAGTCTGTGCGTAACCCACCCTCTCTTTGGTACATATATGTGGATGACACCTTCCGCAGCACATCAGAATCAGAGAAGGACAACTTCACTGAACACCTGAACTCCATCAACCCCAACACCCAGTTTACATGTGAATCGAAAAAAGAGCAATAAATCCCTTCCATGATGTTAGAGTTCACAAAAGCAAAGAAGGAACCATGGAAACAACTGTACACCACAAATCGACTCATACTGACCAATACCTACACTTCCAGTCAAACCACCCTCTACAACACAAACGTTCAGTTGCCAGAACCCTCCTACACAGAGCTGAAACCCATTGCACTATGGAAAGTGAGCAGACTGAAAGAAGAACATCATGTTAAGACAGCGCTCCGAGCCAATGGTTACCCGCCCTGGATATTTAACTCCTCGGGGCCGAAAAAAAAAACACTGAAAGAAAGTCCACCACCATCAGCATGCCGTATGTGAAAAGGACATCGGGACGCCTCTCACAAACTTTTTACCAAAATGGCATTCAGTTATTACATAAACCTGTAAACTCCATCAGGTCACAGTTAACAAGGATAAAGGACAAGACGGAAACAGAGAAGAAGAGTGGTGTTGTGTACCATATACAGTGTGAAGAGTGCAATGGGGACTATATTGGAGAGACTGGCAGGCCACTAAACACTATGCTAAAAGAACATACTTCCAGAACTTCCTCTGCATTTTTATGAACATTTAACAACAACTACCCACCACACCAACCAGTTTTAAACCACCATCATCTCAACTGAGTCACGAGTCACTAGAAGAAAATTCAAAGAAGCCATAGAGATAAGGGAAAGTGGTCCTCTCCTGAACAGTACTCACCCCACAAATGAGTTGACAACACCAACCGCTCCCACCACAGTCAGTCAGACAAGGTTAAAAAAGACAAGCAGTAGCTTGTTCATATGCTCATGATGTGTAACCTTCAATTTATTATAAACTAATAATTCTAACTTTACATGTTCTCCTTTCACTTCATATTATTTTTTACCATCAAATACATCACATAATCAACATGCCGGTAATGTTTGTATCACTGACTTACCTTTATAAAGTCCTGATTCTTCAGCCTCCAGTCCCAAATGAAGACTTTGACAACAAATTGTGAATCCTCAGACTTTCCAGTGACTAAAGCAAACAAGTTGGGAACTTTGTCCCTTTTATTGCAGCACCTGCACACGAAGTATGCGCTGAAAGATTTGGACCTTATGATGACCCGTTGCTTGGACTCCCAAAAGGCGTGGGGCTGGGTGGCCTCAGCAGTGCTTTCATCAAAGGTATCGGTAGGGAGACTAAGTCTCAGCTTTTTCTTCTCCAGCGTGCCCTGATCGCTGACAAATACGTGGTATACATAGACAGTGTCTAGGTCAGTCTCGTCAGGCAGGCCATGGGGCAGAGAGATGGACACATGCTTTTGAAATAAGAAAGTCTCTGACGTTTTGAACTCAGCCAAGGGACTCACGATCTCTTCATCGTCGCTCAAGTGCAGCTTTCGATGAATGT
This sequence comes from Phymorhynchus buccinoides, assembly GCA_017654935.2. Classification (NCBI taxonomy): domain Eukaryota; kingdom Metazoa; phylum Mollusca; class Gastropoda; order Neogastropoda; family Raphitomidae; genus Phymorhynchus; species Phymorhynchus buccinoides. The sequence continues at coordinate 22,784,809 of CM065712.1, read as the reverse complement.
GATCGATATTTGTGCAAATGGCCACGTGAATGTCTGCTTCTTCCATGGGAACGGCACCTGGAGGGATGTCTAATGTCATGTCAGAGTTCCTCAGCCGAAATGTGCCTCCATTGGCCGACAGCACAGTGAAGGACTCATGCCATTCTGTGGAGAACATGTTCTGGAATTTGTCTGTGTAAGATTCATCATCACTGCTGGAGCTGGAATCATGTGATTCATCTGAGGTCTCCTCACAGCTCTCTGGTTGCTGATGAGCTGATTCCTTGTCCTTCTCCGCCATCATTTTCTGTGACTTCTCAGTTTCCTCATATGTTTGCGCTAAACACACACAAACACACACACATACACACACACACACACACACACACACGTATGCACGCATGCACGCACATGCACACGCACACGCACACGCACACGCACGCGCGCGCGCGCACACACACACACACACACACACACACACACACACACACACATCGACTACTTTCAAGATGGCGAAAATGGTCACAAGTTAGGAAAACCGCTGCTGAAACAAATGCAGAGTTTTCAAGAGCAATGTCGATGTTGACAAGATAAAAAAGCGTGGGAGGTCTACCCCAATTTGTTTAATCTTGGATGGCATTGTTTTAAATTAAGCTTATTCTAAAAGTGTCAAATTCTTAGGCGTCTTCTCGAGTAGTAAGCTAACATGGAATGCTCACATTGACTATATTTTAACAAAGCAAAGAAAAGCTTAAATTTCCTTAAAATAGTTAGTAAACAATCTTGGGGGCAAGATACCAAAACCTTAACACTTTTAGGATCTACCCTTATACGCTCTAGACTATCATATGTTCAAGATGTATTTTTTAATGCACCTCAATATCTTTTAAATAAACTTCAGAGAACTGATTGCAAAGCTTACAAAATTGCTCTTGGAGTTCCCACACATACATCTAACTTAGGGACATATAGTGAAGTGGGAGCTTTACCTCTCACATATCTCCCAAAATCTTCTGCTTCAACATTTGTTTTGAAAAGTTTTTAACAAAACCATTTTTGCTCAGAACATGTATGTTTAAAATCTGAAAAGGATTATGGAAAACGTGCACATCATATTCTCTCCACAAAATCTATGTATTCGTTTTCTTCCGATCTTCTAAGAGATATAAAAAATAGATAAAAGTATCATCACACCAAAAACATGATAAAATGCATAGGCCAAAGAACCAAAGAGACATGGCAGTCTTATTAATGAGCAACCTATGTATATTAATATATACCTTTTCAATTGTTTGCACTGTGTTAATGAGGGTGAACCATCTTTTCCAGTTCATGTGTATGTGGATAAGTAATTCTATTACAATTTGTTCAATGAACTGTCGAGGCCTAGCTGACCCGAAAAAAGGAGGGATATATTTCACTATTTAAGACAAAAAGCATTTTCTGTGGGGAGGTTTGCCACAAACTCATTTTAGCCATAAGTTAGAACAGTGTGTAACGAGACATTCTGAATTAGCAACGGCCGTTACAAAGTGCTTAGCAGTCATTACACCAGCGATGTGATCTCTATTCAAAAGTTTTGAGGGCTGCAGACACATACTATATATTTGTAGCAGTCTTCACATAGGGCATAACGGTCGTTATACATTGTGTAACGGTCGTTACAAGAGCGAATTACTGTCTATTCAAACGTTTCGATGGTTTAGAGATAGTGACGGTCGTTACTCTGCCCGTAACGGTCGTTACGATGCACCATGCTTTGTTTCTCACTGTCTTTGCAAATACTTATTCCATGTTCATATGTTTAAAGGTTGTACAACGAACTACTATATAGTTGTAACGGTTGTTGCATAGTGTGTAGCGGTGGTTACAATAGCGATATGATCTCTATTCAAAAGTGTTGAGGGCTGCAGACCGCGGCCGTCACTGCACAACGGTCGTTAAAAGAGCAGAATTACTCTCTACTCAAATGCTTCGATGGCTTAGAAAGACACATCCTATATTACTAATGGTCGTGACACTGTCAGTAATGGTGGTTACAACGTACTATTCTGTCTTTCTCATGGTCTTTACAAATAATTATTCCATGTTCAGACGTTAAAAGGGCGTTCAACGAGCTATTATATAGTCGTAACGGTGGTTACACAGTGTGTAACGGTGTTTACAACAGCCATATGATCTCTATTCAAACATTTTCGGGGTTGAAGACACATATTCCATATTTGTAGCAGTCTTTACATAGGGGATGACGTGACGGTTGTTACACATTGCGTAGCGGTCATTACAAGAGCAAATTACTGTCTATTTGGTCTGCGACCCAAGTCCTTTTGAAGTGTGCACAGAGGCCACAGTGTTATGTGCACAGGCAGCAGATGGTGGTCAAATGTTCCTCTCCAGTGTCCAGATACGGTCCTGGTTGCCCCAATAGCCATAGTGTTGGTGGAGCCAGTCCAAATCGAACCTGCCACAGATTGGGGTATTGGCTTCTTACACAACAGTGAATTCAAACTCATTGAGCTCGCAACGTTGCTTTGCGGATCTGTGAAGACGGGGATGCTGCCCAGATGTTTTCCACAGAAGAATAGAAAGTTTGAGGACATCAGTCTTTCCACTTAAGATGTCGATCCCAGATTCATAAAATATTAATAAAAACAGTCGTAGAATAGCGGAATCCATTCATGGAGGGGTTATTCTAATTTGCATAATACAATCCATTCAAACTGTCCTTTTTCCCCCGCTCATCTATTTATTTAACTATGCAAACCCTTCCTATCATAACTATATTAAGTTCTATTATGGAACATTGTGTAGATATAGATCCCAAGAAAATATGCCAATGAACACACACACACACCGAACAATCATGATGGAATAGACAGTTCAATTCTCAGGTTTGACGAAACGAAACCGTAGGGGAAACCGCATTTGGGGGTTTTGCATGGAGAGGTTCCTGGAGCATGTTGGCTTGTCGGTTTCAATTTAGATCGAACCAGTAGGTCACGTAGATTGGTGTCACGTTTGTAGGTCACGAGGGGCGGTTGGTCAAAAATGTCCGCTACCTGTTCACGGGATTGTAGAAGTGACCAGTTGGAGATGAGGATGTTGCGCACACGATGAATGGATGGGTGGAACAGTAGGCGTGTCATCTGTTTCTGGTCTCTGCTTTGTTTGGAGGGCTTCAGAGTGAGAAATTATCTTGACACGGGTGAGGGCAGACTCGATTGCTGTGAGAGGGTAATTCCGGCTTAGGAAGAAATCCACCTTTTCCTGTGCTTTGATTACAAAGTCATGGTCATCTGAGCAAAGGCGGCGGAGTCGGAGGAGTTGAGAATATGGAATGCTGTTCTTTGTGGCTGGGGTGTGGGACGAACAGTAGTCTAGGTAAGAATGTGAGTCTGTAGGTTTGTTATTGGATGGAGGTATGGAGCTGTCCTTATTGTAGCGAAATTTGCATGTCCAGAAATGTGACTGATTCGCTGGAGAATAATTCATCAAATGTTGCATGGGTTACGTTTTGTTGTAATGTAGCCACAATATGCATATTTTAATGGGTCTTACCAGTGTCTAATGGAACGAATAATTGAGCTAGCATACCACTTACCAGGCTCTAGCACTCTGCATTCACGGTTTGCCCTGTCTTGGTCTTGGTCTTGCAGACATAACGTTTGATACTGGCTTTTTGTCACACGTGTTGGTATCACTTTGGGTATAGGTTTTGTCCCTTGTATTGACAAACTGCACATTTTAAACATCAGATATCAGTTTAACAAGATGGTGATCATAAATTGCAAGCGGTTTGGGATGGGGCATGTTAGCGTAAAATACTATTTTTGTTGTCAACTCAAATCAATGAACCTGTTGCAATAAAATCTAGCCTTTTAGATGTGGTCTCAAGCTTCAACATGGGAAGTTTCTAATCAAGGACATTTTTATTCCAGAAAATTCTGGAGTTTTAGTTATTTGTGTTCTATTCAATATACATTAATATATACGAAAATAAACTTCTTTGGCCAAACAAATAATTATGTACTTATATGCTTTTCAGAACGTCTTCTTCAAGTGTGCATGGTATACAGCAGGGACTGTGCTTTTGTTTAGCCACAAAGAAGACTCAGACACACCACACCCCTACTACCATTACCCTTATGCCAACCCCCACGGCATCAGGACTTTGTAGCCTTTTCTGTCTCCACCTTCACCTTCATCCATACATCTCCAACCCCTCTCCCTTACTCCAAACTCTCAGCATTATGTTCTCAATGTTTTAGGTTGTTTTGTGACTCTTCCAACACGGCTGAACATAAAGAAAATGAGGGGATATTTGTTACCATGACTTGGGTAACAGAGTTTTGGCCACAGAAGAGGTGCTAGGAATTTTGCTGCAAACTTTGCTGTCTCGTACATGATACTTCCACATGATGAAACTTCACTGAACACCTCAGTACCATCAACTCGCATATCCAATGCACATGTGAAACTGAGCAAGAACAACAAATCCCACTTCTTAACATGAAAGTCCACAAAACTGATGACAGAACTATGAGTACATCTGTATATCGAAAACCCACCAACACTGACCAGTATCTGCATTTTGAATCCACCCACCCACTACTGCACAAACGTGCTGTGGACAGACCTCTATTACACAGAGCAAAAAAGCCACTGCTCCACCGCGAAGACAGTAAGCAGAAAGAACTTCACGTCAAAAATGCTCTCAATGCTAATGGCTACCCATCCTGGATCTTCAACACCCCCAAACCAATCCAGTGAGAAATAGGCCACCACCGTCAGCATGCAAAGGGATCAAAGATCCAACATCAAAGGGATGTCGGAGCATCTCTTAAGGTCATTCAGTCAACGTGGCGTACAACTGCTTCACAAACCAGTTAACACCATCCGATCGCAGGTCACAAAAGTAAAAGATAAGACTGACTTGAACAAGAAAAATGATGTTGTCTACCACATTCAGTGCCAGGAATGATCTGAAGACCACATTGGAGAGAGAGGCAGACCTTTGAAAACAAAACTGAATGATCAGACTACCAGAACTTCTACTGCATACTTTGAACATCTGACAGCAAGACCCCACCATACTAACCAATTCCAAACTAGCATATTGGCAGCTGAATCACAGTTCACAAAAAGAAAAGTAAAGGAGACCATAGAAATTAGAGAAAGAAAACCAAGCTTAAGCAGGGACCTTGGATATGAATTACCACTAATCTATAATAGCCTACTGAATATGGTTCACACTTCAAATGACACTGACACCATTAATTGCTGGTCAAAATTTTCTTTTGTTTTCTTTATTTGTTGACTCAGAGTAGGAACCAAAACATATGATGTTACCATGACGTTTGTAGGGTGCATGCAGGTAACATGTTTATAAAAACATCAAAAGAACTTTTCAATTTTATCAAACGAAGACTAACATATTTCTCAAACTAAATTGAAAATGCTATTTGCATATATTTGAAGCAAATAATAAAATCAGACCATTTCAACAGCAATTTGAAATTAGATCTCTATTTGAAAATAAAAATATTTATTATTTTGGGAAACCAACACTCCGTATATAAAATCTAGAAAATAATGCTAGTAACGCGAAACTGCTATAAAAGTAAAGACAAATCAATGGGCTACTGCTGAAAGTAAAGAATAGTCAAATTTTGTGCTGTTGGGGGACCTTGTATCTTCAATTAAATTTACGCACGCGTAAAGCGTGAATGGTAATAAACGGGTTAAGTAAGTACTTCACAATTCATGTGTGTAAGCATCTACACAACAGAGACTACGCTATTAGGCTATGCAAATGTTTGCCATTCTGATGTTCAAACCTCTTCCGTTAGAGCTCTTGTAGGCAGAAAACATGTGCAGGGAACGCCATTCCTGATCAGGTCTTCCAGATTCTCTGGCTCTTCCAGTTTGTAATGATGCAGGACCTGACGCATTGCCATCACCACCCGTTTTGTTGTAGCATCATGCTTTAATGAAATGGCTCTAAACAGTCTGGACCACAGGTCTGATTTTGTCCTCATGCGATGATTTCGGACGTCCCTGTAAAACGGAAATTGCTGTCATCGGTACACATACAAACAACAACACGTAAAGTAAAAGCATGAACAGAAAACAATGGAAGCATTAAAATTGAGGAATGTAAATAAAATCAAACATGACAGAAATATTACAAATAAAATCAAACATGACCGAGAAACAGTACAACACACACACACACACACACACACACACACACACACACACACACACACACACACACACACACACACCACCTCCACCACTACCACCACCACCACCACCAACAACAACAACAACCTATCACAAAACACAGAGAGAGAGACAATTGACAAACGTTTACTGACCTAAGCAGAGGAGCTCATATCATAAATAGAGTTGAGAACCGGTTCAAATTTTCGAACCGGTTTTAAACCGGTTTTTCCTCTCCGAACCGGTTTTCTTTTAACCAGTATTCGCATTAGTAGTTTCACCTATGCAAACATAATTTATTTGTCAGAATATTCACACACGCGCGCGCACACATACACACACACTCAACTAAAAACTCAGCTCAACTCCAACACACATCTTAATGGCGGGGCCATCTTCCCGTGTCAAAGGAAGTTGAGGGTAGGGGTGTAGTTAAAAAATATAAAAATCATAGGGAAAATAATTAAACCAAAGCAAAAACAAAACGTCATATGGCGGTTGGAGTGTGAAGGATGGTGGCACATTCACAACACAATGAACCAGCTTATTTGCTCATCTTCTTAGCATAAGAATTTATCGAAATGAAATTAAATAAACTTAAAAAGACATTGTTTTATTGTTGTTCCATTCACAGTTCTCTTGGTGATTAGTCATGTTTGTTGTTCCACCACCCCGATTGATCGCACTGCCATATTGCAAGCACAAAGCAATACTTTCTACAATCACCCCATCACTCTTTCGAAAAAACAAATTCCAGGAGAAAATGCCTCCATATGTTCGTTACTGTAGTGTAGGCCTAATCATGGCCATACTTGCACCTTACACCACCAGACAACTAGAAACGGCTACTCTGTGTTTACAAACACCCAATCTGCGCTGTGATTCAGTGTTGTTCTTCGAAAATAATGCGTTATTCTAAGAGAAACTTACTTTCAGTTTGCAGTTAAAAAAAACGGTTCACAGCAACTCGAACCGGTTTTTCGAACCGCGGAATTTCAGGACCGGTTTTTCGGTTCAAACCGGTTTTTTCCCCCACCTCTAATCATAAAGGCACAAAGCCAAAGAACTACAAACAAACAATTCTAATTACACACATTAATTAACTTTAAGAACATAGCTAATAATAGATGCAATAATAATAGCAATAACAAATGATACTACTACTACTACTACTAATAATAATAATAATCATCATAATAATCATAATAATAATAATAACAACAATAATAATGTTCACAAGTGAACGCATGCACATGCACCCACACACACACATACACAAACACACACACACACACACCTATACGCCCACACATATATGCATGCCACGCACTCCCTCCAACATGCCCCTAACACACATCATTTATTCACACACACACACACACACACACACACACACACACACACACACACACACACACGCACGCACGCACGCACGCACACGCACGCACGCACACGCACACGCACACACACACACACACACACACACACACACACACACACACACACACAGAGAGACACATACACACACGCGCACACACACACACTTCCCGGAACGCAACATAATTTCGTCATATATAAACACACAACCGGTGGCCTCCAGCCCAGCTCAACTAATAGAGTGCCTTATGCAAAGACAGCTGTTTTGATCTGTGAAGATCTCATCAGTTTGCATGATCGGCCTGTAATTTGACTGTCCAGTGGATGTCAACTTGAGCAAGAAGACATTCTACAAGAGAATGGTGTCTTCTTTGCACCAAATCGGAAATCCACAATAAAAGCAAACCAGCACAAAGTTAAACCAGACATAGTAAAAAATCTTATGAAAATCGTATGTAAAATAAAATAATGTTCTGAAATTTTAGTTTCAACACTGAGATAATATCCAAATTAAGGATACAAATAGTAGTATGTCATGATGGAGGCCTAAACGTTGGAAGCCATCCTAGGGATCTGCCAGTCAGGATATCCTCTAGAGGAAGGATATAGTTAAAAAATAAATCCAATAGACCGGGGATCACTATCAGATGGTGAGCTATGCAGGACAGTTGAGTCAAGTAATACAGAAAAAGATAACAGCCGCACAGCCAGACTTCCCACTCCACACAACTCTGAAGGACTGAAAAGTTGGTGCATTTGAAATGCCAAATTGATAACACTTTTTTGTGTTGCCGGCCCTCTTTGGTCGTGTCGCTTATTTTGTCATATTTAAAAGTTTGAAACATTCTTATGTTCACACTTTTACTAGAGATTTTTATCATATTTAATTTACTTGAGTGCTGGTTTGGTTTTTGGGAGCCTTTTACCAAGATACAGGAAGAGACATTCCAATTGTGGAACAATCTTCTTGTTGAGGTGAGAGTAGTTCCACCTTGGTAGGCTAAGACCCCATCCAGTGCAGAGCTGATGAGACTCCCTAGAGTCGAAACAGCTGTCCTCGGCTTGGGTTCTGCCATTGCCTCCCTAATAAGGAGGAGAAAGTAAGCCGGCACTCTTTATGTTTTTTAGAACATAGACCAAAATACCAAGTTAATATAACTGGTTTTGGTTTTAATGTTCGTTTCAAAGACATAAGGGCAAAAACGTTTCAAACAATTTTACTATTATTGCATTTCAAATGCTCTAAGTTTTGAGTCCCGAAGGCTGGAGGAACGGTGCCAGCAGTATACTGAAATTGTTTCATACCTATTTATGTCCCTTTGGATACTATTTCAGTTGCCGGCCCTCTTTGGTCATGTCACTTATTTTTTTCATATTTTAAATTTTGGAACATTCTTATGTTCACACTTTTAGTAGAGATTTTTATCATTTCTAATTTACTTGAGTGCTGATTTGGTTTTTTGGAGCCTTTTACCAATATACAGGAAGAGACATTCCATTTGTGGAACAATCTTCTTGTTGAGGTGAGAGTAGTTCCACCTTGGTAGGCTAAGACCCCATCCAGTGCCGAGCTGATGAGACTCCCTAGAGTCGAAACAGCTGTCATCGGCTTGGGTTCTGCCATTGCCTCCCTAATAAGGAGGAGAAACTAAGCTAGCACTCTTTATGTTTTTTAGAACATAGATCAAGATACCAAGTTAATATAACTGGTTTGGGTTTTAATGTTCGTTTCAAAGACATAGGGACAAAAACGTTTTAAACAATTTTACTATTATTGCATTTCAAATGCTCTAACGTTTGAGTCCTGAAGGCTGGAGGAACGGTGCCAGCAGCATACTGAAATTGTTTCATACCTATATATATACACACAAGCAATAACGACAAAACAGTATGACAAGTACTTCATAAATGAATACATATTCAAAACAATGTCCAACACACAACAATATGCCATGCACAATCACAGATTTGCACCCTCCCACCCCTCCCGCGCCGCGTGTTAATACATACAACATACTTAGGCACATAGACACACCCCAGCAATCCGCGTACCCACCCCACACCCACTAACACACACCCACACACACTTATCCAGACACACACATGCACGTACACGCAAGCACACACGCACGCACACGCACACGCACACGCACACACACACACACACACACAAACGCACACACACACACACACACACACACACACACACACACACACACACACACACACACACACACACACACACACACACAGACACACACACATACACACACACACACACACACATACACACACACACACACCAAATAACTTTCTTTTTAAAAAAAAGGTTTGGGGCACATACACAACACATTTCAACATAGTCATTGTTTAACCAACATATTTATGACCATATCTGCATTTAGGTACAATGTAATACACTAAATTAAGAAAACAGTTCACCAATGCCAATAACCACGATTAGCACTCCGTATAATATAAGGGTACATACAATTCATTGTTGCCTATAGTGATAATCGATGACTACACACACCTCTTTGCCTTATGTACACGTTAAGTACAGGTAACTCATGCATGTACTATTTTCATTAATCAGGTTTTTATATGTCAACCACTTCTTTGTGGAATTGCACAACACGCATTTCCATGCAGTGCACATTATAATCTATTTTATGGTATGTCTTAGTTGATGTATAAACATAAAAACTTTTGGTTGATTTTTATTAACCCTTTATTTATGAACCAAACATTTAGCTATTAAAAGAATATAATCAAATCCCTCATCGGTTTTTATTTTCCCATCATTACCAAATAGTACCAGTTCTGAGCTCAGCTTAAATCTAAGACAATTGTCACACTTAATTATCATTAAAGCTTATACGTCCCTCAAAAACCCTTTGCACACATTCACAGAACCATAAGAAGTGTTGTATATAGTATTTCTCCTTTTCACAGAAAGAACATTGATCATTCGCAACTACACCCATTCTTTTCAATATATTCTTCGTAACCAAAATATTATAGCATATTCGGATTTGAAACCATCTAAGTTTTATTTCCTTTATTTGTGTAACTTGCTTAATAGTCTTTTCCCAGTCTACCACATATCCAAGCCTATATTCCAAATTTGCAAA
>CM065712.1:22734094-22769094 GCA_017654935.2 Phymorhynchus buccinoides | reverse complement strand
CTAGAATTTGCTGTATAAAAAAATAGCCTTTACAATGACATATCCGTTTTACACTGCAAGCACAGGCCACAGTTATTGTCATTTCCCCAATGACGAACTTTCAATGATGACGTAATTTCAGTGATTGCGTAAGTTCACTAAGATGACGTTTTTTGGTGTCCTGCTCAGAAGGCGCTATTTGCAGTGACACTAACTTGAGCATAGGTTGCCAGCCGCTATTTTTATAATTTGCAATTTCACTAAAAGTTACTATTCACAATTATTTTTTCAATGTAAAATGTTCATCAGAAACAACGTTTTGCATTTATCGGGTTAAGGCATAGGGTTAGGAGTATGTTTGGGCTTTTTGTTTTACTAAACGTCACTTGATGCAAATAAAGAAAATATGGTTTGAGTACTGCAGATAGTCGCATGCGAGTGTACCTTGATGTGTGATAATGATAATGATATGTCAAGATAAATAACTGTGACGTCAAGTTTCTAATAGCAACGGTGTATTCTTACACGCGTTTACACTAAGCCTATGGGTTAATATACGCAAATGATATGTCAAGACATTGTTTTATATCACACGCTTCCAGGCCTATAAGCACTACTTGAAGATCGGTATATTGTTTTATATCACACGCTTCCAGGCCTCTTTAGCGCTACTTGAAGATCGGTATATAACCATTTTCCAAGCTAAGAAATAATATCACACGCGTTACAGTCAATTACTGTAAATGACTAAAAAAAAAAGAAAATTAAGACATTTCCGAAACGTGTAGAGTGGTAGCGCGTTCGCCAGAAATGTATTTACAAAAGATCACTATTATGAAATTCAGAACTGCTGTAGTTAGATTTCGTCTTGGCATAAACGATCTGAGAGTAAATAAAATATATGGAAACACCCCAGCAACAAGAAATTGTCCTTTTTGTGATGATATTGAAAATGAAATACACTTTTTTCTCAAATGCCCAATGCATAACCAATTGCAAGGAAAGTACATAATGAAACATTATCAAGGTAAAAATAATATACAGCCCTTTTCATTCTTACTTCAAAATGAAGACACAAATGTTATGAGAGATTTAGGAATGTTTATTCATTATGCATTGTTTGTAAGAGAACAAACTATATACCGATCTCCAAGTAGTGCCACAGAGGCCTGCCAGCCGTGAGATATAAAACAATATCCAGAGATATCATTTGCATATATTAACCCATAGGCTTAGTGTAAATTCGCGTGTAAGAATACACTGTTGCTATTAGAAACTTGACGTCACAGTTATATATCTCATGGCTTGCAACGCGAGCTGTTCCTACCACACCCAGAATTTGACAAGCTGTGCAGTGTTACCCCTAGGATTCATTCAGCGCTGACGACAACATTTAATGCTAGTACACAACGAAGATTCATGGTTTGAATGAATCAACAGTAGCAGATGTCACATATCTACACAAACCATTATGTGCGTGCCACTTCTAACGTCTAGCCGTGGATCTAGGCCTAGGCTACTCAACTCCATGACCGCGTCGATATTAGCAGACGATTCGAGCTATGCAATTTTGGCACAGGGAGAGTCCATGTTGATAATGTAGACGCAGTACTGTCTAAAAACAGCTCGAATTCATCTTCAGTCCGGAAATAAAAATGAGCCCACTGAACCTGTGCGAAGAGCTATATTACCGCACCTTCGTTAAAAAGAAGAAAAAAAAGAAGCGTGATTTCGGGGCCTGTGATCGTTCTTGTCAAAGCTGACTCCCCGCTTTTTCACGGTGTGTTGAAATTGACTCGCTCTCGTTAAGTGTGTAGCCTACGTTTTATTGTTGGTGTTTACAAGTTAAAATAACAGCAATTGTCGTTAGTGTTTCAGTTCGTTGCTTCTGTTTGTGTTTATTGTTTTGTTACCACATCTTATGAAGTACATTTGTGTTAAAATTTTCTATTTTGTTGAACTATATTCTTTGCGCAAGAATGCGTGTTACAGTGTGTGTGTGTGCTGCGACAACTGGTGTGAAAAATGGATGCGTTTTCATTTCGCTGCAGATCTGAGCCTGTTTCTTTTTCTTGCTTTTCTGTTGATACACATCGGTATATATCCGTTATTATGATTTGGGAGTTAGATATTGCTTTTATCCTATCTCTCGAGCCTTGCTGTTTATCACACGAAGTCGGAGACTGAGTGTTATAAACAGCAAGGCTCGCGAGATAGGATAAAAGCAATATATAACTCCCAAATCATAATAACTGATAATGTAAACTTTACTTTCACTTTCTCAGTTTAAGACCATAGGTTTTTGGTCAGTTTGTCTTTAATATGCTGATGTCTTACATTAAAAATACTATCTGTGCAACCCTTGGCACATGATACATAGGTTTAATGACTCAGCGCTTCGCATGCACACATACATACTCGCTCACTCATATATATTTATACATACGCACGCACGCCCGTTCACACGTATAATTTGGGTTTTTTAAAGTACAAATTATTTTTGAACGAATCAGCAATTTTGACAGGAAACATCTATCATGATTCATTATTAAATTTGTCACGTAATCTAAGCAAAGAGAACAAAATCAAACACACAAAATCAATTACAGCATAGATTCATTTTAACATACATACGCTCACAATATACGCCCCCCCCCCCCCTCCCACGCACATACATTATATTACACGCACTCGAGCGCATGTGAAATGAATCACAAAAGATGCATTCTTTGTAACAATGTTTTTAAACATAGAACATCCTTTGTAGTTCATCACTAAACATGTGACGTAATTGATGTGCCTTTGCAAGAAACAAAGCAAAACACAACAAAATAGTATATAATCACTCAGTCAAATAATACGTTCATTTCAGCACGCACACATATTCTCTCTCTCTCTCTCTCTCTCTCTCTCTCTCTCTCTCACACACACACACACACACATACACTCACACACGCGCACACACATACGCGAGAACAGGCGCGCGCACGCGAGTACAGGCGCGCGCACGAGATCACAGGTGCGCGCACGCCAGCACAGGCGCGCACACACACACATAACGCACGAGTGCGCGCACACATACATGCACACCGCGTGCGCGCGCGCGCACACACGCACACACGCACGCACGCACGCGCACACACACACACACACACACACACACACACACACACACACACACACACACACACACACACACACACACACAGGCACTCACGCACACAATCGTGTGTATGGAAATACAAAATACATTTTCATTTTAACAAAATAGTAACAGAGATATTTTATGAGTCATTAATAAATATGTGGCGTAATTTAAATGCTTTTGCGATAAATGAAGCAAAGCGCAATGTCAGTGACTTGTTTTCAGTGGCAAGCAACATAGTTAACTTCAACAATGAAGGGTTATTATAATACTTGGCATGAATATACTGTTCTCTCAACTAGTGAAACAAGGGACATTTAAAAACGAAATGGGTCTCTGTTTCAATTTGAGATTCACAAAAGAGACACAGTAAATCATTTTCAGATAAGTTTCTCTTGAATCGCTTTCTATGCACATGTATTTGCGACACGCCCAACCTAAATCTAGTCAAACTAATTTTAGCTTGTAAGTGACTTAGTAGCACTAAATAAGGGGATAACATCAGTTCACTCTTAAACGTTTGATATAACTCGAAACATTCACTAACTGATATTTATGTCGACCATTGAACTTTAAAGTCTTGAATTAACCTCGTTCTCAATTCCTTAATAAAACCTCTTACATTTCCCACCCCTTGATTTTCCCAAACTTCTTGAAACCCGTACTTATGTAGAAAGAAACAAATAGAAGATGCCCAAGTGTTTTTGTTTATATTGTGATAGTGTAATAACATTTTGTATGCTTTAAAGGGAAGGCGATGGGGATTCATTTGTAAAATTTTTAACCAATATTTAATGCATTTTAAGTATAAATTGACATGCAATGGAAACCTGCCTAGTTCTACCAAAAAACTAATTTGAAAGAAGAAAAAAAAGAAAACAAGAAAAATCATAATAATCAAAATGTATTTCTTGCACGTGGCACACGTTAAGTGTATTCGATTGTGTTAAACTCCTTTTCGGCATCAAACTTCCACGTATTTTTCAGTCGTTTACTTGAACATTAACAAAATTGGACTTGTGAGATTCAGTGCCTGATTTGGACAAAGAACATAATCTGGGCTGTGGTTTGTGTGTTTGTGTTTTTCAGTTCTATCGACCACGCGTGATATAAAATGTAATTTATGTTTCTGTGTGAGCATTTGTGTTGTTTTACTACGCCCACCGGGCATGCCGACAGTATACGATTCGCAGGTAAGCGTTAGCCGGTATTTGGCATATGTGTCTTTTAAAGTACAGAAAATGACAAAAATGTACAACAATTATGCTGACAGCACCAACATTTTGTCTTACCCAATTCATGATCGCGAACTCACCCCAGAGAGAGAGAGAGAGAGAGAGAGAGAGAGAGAGAGAGAGAGAGAGAGAGAGAGAGATGGAAAACCGAAGAAGCATGAAAACAAAAAGTAAAACTGTGGAACTCAACGCTTTTAACCTGAAAGTCTTTCTTATTTTGCCTTTAAAAAAATAAAAAAGCAGCCTTTGTGTTGTGAAAGAGAGAATTGTGTTAGGATTGTACCTACCAGTACAGTGAACACTTTCAAATAATTCAAGGCACGTCGTTCTAATACTAGCCCCAATGGCCAAATGATTCCAGTCCTAGCGACCCTCCAATTTCTTTAGCAAGCCGATCTTCACTGTTATGTCTTTATGACGTCAGTAACTCCGCCCCACAGACGCCTGACTGCCTCGCTACCATGTGTGTTGTGATGCAGGCGTCAACGCGCCAAGGCGTTGACGCTAGTGTGCGAAGGCCTTTATGACACATTTTGGCGCCGATCACATTTTGTCGCCGGCGACAAAATGTGACGTACTAAAAGTCACATTTTGTTGCCAAAAATCACATTTTGTCGCCGGCGTCAAAATGTGACAAAATGCACACCTCCGGAAGGGTCCGTAAAAGCGACAAAATGTGCCTTGTAGGAAATCACATTTTGTCGTCACAACTCTTGGCTTTTGTTAGTTTGTCAACGTGTTTGGAGTGTTATAGTCCCCCCCCCCCCCCCCCACCCACACACACACCACCACCCACTTTCCTATAAGCACCAACACATACTCTCATTATCTCTCACCACTCAGTGTTTCTCTGTTTCTCAATCACTCTCTCTCTCTCTCTCTTTCTCTCTCTCTCCCCTCCCCCCCTCTCTCTCTCTCTCTCGCTCTCTGCACGCAAGCAAGCATGCACGTTCACTTAGACCCCCCCCCCCCACGCACACACACACACTCATATAAGCTATCCACAAAAAGTTAAGGATCACTTGCAAACTAATTCATAACTTTCCAAATAAGAAAGCCAATGCGTTGAATTTTGGCCAACATTTAATTCAATGCTTTAGTGATAACGATGTACAATTGCCTTCAATTTCGAGCAATCGTTTGGTCTGTACATTTGATCAAAGTGGGTACGTATCGAAATTTGATTTCCCAAAGTCATTGAAATCACAAGACAGGGCATTCTGATGCTCCCAAAAGTTCAGTAATGCGTGTATCCGCCATGGCTGTTCTGGCACTCGACGCAGCGAGTCCTCATGGAGTTGACCAGGGTGGTGAAGATCCTCTGTGGAAGCGCCTGCCACTCAGCCTGCAGCATCTGGTAGAGGTGCTGGGCATCCCTGGGAGGGGGGTGGTTGCTCCTCACTTTGCGATCCAGCTCATCCCAGAGGTTCTCAATCGGGTTGAGATCGGGACTGCATGCTGGCCACTCCATTCTGTTGACTCCAGACTGCTGCAGGAAGTCGTTGACCACCCTTGCCCTGTGGGGGCGAGCGTTGTCATCCTGGTAGACAGCCGGCGGTCCCATCTGCTGCAGTGTAGGCACAGCCAGCGGTCGAAGGATCTCATCCCGGTATCGGAGGCCAGTCAGGTTACCCTGTACATGATACAAGGGTGTTCTGTGGTGAAGGCTGAAGGCCCCCCAGACCATTACAGAACCTCCACCAAAGGCCACCTTTTCTTGGACAGTGGCGTCAATAAAGCGTTCCCCTGGGCGCCTCCAGACCCTCAGTCGGCCGTCGTTGTGGTTCAGGGTGAAGCGTGATTCATCACTGAACAGGACCTGGGACCATTGCTGACGTGTCCACCTCACGTGACGTCTGCAGAAGGCGCGGCGTGCTGCCCTATGGGCTGGAGTTAAGCGTGGCCGTACAGCTGGGCGACGAGAACGGAGGTTAAACCCATGAAGGCGGTTCCGTATGGTCTGCTGGCTGATGTTGATGTTAGTAGCCACCCTCAGCTGCCTTCGAATGATGCTGGAAGAGGCTGTTCTTGTCTGCAGGGCTTGTCGTTCAATGAGACGATCTTCACGTGGAGTTGTCTTCTTCGGTCGACCAGATCTGCGTCTTTCATGGACCCTCCCAGTGGCTGTGAAGCGTTGAATCAGTCTGACAATGACCGAGATGGACACCTGAAGTCGCCTGGCCACTTCTCGCTTGGGAACACCATCTTGGAACCATGCAACAGCTCGTCCCCTATCCAACTCGCTCAATTTTCGTCGTGGAGGCATTGTCAAATCAGGCCTAATACTGGTGGTATGTATTCTTATAAAGCCAAGCAAGAGACAGCATCTCACACATAAACAGCAGTGCTTGCACGTGCATAATGGTTTTTCCATCTGGCTTGTGCAATGTGTTCATGCAGAACGATCCAAAACAAGGTCCTTTTTCGCAAGTTTCCGCTTTTTCTTTTGCTGCCAAGCTCAGTAATAGAGAATCACGTGCAATGTTTCCACTAACACAACATCGCCCACTTACAGCTGAACAAGAATTCATAACAATTTGGCTTGACTGAGAAAAAAATAACAGGAGCGAACGGAGTTTATTGCGCACCTGTTTTCTCATAGTGATCCTTAACTTTTTGTGAGTAGTGTATATACACACAAATTAAACAATTTTTTATGTGGTTGACCAGTGGTCAGTGTTACTGACCAGTGGTCATCTTGGCCTATTTTGACTGTTTGACTGCAAATTAGTGTATTAGGAGTTCAAATTAACCATTTTTGATGTGGTTGACCAGCGGTCAGTGTCACTTGATGTGGTTGACCGGTAGTCAGTGTCACTGACCAGTGGTCAGATTGGCCTATTTTCACTGTTTGACTGCAAATTAGTGTATTAGGAGTTCAAATGAATTTTTTTTTATGTTGTTGATCAGTGGTCAGTAACACTGAGCAGTGGTCATTTTGGCCTATTTTCACTCTTTGATCGCAAATTAGTGTATTAGGAGTTCAAATGAATTTTTTTTATGTGGTTGACCAATGGCCAGAGTCACTTGATGTTGTTGACCAGTGGTCAGTGTCACTGACCAGTGGTCACTTTTGGCCTATTTTCACTGTTTGACTGCAAATTAGTGTATTTGGAGTTCAAATGAACAAACAAATTATGTTGTTGACCAGTGGTCAGTGACACTGAACAGTGGTCATTTTGGCATATTTTCACTCTTTGATCGCAAATTAGTGTATTGAGAGAGAGAGAGAGAGAGAGAGAGAGAGAGAGAGAGAGAGAGAGAGAGAGAGAGAGAGAGAGAGAGAGAGAGAGAGAGAGAGAGATTCAAAGACTCCAGTTTTTTACACAATAATTTACATCGATTTTTTTGCAATTCTGATATTGAAATTATGGCTGTTCTTAAATGTATAAGTACAAGACCTAGCAAACACTGTCCCCTTATCCGTATATCCCCCCCCCCCCTTCTCCACATGCCCCCTGTGACTTTTGTAAAAACAAAAAAAACAAAAATCAGTTGCACCCCATCTTCTGCTTCTGTCGCCCCTCCCCTTACGTTCTACACCATCCCACCACTTCCACACCCTTGAAGATGAAAAAGTACAGACAACATACACAAAATCCAAACTTCAATTAAGTTGATAATGTGAATTCATGTGATTGAAATTGAAAGCGCTCATTAGAGCTGAGGGCCTGCATGGTTCAGCCCGGATCCACTGGTTTATTCGTTTACCTTGCAAGATGAATAAGAGGAGATCCAATACAAAGTTATACAATATTTAATAATATTGATGACATAAATGCAACGCAATGTTTCAAACTAATAAATTATGACAGAACAAGAAATAGCACTGATAAAGTATTTATTGAATATTGTAAAACTAAAACAAGAAAATATTCTTTTACTGACAGAGATGCACCTTTATGGAATCAACCACCAACTAACATTAAGAGAGCACCTAATACTAACAGCTTTAAAAATCAGCTCGACCAATTACAATTTTATAATGACATAATGTACTAATACGATGATTAATTCATCGCAAACACCTGTGTGTACGATATACCTTGAGTATGTAAAATAAAACCAAAAACACAGACTTTTTTCAGGCAAGTGCCTGACTTGCATTTTCTTAGATTTGAAAGCCAAACGGCTACATTATTTTGTCCCTATATCCTAATCCTAATCATAAAAAAAAGAAAATAGCAATCATAAAGTGTCTTAGATGGCTTGATGTAAAAAAGCAAACATTATTGCTTATTCAATGTACCATCTCAAAATAAAATTTTGACTTTGACTTTGTAGCATTTAGTAAGACGTGTAAGTTAGCCTACACGTTGTCCGTGCGCTTGCGTCCCCCCCCCCCCCCTCCGGCTTGAAAACGTTCCTACGCCACTGCTGCGTACGTCTCTCTCTCTCTCTCTCTCTCTCTCTCTCTCCCTCTCTCTCTCATTATAGTAAAAACAATCTACGAAGATACTATTCATATTTAGATAAGGAATGTCTGGTTCATATGTTGCAGTCTGAAAACGTCTTGATCCTAAGAAATTTATGTATATTTTGTATGCACTCAAAACTAGATATGAACTTTTAAACAATAATTAAATGTATATTTTGTTATTGAATTCACTTAAGAAATTAATCGGTTTTATAGCGTGTTGCTGTCTTTTTAAGTTATTTGTTCCTGAATTGAAATTGTCTCCCTTGATGTTGGCTTGCCTAGTAGGCTATGCGTTTGGTGTTATCATGTTTCGCTCTCCAACATGATTGTATGTCTCCATAACGATGTTGTTCTCTAATTGAGATGTGTAGTAAATATCGTATATGATCTTTTTGTGTTCCTTGACCCTGTTTCTAGGGGCTAGTGGCATAAAGAAAATAAACCGTTGTTCATTGTTCTCTCTCTCTCTCTCTCTCTCTCTCTCTCTCTCTCTCTCTCTCTCTCTCTCTCTCTCTCTCTCTCTCATCCCCTTCGACGTCCTGTCGTCATGCAACAAATCTTTCATAGAAGGGCTCACCTGACTGTGACTCACATCGCGGTCACCATGATGTCAGCGCCAGTAACAACACACTGCGTCTAACCCACAGAGCCCTACCTTTGTGTGTAAACAAGGAAAGGGTTTACCCTCCTTTTCCTCAAACAAGGTTAGTGAGGCAGGACAGCCAAGACCAAAATTGTATTACAAAGATACTTCACTGAAGCCGCTGGCGATGGGAACGGCACTGTGGAATTTTGCATGCTGTATTTCTTGTTGTTGTTTTATGTTTATGATTGTTGTGTAGTCTTTCCCCCCCTTTACCTCGCATGCATGCAAATGTGTTTGTACGCCTGTATGCATGTACATAGCCGTGCGAGTAGTGTACAGCCTAATATAATGGTGTGAGTGTGTGTGCGCGCGTGAGTGTATGTGTATGTGTGTTTGGGTATGCATCTGCCTGCCTGTCTGTGTGCATGCATGTACGTACAAACTGAAATCCTACATAGAACAAAAATATGAAGTAGACGAGAAGTGAAAGAACCCATCAAAAAATTAATGTTTTTTAAGTTTCTGTAGTCATGGTCAGTTCCTGCTTCCAAACAATTGCATTTAATATCTACTAGCGCAACGCCTAGTACCGGAAATACCGAGCACCGGTAATGCCTAGTACCGGTAATGCCAAGTACCGGTAATGCTGAGCAGCAGTTTTTTTGGGTCCACGAAATATTATATGATTATTACTTTTGTGTCTCTCCTTCTTTCCATCTTCTTCTCTCATCCTGCTCTACCCACCACCCCACCCCCTCCCCCACCACCCCCCGCCCTCCTACACCCCCCCACCATCCCACCCCCACCCCACCCATCCGCTATTACTTTTGTCTCTCTCCTTCCTTCGATCTTCTTCTCTCATAGCGCTGTACTCACAACCGCAGCCTCTCCCCACCCCCACCCCCCTCAATCCCTTCCCCCAAACCCCCCCCCCCAACCCCCCACCCCACCCATCCCCAACCTGGCCCAGACATGAAAGAAGCCGGCAATCGTTAAACCAGCGGAATGGGCAGTCCGTTCCAAAATCGGCAATTTTCTTTTAATATTAGGGCGGATCTAGGGAGGGGGGGTTCCTGGTTTCCGGACCCCCTTTATCTCCGCGCAAATGGAAATTGGCTCATATCGCGCGCGTCTATGAATGGATGGCGTAGAAAATTTCCACTAAGATAGTTACTGTCTGTGGGCATGCGTCAAATTATGAGTCAATGTCCGGTCTGGTTACGCCGCGGTTTGTGAAAAGGTGAAGCGGCACTTATCGCACGCGTTTATAAATTGGTACACGGATAGACACCGTTCCCGGTCATCTACCTGCTAAATTCGAAGGCAATCGGCCCAGAAATACTGGAGATACGGGCGCCGAGAGGCCGGCGGATACGCGTTTCGCGCATTTGCTAAGCCGGGCAAATGACACGGCCACCTCGGTTACCGTTGCCATCGCTTTGCAGGGCATGTGCTCGAAGTTGTACCCTGTCTCATCCATGTTCCAAATAGACGAGGGGGGCAGGTCTTTAGTGTGCTTTTGAAGGTTGGCAAAGTAGGCTAAGATCACATCCTTGTTCATCGCCCTCCCCCGGGCACTGCTCAGCTTCGATGGTTTCCTCAACGTTAAAGTTTTCTTCTTTTAGTAATGTCCACCTGCCGTTTATCGGCAAGTATTGACATATACAGTGGTTCAAAGACGAAGATGCGCAGCACCGGGTGATATAGGATTTGATAAATATATTAGATAATAGAAAAGCGTTTGTTGTTTACAATGATATCGACAGGAAATGAAGAGAGTAATTTCGTTGGGTATTTATTTTATAAGTTCAGATAGGTATTAAATATTAGATAATCATTTGTTGTTTTAAGACGATATAAAGGATATGAAAAGATGAACTTGGCTGAGTATTTTGTAGGCTTGACGTGGGTGGGGTAGGGGTTGAGTAAATTTTATTAAGATGCAAGATGGAAGAAGGAGTAAGTCATGCACCACGCTCGGGCCTCACATGATGCATGCATAAAAATATATCTGTATGAGTCATGCACGACCGTTAAGCATACCCAGTTCAGCCAGGAACACCCGGGTCCCACACGATGCATGCAGAGGAGAATATGTATATGAATCATGCGTGCCCGCCAAGCAGGCCCCACATTGAGCATGTGCGTGCGAGAAAGAGGGGGTTGACGAAGCATGAGTGTAGGCATGTTGTTTCAGCACCCTCGAGGTGAAGGTGCTGAGTGTGGGTGACTGGATTGTTACTGCAGGCAGATCGTTCCAATCGCAGATTGTACAGGGAAAATAAGAATATTTGCGGTAGTCTGTCCTTGAGACGATGCATTGTAACTGTTGGCTGTGACTGCATCTCCGTTGGTGGGGAGCATGGGCTTCAAAGGTTTACAGTCCACGCAGGCCAGTCCATTCTGGATCTTATAGAACATGGACAGCCTGGAGGCACGGCGGCGTTTTGCCAGAGATGGTCACCGTAGCTGCTGCAGCATGTCGCCAACACTTGACGTGTTCCTGTGCCTGTTGAGAACGAACCTTGCTGCTCTGCGCTGGACTTTCTCAAGGTCCGTGATGAGTCTGCCGGTGTGTGAATCCCAAACAGGGCTGGCATACTCTACAACAGGTCTCACCAAGGCCTTGTATGCGAGCTCCTTGGTTGCTGTGGAGCACACCTTCAGGTTCCATCTCAAGAAGCCCAGGGTTCTGTTGACCCTCGCACAGACAGCCTCAATGTGGGCTCCCCAGGAGAGGTCGGTCTGCAGGGTGACCCCAAGGTATTTTGCTGAGGACACTCTTTCAAAGCTTTGGCCATGTAGACTGTAGCTGGAGTTGGCGTTGAGTGGCTTTTTGCTAGCATAAGTGGCAGCTGGCTACGCTACATTTGGCAGGGGTAGAATGCCATGTCTCACTCACTCTCCCAATCTTCTAGTCTACGGAGGTCTTCTTGAAGCTTAGCCGGGTCGTCATTGGAGGTGATGAAGCGGTATACAGCGGTGTCGTCTGCGAATAAGCGAGATGGGGATGAGATTCTAGAAGGTAGATCGTTGATGTAAGTAAGGAAGAGGCACGGTCCTAGGACAGTCCCCTGGGGTACACCAGATTTCACCTGCACGTAGCTCGACTGGGCACCATTGACCACTACGGCCTGCTTTCAGTCGCTGAGGAAGTTTGCTACCCAGCTGTTGGTGCTTCCTCGGGTTCCATAGTGGTCAGGCTTGTGGGTCAGCAGACTGTGGTTCTCGTGGTTGAATTTTTTTTCTTCAAAATCCATGATGATAACATCGGTCGATGTATCGCTCTCCATTGGAGCAGAACTTGCGGAAGCCAAGTTGCTTGCTGGATAGGATGCTGTTCGGTTGTAGGTGAGACATGATGCTGCTGACAAGGATGTGCTCAAGGACTTTTGCAGGGACGCTGGTGAAGGAGATGGGCCTGTGATTGGAGGCTTTGTAGTGCTCTCCCTTTTTGAAGACAGGGGTCACCAGCGCCTCTCTCCAGTCGCCAGGAACCTCTCCAGTGTTGAGTGATGATTGGTAGATGGTTGAGAGGATGGGTGCGACCTCCTTCGACAGTTCTTTCAGCACGCAAGGGGAAATTCTGTCGGTCCGGCTGCTTTGGTGGGGTTCAGGCTGGACAAGATCTTTTCAACTCCAGCAGTGCTGATGGAGATGCTGTTCATTGTGGGGAAGTCTCCCAGGGCGTTAGGCATTTGGCATTTGGCTTTGAACTCGGCTTCTGAGTATGTGTTTTCTTCACTGAAGGCGGAGAAGAACTGGTTGTTTAGGACTTCAGCTTTTTCGTTTGAGTCAGTGACGAGCTTCCCATTGGACTTGAGAGATGGAACTCCGGTTGTAGTGGACCGTTTATGCTTTATGTAAGTCCAAAAACGCTTCTGGCTTGGCTTACAATCTTCTTCGGAGTCCATGGGGAGAAAACACTTTCCGTATAGCGCCAGTCTGACCGGCACAGTTGCTTGCGGATTTCTGTATCCACCTTGGTTTGTAGCTTCACATCCCCTCTTTTTCATGTTCTTGTTGGCGCGATCTCGTCGGTTCATGATTTTTCGGATTTCAGTTGTGGTCCAGGGGCAAGAATCTGTTCGCCTGGGTATCTTAGTTGGGATATATTTAGTTGCGCTGTCGAGTAGGGTGGTTTTGAAAAGGGTCCAGAGTTATTCGGTTGGTGAGTCAAGTGAGTCTTTGAATGACTGTTGTGCATCTAACATATCTTGCTTCATGGCATCCCAGTTTGCTTTTCTGTAAAGGGGGATTGGGCGTTTTGCATTTTGTAGTAGATCAGGCTTGGGTTTATACTCAAAGGACACGATTTTGTGATCTGAAATGCCGTGGGTAATCTCAACTCGTGGGACGAGAGATGGACAGTTTGTGAGGACAAGATCAAGAGTGTTTTCACGGCGGGTTGGTTCCTGTTTAGCTTGTGCAAGGCCTGTGTCATGCAGAAGATCAATGAATTTTCGTTGGAGTCAGGGGTATACTGAGTTGGGCTTTAATTTAAAGTTTAAGGCGGCGACAGACTATGTGGCTGCCTCATGTGACTCGGTCTGACTCAGTCGGGCCCAGTCAGGTGACAGGGCCGAATAGGGCGGGTTCTAAATTTCACTGATCGAGTCTGATCGAGTCAGATGGCTTGTGACGTCTTCTGTGCGGGAAACCAAATTTGACCTACGTCACGACGTGATTGCGTCATAAAATTATGAGGCAGTCACATAGTCTGTGGCCGGCTTTACAGCAATGTTCTTCCAATTCCATGATGGAAAATTAAAGTCTCTGGTAATCAGCAGCTGGGCGTTATTTGTAGCTGTGGCGCGGCTCAGGGAGGTGTCAACGGCTTCCAGAGCATCTGGGCGATAAAAGGCGCAGATGTACAGTGGTCTTTCCTTGGTGGAAGTGTATCTTAACCCACAGGATCTCAGCCTCTGTGTCCACTTCAGGAACCTCTGTACACTGTATGTCATTCTTGACTGCAATGAGAACACCCCATCTTTTTTGCCAACTCTGTCTTTTCTGAATGTGGAGTAGGTATGCTAAAAAAACCATCTGTGCTGTTGATGGTTGGATCACGCCAGGTTTCAGTTCCAATGATTATTTTAGGCTTGAAGGAGTCCAGGATGTTTGAAATTTCGGCACGCTTCCCTTGAGCAGATTGAAAGTTGATATTAAGTAAACGTAATGGGCGGTGATGTTGACCATGCTTAGTGTTGCGGGAAGGGGTGAAGAGTGGAGCGGTTTGAAGGTTCGATCTGAGTCAGGAAGAGAGGATAGGGTTGTAGCGATGACCGTATTTGTGCCAGTCTGACACAGAGTTACGTCCCTTTGTTTAAATTTAAGCGAATGAAAAAACCCTAAACTTTTCGAGTTTGCAAACTGGCCAATACTAAAAAGAAGATTTTTTTCTTGTCGCTGCATATTTTTTACCTTAAAAGAAGTCGTGACGGGTGTACAGAGGATTCATCTTCCTCGCTTTCAAGGTGAAATGTGCATCTTTCAGACAGATCACTGATCGGCGGTGCAGAGATTTACCGAGTTGAAAAGCGTTGACAGAATCAGTTGTCCGCTCGCTAATTAAGGCCACCTCACGCTAATTAAGAGTGCCGGATACTAGATGAAGCCTTCTAGTGATGTTCTCAAAGGTTTAAAAACAGTTCTACCGCGCCAAATTTTTCCTAAATCCCCCGTATTAAACATGCCGATTTCTGATTTTGCCTGTTTTTTTTTGCGAAGTCCTGCGCATCGTTTTCGATTCACCGGAAGTGATTGCTTTGTTTTGGTTTATTTACATAGCTGTTGATTAGAGAGAACAAGAAGCTTCACTGAGCGCATCGATCGTTGAAAAGCTGTGCCCGAGGCGCGCTAACAAAGATAAGCTGCAGTAAGCTTAATCATCGGTGTGAAGCTTGATCAATTTTTTTTAAAGATTTGGGTTAGATCTACTCCAGTCATAGAAATAGTTAAGTCAAAAATCGAGGCGTATTCGCCGTTTTATTTCCACATAGGAAACGACGCGTGTGAAAGGTCAAGGTCAAGGCCGATGACAACGCATGCGCACTTCTGTTTTCAAACTGAATGAACGGACTCAAAGACAACAATGCGATTCTTGCTTGTAAGCTTACAATATTTTACTTCATTCGACCAGCGGCATCAGAAAATGACATTCGTTTGTTTCGATTCTTAAAATGTAAGTGTTTAATGTTGCGCATGTGTGGTTTTGAAACTTCCTTAAAATCTAGAGCGATGAAAGTTCGATTGATTTTTGTTCGATCTATGCACGGACGACTGACGTATTGATGATCAATACGTCAGTTTGATGACGATTACACTAATAAATACGTCAATGCACGAGACGAGCGCATGGTAAGGTGGCGCCGGAAAGCCGAAATAAGAAGTTTTCTTCGACTGAAATATTTTTTTATGCAAAAACAAATATTGAAGAGCTTCTTTTCTGAAAAAAAGCTACATTATAGTTTCTACAGACAATACACTATCTGTGAATACTGTTTTTCTAAAAAAAATAGTGGAGTTTTGTTCAGCTTTCAATCATCTTGATTGTTGAAATAAATGTTACACATTTCTGTATTTGAGTCATGATTGAAAAATAGACCAATGTTTCAACAAAATCGTACCTATTTTTAAAAACTATTGACAAAAAACGCACGTCTACTCCAATTTAGGTATTTTCTTTCATTTTATTAGTACAATTCTGAGAATTACCTAAGTTTTTTTCTTTCTTGTCGTACCTAAGGGTTGAGTCTGAGGTGGACTGTCCAACTCCATGAAGATCATAGAGGGTGTTGCTATAATGTTGTAATTGAATCGTTTTCTATGGCATGCAGCTTCTAGCTTGGGAAAATTCGGAATCATCCCGGGAAAATTCTGATTTCTCCCAAGGCTGTGAAGACTCATTCAGAATCTTCCCGGGAAAATTCGGAATCTTGGAATCTTCCCAGCCTTGGGAAAATTCGGAATTTTCCCGGAATTCCGATTTTTTCGAGGGAAGATTTCGATTTTTCCCGGATTCCCAATTTTCCAGTGACATATATATGCTACAGTCAAACTCAGAATTCAGGCATTCACGATATTGTCAGAATTCAGGCATTCACGATACGTTTTCATCGGTCATTTTCGGAAATGCCTAACGTGTTTAGGCATTCACCGAAAATGACTAAAATGAAGGTGCAGTCATGACCGTAAATGACTAAAGCATTATTTTGAGGATTTGATGCAACTGGATTTGATTTGATTTGCGTGTGTGTGTGTGTGTGTGTGTGTGTGTGTGTGTGTGTGTGTGAGTGTGTGTGTCACATGAGAAAGACAGAAGGGTAAAAGACTGATGCAAAAACAGATATTTCATCATAACGATGTGCACAAACACAAGACGTTGGAGGCAGTGCAACTCCAGGAATGTCCCGAATTTTTAACGATACAGACGTATATCATGCCTAAGACCATCTGTAGCACTCCTTTTATATCAAAAACTGAATTGTCAGCTTAGCACGAGAAAATCCCGTAGGCCCTAAATGGTGACTTGAACTCTTTTTCCCAAAATGGTCATCATTCACGTGCGTTTAAATAAGCTTAAAAAAGAAGTTCTATTTAGCACGATTTGAAAATAATCAATTCAAACAGTCGTGAAATTGTTTTAAAAAACAACACAAAACTCGCATGCTAGTAGCGCTCAGTAATGCTACCCAGAACAGGTACAGATTATAATCGGAGATAAGTATTTCCCTATCTGACTGACCCATAGACAAATAGGGAAAAAATGTTGTTGACATTTCAGTCATTTTTGTGGCGTTTTAATCATAGGCCTTTCGGAAAATGACTGATCAAAACGGTCATTCTCAGAAATGCCTGAATTTGTTACGCGTTTTTGTGTGTCTTTTTTGTTTTCTTTTTCTTTTTCTTTGTTTTCTTTCTTTTTCCCCCCTCACTTGTCTCATACATTTGTCTGTGTGATGAGCTGATATGGACATTTTTCTTTGGCATAGTTTAGTGTTTTAGCCTGATACATAAGTGTCTGGGTTTCTGCATGACTTAGAGTTTGGTGTACTGACCATTCATGCTCTGTGTGTGTGTGTGTGTGTGTGTGTGTGTGTGTGTGTGTGTGTGCGTGTGCGTGCGTGTGCGTGTGCGTGAGTGCGTGTGCGTGCGTGTGCGTGCGTGTGTGTGTGTGTGTGTGTGTGTGTGTGTGTGTGTGTGTGTGTGTGTGTGTGCCTGCGTGTGTGTATGTGTGTGTGTGTGCGCGCACGCGCACGTGTATGTATGCGCAACAAATAACAATTATGCACGTAATATCAACCATTGATTATTAATTAACACCCTATCAACTCTATCATTACTATCATCATCGTTGTTACCATCAATAAGAACATTAATAAATTGCTACGCACACTTTGTCCAGTAAACCGTCATACAAGTTGGTATTATAAAAGTATGTGCGTGTGCACACATCTGCTTAAAAAAGAAAGGAATAGAAATAGAACAAAAGACCTAATCCGTTTTACTTTCCATATTCCCCCGGTGCACCATACTCTTGCACGAGCGAAATCGAAAGGGTGCAAGAGGGCGCGGAGGATATGGAAAGCGAAGAGGCGTGTTTCCCCTGTAGCCCCTTTCTTTATGAAAGAAAGGTTATACTAAGGCTGTCTTTTGTGTGTATGTGCTCCGTGAGTGTATATGTGTGAATGTGTGTCTGTGCGTGTGCAGATACTTAAGCGATTATGTGTGAATGTGTGTGCACGTATGCCTTTTATGCTTTTCTTAGTTGCAACTGTTTTTCAAATATAGTTGATATTGGCAATTTATATTCCGTTTTTTTGTATATGCTTATACACATCTTGGCAATTATCATAATATGGTTTAGTTTCAATAGTGTGTGTCTGTCAATATTGTCTTGTTTAAGAATTCCAAACAGCACATTTTGTTCAGAAACTTCAATTGTTTTGTTGTATGATAATTATTGACTAACATTTTTCCAAAATGTCCCTAGGACAGTGAAAAAAGAAATGTTCAATGTAATCAATTTCATCACTACAATATGAACAGTTGCGATTATCCCTTATTTTCATTTTGCATAGCATTATATTAGTGGGGTAGATATTTTGTAGAATTTTCCATTCCAAAACTCTCAATCTGGTTTCGTTGGTGCACAAACGAGGAATCTTCCATACATTTTTTTTTATTAATCTCGAGTCCATATTTATTGCACCAAAATCTAATTGCACATGATTCTGTGTAACTAAGGGAGCATAATGCTGCACGAAAATCTTTGCAAGTTGTAAACTTTTTGTTACAGAAAAGAGGAGGTTCTGCAAAATCAATGTCAAATCGATCTTGTTCACTGACCCTAGTAGCAAAATTGCGTGTGGCCATTGACACTATGTTGTACTCTAAGATCATTGCTGGGGTGGCTCCTATCTTGTTGACCACTTCCACATATGAAAGCATTCCATTTGGACCATACGTGTCTCTGATATTTAATATTTTGCCCTGTATCCAATCTGGGAAGAAAAGTACATTTCCACGATATTTTACATGCTGGTTATTCTACAATAAAGAGGGGTATGGTGCCTCATGATCTAGTCATGTTTTCAAGGTGCTTTTCCACCTGAATGCTCTTTGTCGTTAATTCCTCCTTAAGTTTCTTTTCTCAGAAGCTACAGAAGTGAGGCATGTAATCTCATGTTATCAGATACGCCTAATGGGTTGGCACGATGCCAAACTAACAAAGCAAAAGAAGACATAAATACCACTGACGATACGTTTTTTTAGCCAAATGGGTTGGCACGATGCCAAACTAACAAAGCAAAAGAAGACATAAATACCACTGACGATACGTTTTTTTAAGCTCTTTTACAGTGTGGGCGCTTTTGATCGTCGGTTAGCACGCTTTTACAAAACAAAAAATAAAGTGTTTTTAGAAGGGTAGTTGTGTGTATCACCAATTTGGTATCACCTAGTCAACGGTCAAATCAAATTTTAGCCCGTGTATTTTATGCCCCCCCCCCCCCCCCCCCCTCTCCCTCCCTTTAATTTCTTGACTCTTTCCGCTTTTTCAGTTTTGCTTGTCTTGCTGTAATTTGGGCACTTAAAAACCTCTATCGTGCTTTAAAAAAATAATAGTATTATTTAAGGCTAATTTCCATTCAACAGGCTTGTCTCTACGAACAAATTTCCTATCATTATTCAGTGTATTACTGGTGGAACAAAGAGGTGTGGCAGTCCCAAGATAGTCCCTGACGAGCGGGAAAACCCCAAAATAGACCACGGCGCAGTAAAGGTCAAGATATACCACCCCTACATTTCTCGGTTAATTGTATTTTTTCGTTATTGCCTTTCTTACCATACATAAAGCTGTATTTTATAAACATTTTTAGCTGATAACCTTTTTGGAATACTAACCCTATAAGACGGAAAAACGCAACGAACCATAACTGTGACAAATCGCGGTGTACTGCAGTACATAGTGGGGGGTAGGGTTAGGTTTAGGGCTAGGGTTAGTATTCCAAAAAGATTATTAGCTAAAAATGTTCATAAAACACAGCTTTATGTATGGTAAGAAAGGCAAAAACGGAAAAATACAATTAACCGAGAAATGCAGGGGGGAGGGGGGGGGCACATCTTTACCGAAAACTTGCTTCTAATCAAGCAAACAAATTTTCTCTGCCGAACTCCTCTTTCTTATGTATTATCAAAACTCGGATATAAGAAAATCGCTTATAAGAAAACTCGGATATAAGAAAATCGCTTGTAAAAAAACTCGTTTATAATCAAGCAAATTCATTCTCCCATCCCTGATGGAAACTTGGATATAAGAAAATTATATCATACAATGAGTTGGTTTGCAGTTGATTTTCTTTTAAGTGAGTTCTATTTTCTTATAGTGACTCTGCTTATAGGATAATATGAATGGCAAATTGCAAATTAGGGTTAAGGCATGTCCTTTGGCACACATGTACCTTAGACCCTCCCCTAACATAAAATGATGGGAAACACCTTCGCAGCTGGTGGTTTCTGTGAGAAACAGGCCCCTTTGTGACGTGACGCTAATACCACTTGCGAATCCAGCTACATTAGCTCTTATTGGTTATGTAATGTACAATTATGTCTTGCTACATGTAATTTTATGTGCCAGTCATAAAAACCAGACCAAGCTCTAAGCTCATTACAATCACGAGTCACACAATGGGCTAGTCTGCTCATGTAGAAATGTCCAAATGAAATTTGAATATTGATGCAACGTTGACTCAACATGCAATCAGCTTGATGCAGTTCAGTCATCTGTGTTTCCGTTAGAACTCGTTTACCGTCAGGGAGAACGTTTGAGTGATTTTCAGCATATTTTTCATGCGAACTTTACCAATTCCCAAACCTTTGATCTACCAAAGTAACAATGTGCAATTATAAATCAACACATGTACACAAGCAAACAGGAGAGAGAGAGAGAGAGAGAGAGAGAGAGAAGAGAGAGAGAGAGAGAGAGAGAGAGAGAGAGAGAGAGAGAGAGAGAGAGAGAGAGAGAGAGAGAGAGAAAGAGAGAGAGAGAGAGACCACAAAGAGAGAGAGAGAGAGAGAGAGAGAGAGAGAGAGAGAGAGAGAGAGAGAGAGAGAGAGAGAGAGAGAGAGAGAGAGAGACTCATAACTCAGAAATATTTTAATGTACATCGGCCTTGGGCCACACTACAATGGGAAGGTGGGGTGAAAGGGGAGATCAAACTATTAAACAAACAAAACAAAACATAAATAAGTAGAAACAAAAAGAACAGAACAGAAAACAAAGCCTGTAAGCATCACATGTACATCACTAGAAAAACA
Source organism: Phymorhynchus buccinoides (assembly GCA_017654935.2). NCBI lineage: Eukaryota > Metazoa > Mollusca > Gastropoda > Neogastropoda > Raphitomidae > Phymorhynchus > Phymorhynchus buccinoides. The sequence goes on along the minus strand of CM065712.1, from coordinate 22,747,909 downwards.
ATCATTATACAGTAGATGGGAGATCATAATAAACTATGTATGTAGTCATACGCACATTGCTCGTTCATCGCCTTAATAAATAAGTCATGCTTTATATTACCCAGAAGGAAGGAATTGTTAAAAAAGCAAAAACATTAAATTATGCAATTATGCATCCTAAATTGGCACAGACATACTCTTAAACATTCTAAGTAGACCTCAGCATGTTCTTCCTTTCGTTAAATGCATGGAAAACATACCGAGACAGGTTATGTCTGTAAGTACTATTGCTTGCAACAAGTAGTTGACATAAAGGTAAACGGCAGCAATTTTTCAAAACATTAATTCTTAGAGTAATATTCATTGGACATTCTAGTAAGAAATGTTGTTCATCTTCCACTCTGGACTTACACAATGGACACATTTTATCTTTAACGTTTTCACTATACCGATGGACGTTATTGTTAATTGGTAAAACATTAAATCGTATCTGGGATATGGCAACCCGAAAACAATACTCCATTGTACAAACATATGTTTCTTTTTCAAAGATGGTTTTGGGCATTTGCAGAGGCTGCATCTAATGGGATTGCGCCAACTCTCGTCCTCAAATCCCTTTGGCTGAGAGAGTGGGGATGTATCCTGGGCAAGCCTTCTCAAATATAAACCAATTTTAGCCCAGCCTGCCGGAATAGCAGCTGCCCCCTCTGCTATCTGGCAGTCATTGTCAGAAACGACAGACAGGCAACAACAGAATGTAAAAAGACCATGTCAAAGCTTATTTAATACACTTATATGTAGCCCATAGCAAATTGCAGCCCACACCAAATGAGGAAGGAAACCTTAACGTAAAATGATTAATTGTTGTTTTACTAGCACACCATCACACCACAACATGCCTCCTGACAATGTGTTTACATTTTTGCGGATAAAAGCTCAGACCTTTTAGTTCATTTAAGAGTGGGCAGAAAGACTATAATTGATTACCTGTATTAAATTAAGTCTGGCTAGCAAGGAAATCCGAATTGGCATTCTTGATCGTAATAGTGTGCAGCTTTCCAAAACGTTTTATAAAACCTGTTAAAACTCATTGTACAAGATTAGTCAGCAAATTATTTATTTCAAAAATCAAAGGTAATGTAGCCAAACTACAGCGCAAAACAATGCAGCAAATTCAGCTATTGTAGCAGCTAGGGCCGTGAAGGAGGGGGAGGCTAAAATACATTTTTGCTCTGATCTGCCCCACTTTGACATAAAATACATTTCCTTTTTTGCAACATCACCAGTGCCATCATAAACCACCTGGAAAACCATGGGATACTGTGTGACCAGCAACATTGGTTCAGGAAGAAGAAATCCTGTGAAACAGCTCCTGGAGTTCACCAATGGACTGTTTGAAAATGTAGAGCCAGGCAAGCAGACTGACATCATAGTGATGGACTTCGCTAAGACCTTGGATAAAGTAAATCACAGCCTGCTCCTGCACAAGCTTCGCCATTATGGTATCCAGGGGAAGCTCAACAAATGGATTGAAGACTTCCTTAGCAACATAAGACAAGCGGTTGTCATCAACGGTGTCAGCTCCACCCACATTGATGTTTGTTCGGGAGTGCCCAAAGGAACAGTCCTTGGACCGTGCCTCTTCCTGGCATACATCAATGACCTGCCAGACAAGGTGACATCACCAACCTGTCTCCTTGCTGATGACACTGCAGTGCATACAGTGGTAGCAGCGCCTCAGGACCATGATCAGCTACAGCATGACCTCCATCAGCTTACTCAGAAGGAGAAGAGCTGGGACATGGCATTTCATCCTGACAAATGCACCACCTTACCTGTTACCAGAAGAAGACAGACGCAAGAAAGCATGTACATGCTCCATGGCCACTTGCTCGAAACGGTGGACTCCGAAAAATACCTGGGAGTTACCATCTGTAAAGATCTGAGCTGGGAAAAAAAGATATCCAGCACATCTGCTCAAAGGCCAACAAGACTCTCGGGTTTTTTAGAAGAAGCCTCAAGATCAGTTCCCAGACCATCAGGGAAAGAGCCTACAAGGCATATGTGCGTCCCATACTGGAATGTGTGGGACCCTCACCAACAGCAAGACAACAACAAAATCGAAGCGGTCCAAAGGAGAGCTGCAAGATTCGCCCTGCGCCGCTTCAGGAATATGTCAAGTGTGACCTCCATGACAGAGCAACTGAAGTGGCCCACCCTGCAAGAACGAAGGGAAACAGCGAGACTAGCCATGTTCTACAAGATACAAAACAATCTGGTCACTATGAAGACTGTATGAAGACGGGCACCAACCACATCCGGCAGTCCTTCCTGCCCACTGCAGTTCGCCTCCACAACACTGAGATCAACCAATGACCTGCTTGCCCGTGTCGGAAGAACTCTGAAGAAAATGGTGCATAGATGGCGTGGGGGGGGGGGGGGGGGGGGGGGTGTGTGTGTATGTGTGTGCGTGTGTGTGTGTGTGTGTGTGTGTGTGTGTGTGTATGTGTGTGTGTGTGTATGTGTGTGTGTGTGTGTGTGTTCAAAACCCCACTACCGGGTTCTTCAATATAATAAACTTAGTAAGCAGTGGGTTAAAACAAATACTGGGTCTAAAATGTTGGACCTGGTTTTTGTAAGGGTAGCATGACAAAGGGAAAAAAGAGAGGATAAGATGGGATTTTTTTAAATTAGAGACAGACAGACAGAGACAGAGAGAAAGAGAGAGGGGGAGAGAGAAGGGGGGGGGGGGGGGGGAGGAGAATGAGACATTCATACAGATATACAGAGAGACAAAAAAGATTTTCATGAATCTTGGCATAAGGTGATGTTTGTAATAAAACTCATTAACATAACTGATGAACAAGATTGTCCGTTATGTACTTGAGAAAACAGGTTAAAGGGGATTCTGGCTCAGACTGGTTTTTTACCTGAAATTCCTGGGCAAATACACTATGTTTTGACCACCCCCAGAAAAACAAATAACCATTATTTTACTTCGAATCTCTCTCTCTCTCTCTCTCTCTGTCTCTCTCTCTCTCTCTCTCTCTCTCTGTGTGTCTCTCTCTCTGTCTCTCTCTCTGTCTCTCTTTCTATCTCTCTCTCTCACGCACGCCGATAACTTAGCACCCCCCCCCCCCCCCCCCCCCGAAACACCCCCCCAAGAAAACACGCTCACAACAATATGAAGCGAAATACCCATGGTTGAAAGGCATGACTTGAATGTCACACAATAAGAATCTTATCAAATTTCACTGACAGTTAATTGCATGAGGTCGATCTTTAAACACAGCTACTTGCAAGCTACCCCAAATGTGATCCCTGGCCCAAGTTCGCTTTTTGAGTATATAAAGGGGCACGCGCATTGTTTTTGATTGTATTTTCTTGTACCCCCATTGGGGTGTCTGAAATAATAAATCCTTTGTCATTTGTCATTTTGGCACACAATAAAGACTCAGGTGGGCTGTGTCCTATTTGGGGTCAATATTGGGTTTATAAAGTTTGCTTTTAACAATACTACGGCCATAGCCTTTCAAGGTCTAGAGTGTCGCGAGTCAAATTTAGTTGATACTGTGGCAAAATGCCTTAGGTGTAATGTTGGGGAGTTTATAAGTAACAATGAAAATGCGGATGCAATAAAGAAAAACATACTAGGTTGTCAAAAATGCTGACTATTATGACGCACTTCCATGAGCACCCATATCATCTGAATATTAAGTTGTTAAGCTCTGTTTAACGTGCTGTAATGGGCTATCCCCTGTTAACCACAAGTTGATTTAGCTTTGGCCGCAGGTTAAAAACTGCTAAAAATTGTAGCTTGTTTCTTTCAAGGTTTCTTCAGTCATCCCATATTTATCGTTTTTTATCTAAATGTGAAGACGATTAATGTATTTTTTATGGTAAAGACATTTGTTTACATCTGGAATGGAGTGTATCTCAGGCTTACTTTGCACCTTGTGATGATGGGTGGTGATGCTGGATCGAGTGGGGAGTGGGTGGGGCAAGCGGGCATTTGGAGCTTTGGATGTAGACTTTTTTTTTGTCTTTCGATTTGGTATATTATGATGACAAATTAAAAAACACCCCAAAAACAAAAAAACAAAAAAACAAACTAACCATCATTTATAGGAAATTCCTATCAAATATTCCACACGTTCTGAGATTATTTTTACACGCACTTTATGGGAGGTTAAAAGGGATTCCGGCTCAGACTTTTTTTTACCTGAAATTCCTTGGCAAATACACTATGTTTTGACCAATAAATAAATAAATAAATAACCATCATTTATAGGAAATTCCTATCAAATATTCCACACGTTCTGAGAGATTATTTTTACACACACTTTATGGGAGGTTATTTTGTTCCCGACCCAGATTGGGTATTCTATCGTTCTCTTGGGACCTTTCTTTCATTCATCCCCATTTCATAAGAAATTCCTGGGCAAATACACTATGTTTTAATCCCAAAACGATTAACCACCATTTATAGGAAATTCTTTGTTAAAGTACAGAATCAAGTTATTATTTAAGTTTTTATTAAGTTCTTGTAATGTCAACTTCAAGTCATCTTCAAGTCATTCTCAAGTTTGTATTAAGTTCTAACATAAAAACTTAATAAGTTATTGCTTAGTTATTATTTAAGTTTTATTAAGTTCTTATCGAGCTTACTTACTTCAGTTATTGTTAAGTTTTTATTAAGTTCCAAAACAATAATTTATTGCATTAAAAATGGATCGCATACAGGTTTTAAGCTTTTTGTTTTTTGCTTTTCTTGTTTGTCTGTCGTTTTCTCTGATTGTATTGTCCGTACTTCTACTCTTTTTTTTGGCTTTGGTTGCATATATTTTTGGCTCACGTCGTTTTTTTAAAGCAAAGTGAGTCTATTGTATCGTACATGTTCGGTTGTGTGTCTGTGTGTGTATGTGTGTGTGTGTGTTTGTGTGTGTGTGTGTGTGTGTGTGTGTGTGTGTGTGTGTGTGTGTTGCGTCCGTGGTCCGACCTTTAACCTTGCACTCTCCAAACTTTAACGTTGTCGTTTTCTCTACAAATATAAGGTGTTGGAGGGTTAAAGTTAGCAGGATATTTGATTTTGACGTGAGCCTTCAAGTCATGATCAAAGTAGTCAAATGCATCAATAAAAGACATAAGAAAGACTATAATTAGTTGCAGAGATTACTGTTGTGCAACCTTTAACCTTGCAATCTCCAAACTTTAACATTGTCGTTTTCTCTAATTTTCTCAAAGAATATCAGGCGATGGAGGGTTAAAGTTAGCAGGATACTTGATTTTGATATGAGCCTTCAACTCACAACGATCAAAGCAGTCAAATGCATCTATGAACGAGCATAAGAAAGACAATCATTTGTTGCAGAGATTACTGTTGTGCTGTACTGAGTAGAGATACTGGAAAGAAGACTCTCCATTAGATATACAAACACGCTGTTTAAAATGAAATACAAGACTTCAGGTGTGTACAAATGGGTACATTTTAACGTCGTTAACATATATTTTCTGCAACAAATAGATGCACCAAGTGTGGGCGTTGACGCCCGGTTGTTTCGTTTTATTTGCGTCTTTGACAACGGTTCAATTTTTTCCTTGGCGCATCATCTCTGCGTCTGAAATACTTCTCGCATTTCTCGCACTTCCGGCACACACCACTAGAGATCACGCTTTATGCCTACATCATAATCAAGACTACGTACCTAACATTTAGCCCACATTCATTTCAGTCTTGAAAAAAATATATGGAAAATCCAGGTTTCGTCGATTTTATTGCCTTCATAGGCTCCTTCGACGTACGAATCCAGATCAGAATCCTATTCTTAGGCTACTCGACCTAGAACTGTAGAATGCTGTCTTAGTGTCTGTGGACCTTGACCTTCATTTGAACTGGGGGGGGGGGGGGGGGGGGGGGGGGGGGGGGGGGGGGGTGGAGGGACGAACGAAACGAAAATAAAATATTAAAGTGTCTGTCTTATTGTAACCAAGAGCCTGCCCCAATTATGGTTTTTTCTTTTAATCGACACTGATTTTTAATAAAACGGTTGAAACTGACTTTGTCACACCTTGATTGACCCTGAATGATCTCTCACATCGGAAGCAATTAAAATACACGCCATATTTGGTAAATAAGAATGCTGGGAAATTTTCTCAAATGGCAGTCCCAAACCATGTCACGCACTGATTTCGTTGGCACTGAAAGTGTGTCCTTTTAGTTATTTCATTATTGTTGTTTGTTTTGATGCAGACAACAATAAATGATAGTATGTGTGTCAGGCGCAAAATAAAAGGGCGATGGTAAGTCTAGCAATAAGCACAGTGAGTAAGTCTGCTTTGACGACGAAATTCAGTCTAGATCTAACAAGTAAGTTTAGTATTAACACTAACAGTGTAACACTAACAGTGTAACACTAACAGTGTCATTGTCAGCAACACGAGGCAGGGCGTCTTCTCCTTCTTATTTCTTTGAACAACCACCATAATCTTTTTTATGCTTCTGTTGTTGTACCAAAGGGGTACGTCTGTCAGGCAGAAAGACTGCAGGCACTAGAGTAGTCTATACTATTTGATCAATAACTCTTTCTTCTCTGCCTGGTCTAGTCTGTGGTCTATGGTCTAGTAAGTAGTATAGCGTGTGTGATCGAAATTGCTAGAAATAGTCTTGTAAGACAGGGCTGCCAGGGACCCCCATTTGCCGTTTAGGGGTCTATGAAGTACTAGAATTCTAAGGGACCATCTAAAAGACTGCAGGGGGTCCCTAGGATGCACTATAAACATTATTTTTAGCATTCACAATGTCATTGGGACCCTCTATCCCTCCTTTAGGACCCTCTATACTGTTAGTGAAGGAGTCCCTGTGATCCCTTGTTTTGCGGGATGGTTGGGAGCCCTGAGTAGGTAAAAATAGTTTAGCCCATTTGTCAATACAATGTGGTCTTGATGTGTTATTTAATATGATAAAAATAAGAAATATAGATCTAGATCCCGTTCCAAAGTCAACAATCAAAATGTATTTCATAATTAATAATAATTTATTATTTTTAAAACCTCAATCCATCACAAAACTGAAAGTAATCTAATGCCTGATAATTTTTGTAAAAGTCGACATGGCCCATGATTATAAAGAAGCTGTCACAGCGTGACATGAACTTATTGAAGACTTGACAGCAGAAAACAAAAACTAATTAGATCCAGTCTATGGTGTGTGCATGTATTTTTGTTTGCGCATAGGCCTACTTTGTGTGCACACGCATGTGTGTGTGCTTGTTTTGCTGAAATGGCTTTCCACCTGTGAGGATACTGGGGAGGGGGGTATCTTTCAAACAAATAGTTGCCCCACCTTCTGGAAGTTCTGTGCTTGTGACTTCCTCTAATCTGTCTCTCATTGATTCTGCCCCCACCCCCACCCCCCTTTTCTTATACTCATTGTCAATATTTCTGCCTTACTGGTTCATTCTCGTCCCTTTGCTCTAAAAGATAAAACTCTTACAAGGAATATCTACAACTGGGCTGGGCCTATTTCTATGGGGTTTCTTCTAGTTAGTTTTTGGCACTCATTGAGTATGCATGTCTCCATGTTGTTTGAAAACTTGTGCTGGGGAAGGTCCCCAAAGGCCAAATAATCATTTTGTGCTGCAATACTAGTAAGAGCCAGTGCAAATGCCTCTGAGTTTGGGATTCAATATCATTTGGGATTCAATATCATCCTCTCTCTCTCTCTCTCTCTCTCTCTCTCTCTCTCTCTCTCTCTCTCCCTCCCCCCCCCTCTCTCTCTCTCTAGCTCTCTCTGTCTCTCTCATTTTCCTTTACTGGCTTCCTCGAATTTGTTTGAGGCAGGAAGACATGTCTGCCCCCCCCCCCCCCTCCTCTGAGCCGGAGGGGGGGGGGGGGGCAGCTGCCACCCCCTGCGCCCCTTCCACATGTTCCTACGCCACTGCACACACACACACACACACACACACACACACACACACACACACACACACACACACACACACATGTTCTCCATAGTATATAATGGATAAAACAAAACATTAAGTTCGTCTTTTTGTCATTACATGAGCTTAATCAATTAATTCATCAGTCCAACAATGCAAACGTTTATAACGTATTAGCACAAGGATGCATAATATTATAAACAATTAGTAGTTGCACCTTGAACTCTCCACACTGTACTGTGACCCCCCACCCTCCATGTTCCGTATATAATCGAGATATAGGTATTTCATTCAACAGAATATTATCTAGCAAACTATCTAATGAATTAATAGAGTTGTCGTTAAGCAAATCAACATAGTCATTTACTTTCTCTTGGGATCATTTAGGTCGTATAGGAGCACTTGCATTTTCTGTACCATTAATGTCATTTTCAATGTGTTTGTCTTTGTCATTTGCAGAACACGATCGCCTTACAAAACTAACAGATACAGGACAATGAACATCAGAAAAATGTTCGTCAAAAGGATGTACGACAAAATTAGAAAGCAAATGAAAAATAACGTGTGAAACAATGACATAATCAACTACACTGGCATCCTTACAAGTAGTATTAGAACAATTATCATGATCACACAACCGACCATTGACTATGCACGTGTTTAATATTTTACACAAAAATAACAGTGTATGACCAGCATTGTTGACACAGGCATCATTAGAACAGTATGTGACATGTTTTACTCGTCAGAAGAAGACTATTGACTTATGTTACGGCAATATTCCCAATGCATACAGATCTCTACCTCTACCACCAGTGGGTGCTTCCCACCACGACACCGTGCAGCTTATCCCTGCCTACAGACCCAAAATACAAACTGAACCTGTGGTGAGAAAGAGCGTGAAAGTGTGGATGACCGAGAGTGTGGATGAATCGAGAGGCTGTTTTGAATGTACTGACTGGAGTGTGCTGAGTGATTCCTGTGAAACTGTGCATGAATATGCTGATGTTATTACTTCTTATATTAGTTTTTGTGAAGATAGGATCATTCCATCAAAGACTATAAAGATTTTTCCCAACAACAAACCGTGGATTTCCAAGTCTATTAAATCAGTTTTAAATGAGAAGAAAGTAGCCTTTCAAACAGGAGATAAAAGAGAAAGAAAAGTGGTTCAGTCTAAGCTTAAAGGGGAGTTAAGGAAGGGGCAGAGGGAGTATAAAGATAAAGTAGAACATCAGTTTCAGACAGGCAGAATCTTAGATGCATGGGATGGGCTTCGAACTCTAACTGGCCAATCAAAGAAACGAACAGCAAATTGCCAAATGACAAGAGAAGAACAGAAGAATTTTTCTAATGAGCTAAATGACGTTTATTGTCGGTTTGAAATAAATGATCTAGAAGGAGATCTAAACGGGGTAACGTCATAGTTAAGAGAACACATTATCAATGCAAGTGAAGATCATGCATTTGAGGTTCAAGAAAGAGATGTTCAGTCCTTATTTCAGAAACTAAATGTGAGGAAAGCTGTGGGACCAGATAATGTGTGTGGAAGATTGTTGAAAGCATGCTGTTCTCAATTGTGTGGTGTGTTTTGCTCTCTATTTAACTGGTCTTTACGTGATTGTGTTGTACCTTGTATCTGGAAACATTCTACAGTTACTCCTGTCCCTAGGAAAAAAGAACCCTGCCACACTGAACGATTACCGCCCTGTTGCCTTAACATCTATAGTCATGAAATGTTTTGAAAAGATTGTCCTTCACCGCCTTCTTTCTTTTACTAACCAACTCCTTGACCCCTTTCAGTTAGCCTACAAACGGTGTAGAGGAACAGACGATGCCATACTGACCCTTCTTTGCAATGTCTTTCTTCACTTAAATACTCCCAACTCTTTTGTTCGTATTTTATTCATTGATTTCTCCTCTGCCTTCAATACAATACAGCCCCATCTACTGGCCCAGAAACTATTAGACCTGAATGTTAACCCCAAGCTCATTCTCTGGATAACCAATTTCCTTCGTAATAGAACTCAGTCTGTCCGCTTTCAGTCTGCAATCTCCCCAGAACGTTCCACTTCTACAGGTGCCCCCCAAGGTACAGTTTTGTCCCCAGTTCTTTTTACATTGTACACACATGACTGTAGAGGCACTGAAGAAACACCTGTCATTAAATACTCAGATGATTCTGCCATCGAAGATTTGTCAAACTCTGATTCTGTGTACTTCAGTGAAGTCAAAAGGTTTTGTTCATGGTGCAAAGATAATTATCTGGATTTGAATGTTGTTAAAACCAAAGAACTGCTTGTAGATTTTCGTAGAAACCCAGTGCCACATTTGGAAATTGATGGTGAAACGGTTGAAAGAATTGATGAGTACAAATACCTAGGCACAGTTTTAGACAAGAAACTTACTTTTGATAAACACATTGAGCATATACATAAGAAGAGTCAGTCCAGGATCTTTTGTTTACAGAGGCTAAGGAATATTGGTGTCTGTTCAGATATTATTCAAGCCTACTACCGATGTTGCATTGAATCTGTTCTCACTGTGTCATTTATCTGTTGGTATGGAAGCTTGAGTGTAAAAAGTAAGCGTGTGTTGAGTGATATGGTGAATGTGTGCAGTAAGGTTGTGGGTGCAAGGCAGATTTGCATGCAAGAGTTGTATGACAGACAAGTAGTCAAGAAAGCCAGGAAAATTCGTAATAATAACAGTCATGTTCTGGCAAAATACTATGAAGTTTTACCATCGGGCTGTCGATACAGAACTCTAAAACTGAAAATAAGAGCACATAAAACTTTCTTACTAAACAATGGGCCAGTAATGTAACCCTGTGCATAGTATTACACTGAAAATTTATTGCAGACTTCACGGGTGAGATGACCCATGGCTGCACAAAATGAGGGGTCAAGACACCGTCAATACGTGTCAATGACCTGAGCCCACTGACAATCTGAAGCCCTGATGCATGATGAATCTGTGCGTGTGTACCAGTGTACGCGCGCACGCGCGTGTGTGAGTGTGTGTGTTCTTCAGTTTAACGTCCTTCCACTAAAAGTGATTCAGACAAAATTATATTGCGGTGGGTTTTTTTTGGTGTGGTTGAGTTGTGAGTAGATGTGTCTGTAAGTGAGAATATGTAAGAATATAATAAGTAATAAGTTAGTGATGTAATCATGACTCGCACCCCACCCACCCCATTAAATAAAGTTTATGTTCACTTAAAGAATATAGCCAATAATGAACAAGGTTAAATATATAAATACTAATTGAACACACACACACACACACACGCACACGCACACACACACACACACACACACACACACACCACCACCAACAACAAAGAGAAATGTTCTAATATTCCTAAGTGATTTACCAGCAGCACATTCAAAAGTAATTCTGAAGAAACAAATACTACAGGAAGAAACTAAGTTAACATAAATGCAAATGTTTTTCACGTGAGTTGCTTGTTGGAGGTTACACACCCAAATTACCATCACCACTAAACTTTATCACAATATGTTCGCTATTTTATGTAAGAAATCATACTACCAGACAAAAAGACCAACACTTAGGCAAACCAGTGTCACGCAAAGATGGTAGCTGCCAACTGTACACGTGGTGGGGAACATCCCGCTATTGCTACGTATCAATAACACTACCAAGATCAATCAGTACGGCTATCACTACTTATCGATGACACTACCGGGCTAAGTCACTACGCAACTAAGGGTTCGGGTTAGGGCTAACATAAGGTTGAACGTAGGTAAGGAATAGGGTTAGGTTATGAAAAAGGTTTCGGGTTAGGGTTAGGAATAGAGTTAGGGTTAGTCTGTCGGAGTTCAAGCTGACATATTGGCACAGTCATCATCAATTGTTCTCTAAGGGTAGTAGTGGTAACAACGGGTAGTTCTTTCGATACGTAGCGATAGTCTTACGCACCCCATGTGGCTATATGCTGTATTACGTTGCTTCAATACATGTCCAAAGATTATGACCTAAAAATGAGAGAGAGAGAGAGAGAGAGAGAGAGAGAGAGAGAGAGAGAGAGAGAGAGAGAGGAGAGAGAGGGAGGGAGGGAGAGAGAGAGATGGGTGAGGGGGTAGAGAGAGGGAGGGGGAAGAGTGCAAGAGAAGACGTGCAAGCTTTGGGACAGTGACCAAAGACAGACAAAGGATCAAACACATACACATAAACCTGTCGCCGGTTATTAAGAGATTTAACAATTAAAAAAACAAAACATCAATTTGCACAAACACAATGCCATTCACATCTACAGGAGGCAAATCCCTATGGGGGAAAAAAAACCACGTTTTAAAACAAGCCAGATCGCTTGAAAAGTAGTAATTCCACAAAGAACACAGAATTTGTTAAGGTAATATTATTAAAGTCGTTAATCATTAATTTTGTGTGACCTTGAATCGCTGACTATCGCTGACTATAATTTCTTATATAAACGGGATATTTTGTCAAAGATGACTTTGTGTTGTTGTTTTTATTTTATTTTACGCCACAATAAGTAGTCGAAATGTTTATGGACCCAACGTTTATTTACAGATGGATTCTCAACAGAGGATCGCACAGACAATTGCAGAAGAAAGGCATATCGTTGCTCCGGTTGTTTAGCAGTTTGTAGCTATATAATTATGGAGAACTATACTAACTGTGTTTACTGAAGCTTGAAAGAAAAGGTTGTGACACAACACGCAATATTATCAAAAGAAGAAGAAGAAGAAGAAGAAGAAGAAGACAATGAAAAACAACAACGCAGAAGACAAGTAGATGGTGGAAAGAAAAGGGGAACTCCCTTTTGGAGCTACCGTTTTGTTTGAGCAAATCAACAAGTGATTTGATTTGATTGGTTTAATTTAAAGTCTGTTCACAACAATGGTGATATTAGACTTAAATAAATACATTAATTAAACAAAAACAAAACAGACATAAACAAATATTGAATTAAAATGAGGTGAAAAGAGTGTGTGAGTGTGTGTGTGTGTGTGTGTGTGTGTGTGTGTATGTGTGTGTTTGTATATGTGTGTGTGTGTATTAGTGTGTGTGTGTGTGTGTGTGTGTGTGTGTGTGTGTGTTTGTATATGTGTGTGTGTGTGTATTAGTGTGTGTGTGTGTGTGTGTGTGTGTGTGTGTGTGCGTGTGTGCGTGTGCGTGTGTGTGTGTGAGAGAGAGAGAGAGAGAGAGAGAGAGAGAGAGAGAGAGAGAGTATGTCCGTGATGGGGGAAAAAAAAAAAAAGGATTTGGGGCAAAGAAAAGAACATTAATATTAACTAACGTATCAATTATAGTAATTTTGCAATTCCAGAGCTGGATATGACAGAAGCTATTTTGATCATTTCATGGCTGTAAACTACATCTTGTAAAGTTCCTATATTTGCTACTTGAATCCCAGACAAGGTGTATAGCGATGTTAAAAATGGACATTCGAAAAGAATGGGTTGAACTGATAGTGGGTGACCAGAAGCGCATTCTACATCTTTAGAAAATTTGGTGTCACGAGTTTGTGACATTGTTCTTCTGAACAGACAGAGAAAGGCACAGTCTACCACTCGATCACAAAGGACCCCGAGATCTTTCCTTTTCTTTGAACCTAATCGAGACAACCTACTTGTGAAATCCGTGCAACCCGTGTTAGCTCTGACCTCTCGCGAGACTCCACATTCAACTGGCGACTTCGTGAGTTTTAGACCGGTCAAACGTCACTCCATATTTTTCCTTCAGTTAAGCAACATCGCTTCATCGCTTCATCCTTTCTCCTTTTCATCGTTCTGTCCACCTACGGCCGCCCAGTGCTGAGGTGTGGTGAGGGCCACGTCCCTGAAGGATCCTGTTATCAATTGTTTATCCTGCACGAGTCCTAGACGTGGGGATAGCGAAGCTGTAG
>CM065712.1:22731912-22733594 GCA_017654935.2 Phymorhynchus buccinoides | reverse complement strand
TGTGTGTTGATGATTGATTGATTTAATTTAAAATCTGTTCACAACAATGGTGATATTAGACTGCAAAAGATGTGTGTGAGTACGTGCGCTGCGTGTGTGTGTGTGTAAGTGAGTGAGTGTGAGTGTGTGTGTGTGTGGTGTGTGTGGTGTGTGTGTGTGTGTGTGTGTGTGTGTGTGTGTGTGTGGATATGTGTGCGTGTGCATAAGTAAGTGTAACTATGCATATAATTTTATGTCTGTTAATGGGAAAGAAAACCCCCCCAGCATATTAATAGCAAAAAAACAAAATTAACAAAGGAAACAAAATTAATGTTAATTAGCTCATGAACTATAGTAATCTTGCAATTCCAGAGCTGGATAAGACTGTAGCAATTTTGATCATTTCATTACTGTAAACTACATCTTTTAAATTTCCAATTGTGCATACAACTTGTATCCCAGATAGTTTGTATGCGCGCGTGTGTGTGTGTGTGTGGTGTGTGTGTGTGTGTGTGTGTGTGTGTGTGTGTGTGTGTGTGTGCGTGTGTGTGTGCGTGTGTGCGTGCGTGTGCGTGTGTGCGTGTGCGTACGTGCGTGCGTGCGTGCGTGTGCGTGTGTACGTTTGTGGATGTGCTTGTGTGTGTGTATGTGTGCGTGTGCATGCGTGCGTGTGTACGAGCATGCGTGCGTGCGTTTGTGCTTGCGTGCATGTGTGTGTTCGTGCGTGCATGTGTGTGTGTGTGTGTGTGCGTGTGCGTGCGTGTGCGTGTGCGTCCATGTGCTCGTACGTATGTGAGTGTATGTGTGTGTGTGTTGTGTCAGACGTTGTACCATGACAGTGGACTGTAGTGTGACTTGACGATCACTCAGACAGTCAGGGACCAGGCCTCCTCAGTCATGAGCAACAGAGCAGAGCTGGTGTGGCCAATTTAGTCATTTCAGTCTTAGCTTTTAAATGTATCCTTTGTGTCGGTTTTTTTCTTCTTCAGAACAATCCAAACGAATGAACACTTGATTTTATCCATTATTTTTGTTATAGTGTTTGCCTCATTCAAACCGTTTTTGCTACTTTGTTGTACAATCAATTCTATTAATATTAGGATGTTCATCATGCTCCAGTCCTATAATAATGTTATTATTATGTTTATTAAATTTGCTTCTTTAGGCTGATCATTGGATTCATTCTTTCATGATGTCCATTCAACCCATACTTTTTCTCGCCGCTGTTTTTTTAATATTCCGTCCATTCTACCAAGGCAAGGCAAGAAAGGCAAGGCAGGAAAGGCAAGGCAAGAAAGGCAAGGCAAGAAATTTATTTCATACCCATTTGGGCACAGAAATATAAAAACATACACACATAAATAAATTTCCAAGAATCAACCCAAGAGTGATGTCCAAAATCATTTCAAAGAAAACCCATATCATAATATTACAAATAATGTAATGTATTACTAAATTAAAAACAAAATGGGAAAAAGACATGATTGATAGCATTTATCTGAAAGAACCGTTAACAACTGTAATGAAGTGCTTTAGTTTGAGTAATATTTTCTTATTTTTTGTAGAGAACAAAGCTTTGAATTTATAAGCATTAGGGCGAGTAAAAAAATACTTAGGGAGGTACCTTCTCCTGTCAGTGTCAAAGAAAGGACAAAACAAACAAGTAGTGAAACTCATCTGCCACATCATGTACATTACATTTC
>CM065712.1:22701912-22726912 GCA_017654935.2 Phymorhynchus buccinoides | reverse complement strand
GCTCTGTTCGTAAAGTACTCTGTTGTATTGTAACTGTTAGGATCCAAACGCCGTGCTTCTTGAAGCAGAACAGCGAATATTGCGATACTGCACTACTATGAGCAGTCTTACATGTTAGTCACTACCCCACCTCATGTTTACGACCCTCAAACTCAAAGTCTGCTTATTTCAGTTTTAGGAAAATAATCGTAGTCTGATCCTAAACTAACCTTGTCCTTTTCTCCCCCAAATGGCGGAATGCTGTTTC
Source organism: Phymorhynchus buccinoides (assembly GCA_017654935.2). Lineage (NCBI taxonomy): Eukaryota > Metazoa > Mollusca > Gastropoda > Neogastropoda > Raphitomidae > Phymorhynchus > Phymorhynchus buccinoides. The sequence goes on along the minus strand of CM065712.1, from coordinate 22,726,665 downwards.
TGAGTGATTAGTTTTTTCATGTCAGAATTTTAGACACATGTAGAATATACAGTCAAAGCTAGAAGAAGAAGAAGAAGAAGAAGAAGAAGAAGAAGAAAAAAGAAGAACAAGAACAAGAAACAAGAACAAAGAACAAGAAGAAGAAGAAGAAGAAGAAGAAGACAGTCATGTAGGCCGTGGACGCAAAAGGGGAAGCCCATTTCAGGACTTTCTTTTTGCTCCAGCCAATCGACGACTGGAGTTCTGCTATAGAAACCAGCCAGGGGAGAGGTGAGGGTGGAATGAAGGGGGTTTATTTTTGTGTTCTAAAGATCCCCGCAACTAAACCCCACCCCCACCCTCCTACCACTTCAGATATAATACATGTACCGACCACGTTATTATTTGACATGACCCGTCCCCCCACACCTTGTAAAAAAAATGACAGAAAGAGAGAGAGATGGGGGGGGTGGGGGGGTGGGGGTGAAGAGAGAGAGAGAGAGAGAGGGTGGCGGGCAACAAGAGAAAGAAGGACAGTGAGACAGTGAGAGAGAGTACTTGCACCCTCGTGAAAGGTGTGTGAAAAGTGACAAAGAGAGAGAGAGAGAGAAAGAGAGAGAGAGAGAGAGAGAGAGAGAGAGACGAGAGACGAGAGGAGAGAGAGAGAGAGACAGAGACAGAGACAGACAGACAGACAGACAGACAGTTACACAGACAGACAGAGAGGGAGAGCAGCCAAAACTTGTGAACAAAAACCCAAAGTCATGAGTATTTGTGAACTTATTTTGCTGTTTGACTGTTTCTATTTTTTTGTACCGAAACACATCATAAGTATTTATCAAATTATCTTTCTTATTTGCATTTTTCTTGGTACAGTTTTGATCCGCATGTATCTTAATTTTGCATATTGCGACATTATGCTGGCGTACGCAATGTTGCACAATTTCGTAATTCTTATTTTGTATTTTGCCATACGTGTATTTCATTGTTTAAATGTACATTGTTAGTGGGAACTATATTATTTAAGTTTCAAGTGATTAAGCGGTCACCAAGTGAAAGCTGGTCAATATTTTCAGGAGTGTCTGTTTGTGGCTGGCTGACTGACTGTTTATGTTAACACGATAGTGAAAGCTGGTCAATGTCTTCAGGAGTGTCTGTTTGTGGCTGGCTGACTGACTGACTATGTTAACACGATAGTGAAAGCTGGTCAATTTCCTCAGGAGTGTCTGTTTGTGGCTGGCTGACTGACTGACTATGATAACACGATAGTGAAAGCTGGTCAATGTCTTCAGGAGTGTCTGTTTGTGGCTGGCTGACTGACTGTCTATGTTAACACGATAGTGAAAGCTGGTCAATGTCTTCAGGAGTGTCTGTTTGTGGCTGGCTGACTGACTATGTTAACACGATAGTGAAAGCTGGTCAATGTTTTCAGGAGTGTCTGTTTGTGGCTGGCTGACTGACTGTCTATATTAACACGATAGCGTTTGAACGGAGACACATAGGACGCTCGAATTTTGTATGTAGATAGGTAGTTAGGATATCTTGGCCATGTTCGAAAATGAATGTTATTGGTCAAAGGTCAAGGTCACTGGAACCGAAAATGGTGACACGCGGCTGGTGATCTTTCATGTTCACGCTCTAGTGTCTGATGCCCGTTTGTTGGGACCCTCTGTTCATAAAATGTTTATTCATGCATGGAAATGACAAAGTACAGTGCAGTGTTAAATAAAACGATATTTCTGTTGTCTCCTTCCTAGGAGTTGATAATGAAATAAGAATGGAAGGTATCTACATAATTCAATCAAATCAAATCAAATCAAATCAAATCAAATCAAATCAAATCAAATCAAAATCAAATCAAATAATTTATTGTCCTTTTAAAACTGCATAAAAGGAAATTTTGCTGCTGTCACCAGACAAACAAACAACAGACAACAAGTACAGTAAAAAGATGATCATGACACAAAAAAACATTATATTACATTAAATTAGTCATTATAAACATTTATGTTAATTATATACATTATAAACATTATCTTAATTATTAAGACTAAATGATTAAACTAAAATTAAAGTATGACTTGGGGACATCACAAGGCCCGCACGCACGCGCGCTCACACCCACACCCACACCCACATTGTATGCACCATGCCTGTGTGTGTGTAGTGTGTTTGCGTGTGTGTGTGTGGTGTGTGTGTGCGTGCGTGCGTGCGTGCGTGTGTGCGTGAGTGTGCGTGTGCTCATGTCTAATCTCTCTTCTCCTCTTTCACTTGCCACTCTATGTCGTTATTCTCTGTCTGTCTGTTTTGATTTTTCCAATGTGTCTATCTAGCCTTGCCCACCCCCCTTTTTGTTTGTGGCACAAGCCACAAAACCTATAACTCACTTTGTCGGTCGGTCTGTCGGTCTGTCGGTCTGTAGGTCGGTCCAAAATTTTGTCGCACATATTGTAAAAGAGAAAGCACATGAATCTTCATTTTAAAGCGTACAAAATAATAAACATACGTAATACAGACACTGCAACAGACACGGCGAGTATGCGGTGCTTCTTTCGATGAGTATCGACACATGCAAAGCGACACAGACACAGATTAAATAAAGTTTGGAGCCGCAGGGGAATAGACAGACAGACAGTTACATAGACAGACAGACAGAGAGGGAGAGCAAACAGACAAGGTTCAAGGTTCAAGGTTTTTTATTTCCCAAAACGCCCCTTGGGGGTACATGGAAAAAACAAAAACAAAAAACGAAAAAAAAAATATATAAACAATGAAAAAAAAAAAAGTAAACAAGAACAAACAATAAACGGTCAAACAAACCTTTGTTGACGACAACAACAACAACATACAAAAACAAACAAACAAAAAAACCAGAAAATATCCAGTCACATTGAAGGGTTGCGGCAAGAACTGTTGTGAATACGTACATCAATCAATGTAACAAAGCACACAAAAATAATTACTGCAACAAACATCGTCCTTTCAAACGTATTAATTAAGTTACAATGGTGCGGTTCACATAATTATGCACCCCATCCAACTAAACCACGACATACCAAATTGTCATATCACACATCACTACAATCAAACCTTTTACATATCAGTTACACTGATGTCAGTATGACCCCCACGTGGTAGGCAATCGAACCATCATCATGAAATTCATTGAAATAGTGGCATAATAATATATAACCAAACAATATATTAAATTTACAAAGGCAATGCGCACACCAGCACACGCACATTCATGCGCTCGCTCGCTCTCTTCTCTCTCTCTCTCTCTCTCCTCTCTCTCTCTCCTCTCTCTCTCGTCTCCCCTCTCTCTCTCTCTCTCTCTCTCTCCTCTCTCTCTCTCTCTCTCTCTCTCTCTCTCCGACACATGCAAGGCGACACAGACACAGATTAACTAAAGTTTGGAGCGGCAGGGGAATAGGGCGAGAGGAGGCGAAGAAGACACAGTTGGTATCATGGGTGGTTGTGGGCAGAGTCAGTGACGTCACAGTTACCTGGCAACAGTGAAGATCAGCACACTGTGGACGGGAGGTCGCCATGACTGGAGGTATTGGGCCGTTGGTGTTTGTCTGAGAAAGACGTGTGTTGAATTGCTCTGGTCGTTTTATAATATTCAACACACTGTGTTTGTGATTTCAAATTACAGTAGGCCAGCATTGGCTTTAACTGTGTTCTTTGGCCATCGAAGGACTGCAGACAATGTAGACATTGGTGTTTGTCTGAGAAAGACGTATGTTGAATTGCTCTGGTCGTTTTATAATATTCAACACACTGTGTTTGTGATTTCAAATTACAGTAGGCCAGCATTGGCTTTAACTGTGTTCTTTGGCCATCGAAGGACTGCAGACAATGTAGACATTGGTGTTTGTCTGATAAAGACGTGCGTTGAATTGCTCTGGTCGTTTTTATAATACTCGACATAGAGTGTATGTAATTTCATAGTACAGTAGGCCTATGTTAGAGTTAACTGTGTTCTTTGGCCATCGAAGAACTGCAGACAATGTAGACGTTGGTGTTTGAGAATAACGTGCATCAAATTCATTTGTTTTACTTTGGTCTAAATATCCGATCACATTCACAGTAGGGTACATTTGACTTTATGACCTATTTTGCATATTTTGTGATATTGTACTAACATTATTTGACGCTACAGCAGGTCTACATTGAAAGTTAAGGCCCAGAAAGACAATCATCTCCCAAAACTCACGAACTCAATAAAACGCACCCAGCTCATAACAAAACTGAATTTATTCTTTTAACATTAAGTTCATTCCAAAAAATCATTAATCAGAACGAGTTCAGTCAACAATATGCCCCTTTCAACAACTCCCCCCTCCTCTTGAAAAGTCACACTCAGCATCAATGCACTTTGGAACAGTCAGTACACATTACTGATTTGTTTTTGCGCAGATGCCTTTCTCTCATGGTGCCACATCACCACACAAAATTTGAAGCGATTCGGTTAAGCGGTTCGGGAGATATCCTTGGGACAGACAGAAAACCCACACAAAACCCCCACATTACTGCTGTTCCTAAGTGCATTGATTCTGTATGTGTGACTTTTCAACAGGAGGGGGAAGTTGTTGAAAGGGGCATTGTGTTGACTGAACTCGTTCTAATGAACTTATAGTTAAAAGAATAAATTCAGTTTTGTTATGAGCTGGGTGCGTTTTATTGAGTTCGTGAGTTTTCGGAGATGATTGTCTTTCTCAAGTGTCTGGGCCTTAACTTTTGGTCGCTAGTATTATGAGACTGGAGGCATTTGAGAACTGCTGTCTGCCAAGAAAGACGCGCATTGAATGCCTCTGTTTTACGTTGGTATGTTTTAAATGACCTGAACTTACAGTATATTTGCGCTGACTGTACCATACACTATGAAGGAGTGGTGACTGCTATGTTGTTTGTTTTTGTTTATTTCTGTTGTTACAATTAAACTAATTTAAAGTTTCAGCAGGCTGCATTGACTTTAACTGTGTTCTTTGGCCATTGAAGAACTGGTGGCATTTGACTGTTTGTGTTTGTGAGAGAGTGGCGTGCATTGAACCCACCTACTGGATTCCTTAGGACCCTGTGGGTGTTCCACATCATTAGAAACACAGGTAAGTCTGGATATTTCCTGGCAAGTTGTCTGGGATGGTGACACGTTTCTAAATCAGTATGTAGCAACGTCTCTTTATTGTCTGGGATAACACGCATACAATGTGTCACCCATTGTTTTCTAATTTTATTTTTGGTTGCACGTTTCAGTGTTTTTTCTTCTGTGTTGATATGTTTTGTTCATATTTTACCTTTCACCATGGAGCATTATTGCACCATACAGAGATTGGTGAATGCTTTATAAAATACACAGTACTTATTGGACACAGAATGGGCTAAACAACAACAACGACATACAGTATTAATACAGCGCTGAATCTTGATAGAAATCAAATCAAAGCGCACACACACGTTAGCATTCATAACGCATTCAAACAAAAGCGCAATTCAAAGCGAACACACACGGATGAACACAAAGACCATCAACTCTTTACATTACCGATTTACTCTACAGACACACTCCTTTTCGTCCCTGTTTTGGTGGGTTTTATTCCAACACATTGATGTACTTCACGCCATTTCCTTCAGTCTGCCTTATCACGATGCACACCACATTATTGTTAACTTTTATCACTTGATATTACAAAGAAACGTCCTGTAATGTTTCCAAGTGTTTTTGTTTTTACGCATTTCACAAACTTTGTACTTTCTTGGTTTAAGTTTCATCTAAGTTATTTTTACACTGTTTGTCAAACTTCGTTTTCACACGAGCTCACATTCATGGTGCTTTTATGTCTTCTTTTCGATTCCCGGACACTTTGTCGTATTATCTTCCTTCATACATATATTTGTGAAGAAAACGATTATGGATTCTAGGACACTTTCCCCCTGGACTTTATCCCCCGGAATTCTTCCTCCCGGACTTTTTCCCCCCGTATCTCTTTCCCCCTAGGACACTTTCCCCCCGGTACTCTTTCCCCCCGGACATTTTCCTCCCTAGGACTTTTTCCCCTGGGACACTTTCCCCCCATAGCATCATTGATTGGTGTATCACGAGAGCTATAGTGCATGCCTGCACACACATGCAACAGATGAGTGAGAGAGACTGAGAGAGAGAGAGAGAGAGAGAGAGAGAGAGAGAGAGAGAGAGAGAGAGAGAGAGAGAGAGAGAGAGAGAGAGAGAGAACTCGGAACTCGGAACTCGGAAAGCTTAATTGTACATTGGCCTTGGGCCACAATACAATATTTGGGAGGGGAGACAAGGGGTGAAAAAATAAATCATTCAAAATTATCATCAGTAGTAGACATTACAACAGCATGCACATTCGTTCTTGCAGTTACTATAATAATTATATATAATAGCAATTATATTACAACCGTTAATCCAACAGTTATGCAACTTAGTTACCCTCTTCAGTCAATTACATTCAGTCGCTTAAAACAACCCAGTGTAATGACAATGACTCTAACTTAATATCAGTCTTTTCCTTCTATTTATCGCATGAAATATAAATCTGGACAAATGATGTTTATGGTCTGAATTTGTTGCTTTGAGCAATGTACAGATGGAAACATTAGCTGATTCCTTGAGAAATTTAATTATTAAATCCTTATAAGTAGAACATTCAAATAAGAGATGATGTTCATTTTCTGTTTGGTTTGTACAAAATGGACAAGATTTAGCCTGATCAGAAGTGAAATATCGATGGGCATTATTATTAAGCGGAAGGCCATTTAATCTTACCTGTGCAACGGCTACTCGAAAACAAAATGAATCCATGTTTAAAATATATGTTTCTCTTTCAAAGACGGTCTTAAATGTTCTATAATTATCATATCGGTCACGGTCTCTGATAGTTCCCAACCATTCTTGCATAAACATATCAATAAGTCTTTGTTTAAAAATGCTTAAAAACATTTTTGTATCTCCTACACCTTGCTGCAACCAGACAATGTTAAAGCCAGTTAAACATAACATTTATCTTATTTTGGACACCTAACACTGCCATATAGAAGCATCTGGTAAGCCTTGCGAGAGAGAGAGAGAGAGAGAGAGAGAGAGAGAGAGAGAGAGAGAGAGAGAGAGAGAGAGAGAGAGAGAGAGAGAGAGAGAGAGAGAGAGAGAGAGAGAGAGATTAAAAATCAATGTTCGCTTTCATATTGTTCAATCACAGATATACTCTTCATTATGATGTTAAAAGTTTTATTTTGCATTATATTGCATATACAACTCTCTTTTGACAGATGTGACATGATAACTTCCAGGTGACACTTCAATACCTTTCTGCTCTCTCTCTCTCTCTCTCTCTCTCTCTCTCTCTCTCTCTCTCTCTCTCTCTCTCTCTCTCTCTCTCTCTCTCTCTCTCTCTCTCTCTCTCTCTCTCTCTCTCTCTCTCTCTCTCTCTCCCGTATTGCATCACCCACTCCTTTTCTCACTGACCTGACCTGCAGGGTGCAGCATCTGGTCCAGTTGTGTCCTGACCATCCTCAGAACATCCTGATCCAGGCAGTGACGACCTTGCATCACGTGACGCAGACATTTATCAAGAGATTCCATCTTGACCGTCATGGGGACGTCAGAATCCCTGGACTGGAGGACGTAAGTGCCCTGGTCTGTATGTTGGGTGACGTCTAAACGAGGCAGGTGATTCTGGTAAGCGTCAATTTCCTGTTCGTCTGTGTGGACCCTGATGGACAACTCATGAGCAAAAGATTCTATGTCCTGTAGGATGGTTCTTGTCTCCAGCTTGTCTGCCGATGCCTTCTGTAGCTGAGTCATCTGATTCCTCGTCCAGTCATTCCACTCATTGCCATCTCTGGACGTGTTCCGTGACCGGGAAAGGGCAGGGTTACGAATGCTGGATGCTGTGGATGTGATAGAAGATGACCTGGGCCTAAGTTTGGATGTGGCAGAGGCACCTGTAGACATGCTTTGGTTCTGTACAGCCTGAGACAAGGGGTAGAGAACATGGTCCTTTGCAGCTCGACTCTTGCAATGGTTGATGGAGCAGATGTCACAATAATACTCCTGGCAATCCAGACATACTTTCTCAGCCAGTACCTTGGGGCAGATCAGGCATGGGGCATAAGTGATGTTCTTCAGCTCTAGTTGGACGAGGTTCTCCACGACAGGGTTGGTCCCTAGTCGATTTATGAGCTAGCCGAGGGTCACTCTCCTGGGGAGGTTCAGCTGGTGACAACAATGCTGACAGGAGAGGTGCTGGTCCCGCTCTTCCAGCATGTCGTGGAGACACATGACAATACTAGATCACCATAGAGTGACAAATGACAGACCAGACCACCATAGAGTGACAAATGACAGACTAGAGTGACAAATGACAGACTAGATCACCATAGAGTGACAAATGACAGACTAGATCACCATAGAGTGACAAATGACAATACCACCATAGAGTGACAAATGACAGATCACCATAGAGTGACAAATGACACCATAGAGTGACAAATGACAGAGTGACCACACCATCACCATAGAGTGACAAATGACAGACCAGATCACCACCAGACCAGATCACCATAGAGTGACAAATGACAGACCAGATCACCATAGAGTGACAAATGACAGACCAGATCACCATAGAGTGACAAATGACAGACTAGATCACCATAGAGTGACAAATGACAGACCAGATCACCATAGAGTGACAAATGACAGAGTGACAAATGACAGACCAGATCACCATAGAGTGACAAATGACAGACCAGATCACCATAGAGTGACAAATGACAGACCAGATCACCATAGAGTGACAAATGACAGACCAGATCACCATAGAGTGACAAATGACAGACCAGATCACCATAGAGTGACAAATGACAGACCAGATCACCATAGAGTGACAAATGACAGACCAGATCACCATAGAGTGACAAATGACAGACCAGATCACCATAGAGTGACAAATGACAGACCAGATCACCATAGAGTGACAAATGACAAACCAGATCACCATAGAGTGACAAATGACAGACCAGATCACCATAGAGTGACAAATGACAGACCAGATCACCATAGAGTGACAAATGACAATACCAGATCACCATAGAGTGACAAATGACAATACCAGATCACCATAGAGTGACAAATGACAATACTAGATCACCATAGAGTGACAAATGACAATACCAGATCACCATAGAGTGACAAATGACAGACCAGATCACCATAGAGTGACAAATGACATAGAGTGACCAGATCACCATAGAGTGACAAATGACAGACCAGATCACCATAGAGTGACAAATGACAGACCACATCACCATAGAGTGACAAATGACAGACCAGATCACCATAGAGTGACAAATGACAGACCAGATCACCATAGAGTGACAAATGACAGACCAGATCACCATAGAGTGACAAATGACAGACCAGATCACCATAGAGTGACAAATGACAATACTAGATCACCATAGAGTGACAAATGACAGACCAGATCACCATAGAGTGACAAATGACAGACCAGATCACCATAGAGTGACAAATGACAGACCAGATCACCATAGAGTGACAAATGACAGACCAGATCACCATAGAGTGACAAATGACAATACCAGATCACCATAGAGTGACAAATGACAGACCAGATCACCATAGAGTGACAAATGACAGACCAGATCACCATAGAGTGACAAATGACAGACCAGATCACCATAGAGTGACAAATGACAGACCAGATCACCATAGAGTGACAAATGACAGACCACATCACCATAGAGTGACAAATGACAGACCAGATCACCATAGAGTGACAAATGACAGACCATATCACCATAGAGTGACAAATGACAGACCAGATCACCATAGAGTGACAAATGACAGACCAGATCACCATAGAGTGACAAATGACAGACCAGATCACCATAGAGTGACAAATGACAATACCAGATCACCATAGAGTGACACCATAGAGTGACAAATGACAGACCAGATCACCATAGAGTGACAAATGACAGACCAGATCACCATAGAGTGACAAATGACAGACCAGATCACCATAGAGTGACAAATGACAGACCAGATCACCATAGAGTGACAAATGACAATACTAGATCACCATAGAGTGACAAATTACAATACTAGATCACCATAGAGTGACAAATGACAATACTAGATCACCATAGAGTGACAAATGACAGACCAGATCACCATAGAGTGACAAATGACAGACCAGATCACCATAGAGTGACAAATGACAGACCAGATCACCATAGAGTGACAAATGACAGACCAGATCACCATAGAGTGACAAATGACAGACCAGATCACCATAGAGTGATAAATGACAGACCAGATCACCATAGAGTGACAAATGACAGACCAGATCACCATAGAGTGACAAATGACAATACTAGATCACCATAGAGTGACAAATGACAATACTAGATCACCATAGAGTGACAAATGACAATACTAGATCACCATAGAGTGACAAATGACAATACCAGATCACCATAGAGTGACAAATGACAGACCAGATCACCATAGAGTGACAAATGACAAACCAGATCACCATAGAGTGACAAATGACAGACCAGATCACCATAGAGTGACAAATGACAGACCAGATCACCATAGAGTGACAAATGACAGACCAGATCACCATAGAGTGACAAATGACAGACCAGATCACCATAGAGTGACAAATGACAGACCAGATCACCATAGAGTGATAAATGACAAATGAGACCATAGAGTCACCATAGAGTGACAAATGACAATACCAGATCACCATAGAGTGACAAATGACAATACCAGATCACCATAGAGTGACAAATGACAATACTAGATCACCATAGAGTGACAAATGACAATACTAGATCACCATAGAGTGACAAATGACAGACCAGATCACCATAGAGTGACAAATGACAGACCAGATCACCATAGAGTGACAAATGACAGACCAGATCACCATAGAGTGACAAATGACAGACCAGATCACCATAGAGTGACAAATGACAGACCAGATCACCATAGAGTGACAAATGACAGACTAGATCACCATAGAGTGACAAATGACAGACCAGACCACCATAGAGTGACAAATGACAGACCAGATCACCATAGAGTGACAAATGACAATACTAGATCACCATAGAGTGACAAATGACAGACCAGATCACCATAGAGTGACAAATGACAATACTAGATCACCATAGAGTGACAAATGACAATACTAGATCACCATAGAGTGACAAATGACAATACCAGATCACCATAGAGTGACAAATGACAGACCAGATCACCATAGAGTGACAAATGACAGACCAGATCACCATAGAGTGACAAATGACAGACCAGATCACCATAGAGTGACAAATGACAGACCAGATCACCATAGAGTGACAAATGACAGACCAGATCACCATAGAGTGACAAATGACAGACCAGATCACCATAGAGTGACAAATCACAGACCAGATCACCATAGAGTGACAAATGACAAACCACATCACCATAGAGTGACAAATGACAGACCAGATCACCATAGAGTGACAAATGACAGACCAGATCACCATAGAGTGACAAATGACAGACCACATCACCATAGAGTGACAAATGACAGACCACATCACCATAGAGTGACAAATGACAGACCAGATCACCATAGAGTGACAAATGACAGACCAGATCACCATAGAGTGACAAATGACAGACCAGATCACCAGCCAGCCAGGAAGAAAGAGGGAAAAATCACTGAAAACATTACCAGCTTCGCTCGCGGCTGGTTAGCAACATACACTCTGTGACGAGGAAAATCAGGGGAGAGCAATGTTTAGGCTGCTACCGTGACTAACACAGTTAGTGCCCTTGTGTTGTATTTAACTTGGCCCACCGTGCGCGTCTCTCTCTCTCTCTCTCTCTCTCTCTCTCTCTCTCTCTCTCTCTCTCTCTCTCTCTCTCTCTCTCTCTCTCTCTCTCTCTCTCTCTCTCTCTCTCTCTCTCTCTCTCTCTCTCTCTCTCTCTCTCTCTCTAGAGTGACAGTGTATGCAAGTCTCTTTATACACCAATCAATGATACTGATAATATCGGGGAGGGGTGGGTGGGTGAACGGCGGTCTCGGAGGTGGGAGGGAAGTGTCCCAGGTGCAAGAAGTGATAGTGGGAATAGTACCGGGGGGAAAGTGTCCTGGGGGGAAAGAGTTCCAAGGGGGAAATTGTCCGGGGGGAAATAGTACCGGGGGGAAAGAGTCCTAGGGGGAAAACCGTGCGCGTACTCTCTCTCTCTCTCTCTCTCTCTCTTCTCTCTCTCTCTCCAGGGGGAAGAATGATAATATCGGGGAGGGGTGGGTGGGTGAACGGCGGTCTCGGAGGTGGGAGGGAAGTGTCCCAGGGGCAAGAAGTGATAGTGGGGGGGGGGGATAAAATCCAAGGGGGGGGGGGGGGGGGAAAGGGGGGGATTCCAGGGGGAAAGTGTCCGGTTACCGAAGAAAACATGTACACGTTTTTAATTTAGAGTCTGGTAAGTTTCCCTGAAACTTCAACTCATGTAACTCAGTTCAACTGTCATTTTGTGTTATTTTATGCAAGCATTTTAATTTAAGTTGTCCAAAGAAATACCCTGTAAATATATTAATTATAAATATACAAATGAGTGAAAGTGCTCAAATATACATATTGCAAACATACACATGGGTGCAAAAGGACACACACACACACACACGCACGCACGCACACGCACGCACACACACATAAACACACACACACACATATATATATATATACACACACACACATACACACACACACACACACACACACACACACACACACACACACACACACACACACACACACACACACACACACACACACACACACACACACACACACACTCACTGGACTGTTTGTTTCTCTCTCGTTATGTGTCTCTGTCTCCTCTCAATATCTGTCTTGATTTCGTTCTTTCACTATCTGACACGTTCTGTTTGTTCTTCTTCTTCGTCTTCGTCGTTGTCATTGTTGTCGTTTCATCATCATTTCGTTTCTTCTTCCTATGTCTTTTCTTCTTTTTTCCCTTCTTCCTATATCTTCTTATCAGGGTTGTTGTCATCATCGTCATTGTCATTATATCTCTTTTTCATTTTCATATTTTTCCTTCTTGCTAGACTCCTCACAATCACCATGGCAACAGGTGGGTCTCCAACCTCACAGGTTGGGCAGCAGGTGACGTCATCCTCGGACTGTCCCCAGTGTGGGTCCCTGTGTCTGGGTCCTGTGGCTCTCTCCTGTGGACACGTCATCTGCAGGAAATGTCTCCACGACATGCTGGAAGAGCGGGACCAGCACCTCTCCTGTCAGCAGTGTGGTCACCAGCTGAACCTCCCCAGCAGAGTGACCGTCAGCCAGATCGTCCAGCAGCTGGGGACCAATCCTGTTGTGGAGAACTTCATACATCTAGAGCTGAAGAACATCACTGATGCGCCATGCCTGATCTGCCCCAACGTACTGGCTGCGAAAGTCTGTCTGGATTGTCAGGAGTATTATTGTGACATCTGCTCCATCAACCATTGCAAGAGTCGAGTTGCAAAGGACCATGTTCTCTACCCCTTGTCTCGGGCTGTACGAAACACTTCTTCAGGTGCCTCTGCCACATCCACACCCAGGCCCAGGTCATCTTCTATCACATCCACAGCATCCAGCATTCGTAACCCTGCTCTTTCCCAGTCACAGGACACGTCCAGAGATGGCAGTGAGTGGAATGACTGGACGAGGAATCAGATGACTCAGCTACAGAAGGCATCAGCAGACAAGCTGGAGACAATAACCATCCTACAGGACATAGAATCTTTTGCTCACGAGTTGTCCATCAGGGTCCACACAGACGAACAGGAAATTGACGCTTACCAGAATCAACTGACTCGTTTGGACGTCACCCAACGTACAGACCAGGGCACTTACCTCCTCCAGTCCAGGGATTCTGACGTCCCCATGACGATCAAGATCGAATCTCTGGAAAAATGTCTGCGTCACGTGATGCAAGGTCGTCACCACCTGGACCAGGATGTTCTGAGGATGGTCAGGACACAACTGGACCAGATGCTGCACCCTGCAGGTCAGTGAGAAAGGGAGAGGAGGATACAAAATGATAAAGAGAGAGAGGGGGCAGAGAGAGAGAGAGGGAGGGAGGGAGATAGAGAGAGAGAGAGAGAGAGAGAGAGAGAGAGAGAGAGAGAGAGAGAGAGAGAGAGAGAGAGAGAGAGAGAGAGAGAGAGAGCGAGAGAGAGTATAATGAGAATATCATTCATTAACTACATTTGATGTTTAATTCTGAGAATTGTGCAGGGTGCAGTTCTTGGTCAGTATTACATTTAAAAGTAAAACTATGCCAGTCGTAAAGACATACGAACATTGCACCATTATTATGGGCATTGTGTGGTGTCTGTTAACAGTGCTCACAATAGCAAATGCTCACGGGTGACATAATAGCCTGGAGTTTGGAAATGATTGAGGGGGACTAAATTCAAACATATGATTGGCCTGCAAATTGACTGTCCATTGGATGCCAACCTGAGCAAAAAAGACATTCTACAAGAGAATGGTGTCCTCTTTGCATCAAATCGAAAATCCACAATAAAAGCAAACCAGCACAAAGTTAAACCAGAGTTAAAATATATTTATATATATATATATATATATATATATATAAAATAGCACTCGAACTCATTGTTTTTAATTTCTGTATATATGTATATATATATATATATATATATATATATATATATATATATATATATATATATATATATATATATATATATATAAAATAAATATAATTCTTTTCAGAACACAGAACAAATCGTAAAGTTAAAATTAATGTTATTCAGTTTCTTTCTTAAGTTCACAAACTGATACATTGGACACAAGCAAAGTTTTATTAAAGCAAACTATATATATAAGAGGAAAGCTTAATGGTGTTGTTGTTTTTTCTGTGCTGGTTTGCTTCTATTGTGGACTTTCAATCTGGTGCAAAGAGGACAACCTTTCTCTTGGAGAAAGTCTTCTAGCTCAGTTTGAATGTTCACTGTGGACATTCTTTGCAGGCCGATATGCAGACTAAAGAGTCTTTCTCAAAGACGAAACAGCTGTCTTTGCATAGGCATTGTCTATCTCCCCCATTGGGAGAAAAAGTAAATCAGCACATTAATTTTTTTTCATAATTCTTTTCAGAACACAGAACAAATCGTAAAGTTAAAATTAATGTTATTCAGTTTCTTTCTTAAGTTCACAAACTGATACATTGGACACAAATAAATTTTATTAAAGCAAACTATATATATAAGAGGAAAGCTTAATGGTGTGGTTGTTTTTTCGTTTTCAATCCTTGTACGTTTATATCATATTTCGAAGAAGGAAAACGCATCAGTCTACCTGATCCAGGCACACCTCTCTACATTCCTCCTCACTGGGAGTATGTTGGTGTTTACTACGATTTCTATGACCTCCCCTATTGAATCCTTCACTGGATCCACCAACATGGCATCCCATCTCTTCTACTCTCTTCGAGGGATTGTAATTTTAGAACATTATTATTTTTGTTATTTTACACAATATTTTTACCATTTCTTTTGAATTAAGTGCTGGTTTGCTTTTATTGTGGACTTTCAATCTGGTGCAAAGAGGACAACCTTTCTCTTGTAGAAAGTCTTCTAGCTCAGTTTGAATGTTCACTGTAGACATTCTTTGCAGGCCGATATGCAGACTGAAGAGTCTTTCTCAAAGACGAAACAGCTGTCTTTGCATAGGCATTGTCTATCTCCCCCATTGGGAGAAAAAGTAAATCAGCACATTATTTTTTTTTATTTTTTTCAGAACACAGAACAAATCGTAAAGTTAAAATTAAATGTTATTCAGTTTCTTTCTTAAGTTCACAAACTGATACATTGGACACAAACAAAGTTTTATTAAAGCAAACTATATATATAAGAGGAAAGTTTAATGGTGTGGTTGTTTTTTCTTCTTCAATTCTTGTACGTTTATATATATATATATATATATATATATATATATATATATATATATATATATATATATATATATATATATCAGAACAAAAAAAGAGAATGAAAACTAACAAGAAAGAATGTAGACTATTCCCAATATTTCGGCTTTTGGCCTTGGACGCGGGACAGACAGTAGAACAAACTTGACGTAACAAATACAACACGTAACTTTTCTTGACGTCATTGTTGTGACCCACATTCTGTGTGTATAATTAGATTGTGTTGCAGTGTGTGTGTGTGTGTGTGTGTGTGTGTGTGTGTGTGTGTGTGTGTGTGTGTGTGTGTGTGTGTGTGTGTGTGTGTTTTGATAATTCGTTTGGACTATTGAGTCCACATAATAAAAAAAAAAATAATAATAAAAGAAAGAATCCCCCAGTACAGTCTCCTATCTCTCTCTCTCTCTCTCTCTCTCTCTCTCTCTCTCTCTCTCTCTCTCTCTCTCTCTCTCTCTCTCTCTCTCTCTCTCTCTCTCTCTCTCTCTCTCTCTCTCTCTCTCTCTCTCTCTCTCTCACTCTCACTCTCTCTCTCATATCCATGTCCGCTCTGTCGATCTTTGTAGTTATCACTTCCAAACTATGTAGAACTAACGCCAGATGTCTTAAGACCCTTTAGTTAAGAGAGTGGGCATGTATCATGGGTAAAGCATCTTCATTATAAACAAATTCAGCATCTCCACTATGATAATGCCAAGAGAGTGAGTGTGTAACCTGGGCCAAGCGTCTCCACTATAAACAAATAAAGCATCTCCCCTAGGAACAGGTCAAGAGAGTGGATCCTGGGTAAAGCATCTCCACTATAAACAAATAACACAGCTCGATGGAGAAATAACTGCCCTCTCAGACAATTCATTAGAGAGAGTTCAGACCCAGCGGAGCCATGGTCTTCAGCTTGTCCATCCAGAACTTTTCACGACGGAGTCTGGACTCCTTGCTCTGGACAAAGACCTGTTCGAGGATGATGCATCTGACATTCTCACAGGAATGTCCGGCCAAGTTGAAGTGCTCTGCCACCAGAGTCCCAGTGTTGTGCCTGATATGGGACCGGTGTAGAGTGAACCTTACGCTAACTGAGTTCTTTGTCTCTCCAACATACTGGGCGTTTCTACATAGTTCGCAGAACAGCAGGTAGATGACGTTAGTCGATCCACAGGATAGGTTCTGCCTGATGGTGAACCTCTCCCCCGTCCTGTCACTGGAGAACCCCGTGGCTTCCATCAGATGAAGACGGCAGGCAGCGCACGTCTTGGAACATCTGTGGCAGCCAGGATCCACGTCACAGGGCAGGGCAGGAGGAGCTGAAGGCATCAGCAAATCTCTCAGGGATCTGCTGTTCCGTTCTCCCAGGATGGGGGGTTCAAGAGCCACTTTCCTCATCCTGGCGCTCTGGTGGAGGGTAGGCAGACTGTCCCTGAGATATTTGCTGAGTGGAGGGTTGCGGGGATTGTGGGTCACCACCATGGGAACTCTCCCGGCTTTCTTTTGTGGCTGGTACTCGAGTGTACTCCCTCGTTGTGTTGCTTTGGCCTTCTCTCTTCCCTTTTTGATAGCCCACTCTGGATAGCACTTCTTTTTGAAGTTGTTGGCCATTGTGTTGCACTGGCGTTCAAAGTCCTCATCGTTGCTGCAAAGGCGTCGAAGTCGTAAAAACTGGCTTGATGGTATGCCGTTTACGCAGTGCCTTGGATGACTTGAGTTGTATGGAAGGTAGGCTTTGGTGTCTGTGGACTTGACAAAGAGGCGTGATGTTAAGTAGCCGTCTTCGATCTTAATGAGAATGTCAAGGAAGGGAATACTGGTC
Organism: Phymorhynchus buccinoides; assembly: GCA_017654935.2. Classification (NCBI taxonomy): domain Eukaryota; kingdom Metazoa; phylum Mollusca; class Gastropoda; order Neogastropoda; family Raphitomidae; genus Phymorhynchus; species Phymorhynchus buccinoides. The sequence goes on along the minus strand of CM065712.1, from coordinate 22,708,813 downwards.
TTGGAGATGCTGATGGTGAACTTGATGGTTGGGTGGATGGAATTGATGTAGGTGGTGAATTGGTCTAGGTCTTGTTGGGACCGAGTCCACAAGATGAGGATGTCATCGATGAATCGTTTCCATACATCCTCCTCAATCCGCACAGGGCTGTTCTCCAACAGTTTGGCTTCAAGCCAGCCCATGAAGATGTTGGCCACAGTAGGTGCCATCGGTGTTCCCATGGCTGTCCCTGACTTCTGTCTGTATGTCTGGCCCTCAAAATTGAAAAAATTGTTCGTGAGAACATGGTTCACCACCTTGAGAGCTTTGTTCATTGGTGGGCAATCAGGGAGAGGGTGGCATCCCATCAGATCTTTGATGGCCTCCACCATGTCCTGTTGAGGGATGTTGGTGTAGAGGCTGACAACATCTATAGTGACCAACTGGGCGTCGACAGGAAGGGGCCCGTACTTTGTGTTCCACTCGTTGATCACTTTCAGCATGTGGGTGGAGTCTTTGATGTACGAGGGCAAGCTGACAACCAGGGGGCGGAGCCAGTGGTCCGCTAGTTTCGACAAGGTCTCTGTAGGGCCTCCAATTCCTGAAACAATCGGGCGTCCAGGTGGATTTTGTAGGTTTTTGTGGATCTTTGGGAGGTGGTGGAAGAGGTGAGGCCTAACATTGTTGGGTTCCAGCCTGGCCCATTTGTAGGTGTTGTTATCAATGAATTTCTGAGTATGGAGGTCATCAATAATTTTGTTGGACTCTTTCGCTACACTACAGGTAGGATCTGTTCGAACAGGTTCGTAGTAGGTGTTGTTGTTGAGCTGCCTCTCTGCCTCCCTCACATAGTCCGTCATGTTCTGCACAACCACTGCTCCACCCTTGTCAGCAGAACTAATACGAAGAGTCCTGTTCTTAACATGCTGTTGTAGCTCTCTCAGGGCCTTCCGTTGGTCCCTGGATAGGTTGTCTCGTAGTGGCTTAGGGTCAGGAACATGGGATTTGACTTGGCTCTCAATGGTATTGCAGTAGGCATCTAGGGAAAGGTCGCGACCCTGTGGAGGTTCATAGTAGTTCTTCTTGTAGAACTTTGGAGCTTCGTGAACATCGTCCTCAACATCTGGGTCAAAAAACAGTTCTTTTAACCGTAGCCGTCGGAGACCTTCATGCACATCTTCCTCAAGTTGTTCTTGATTCAGGCTTCGTGGGGTTGGGCAAAACTTGGGCCCAAGAGCCAGTACACTTTTTTGTAGCTCTGTCAGAGTAACGTCTGATAGGTTCACAACCATTTTGTCATCCTGCTCAGGTTTAGAGTTAGATGGCTAACTTATATATATATATATACAGTACTCCCCGTTTATAGTAAGCTCGGTTATAAGAAATTTCGGTTACAGTAAAGGAAAGCACTGGTTCCCGGCCAAAGGTCTACTGTTTTATTACTAAATAGACCTCGGATAGTAGCAACTCGGTTATAATTTTAAAAAACTGCTATAGTAAAGTTACTTTTGGTTCCCCACAGGATTGGCTCCTTGGTTACAATTTTAAAAAAAGTCCTCTTCGTGACCTTTGTAAATACGTCACCAATGTATGCGTCACAGTCTCACCACTCCCCACCCACCCATAATAACAACTGGGTTATAATTAAAATTAAAGAAACTCCTATAGTAAAGTCATGTGTGGTTCCTCTTTGTTACACACAACCCCCTTATTTTTCCGTGTTCTCCTTTTTTGGCCATCACTTTTTCTTTTGTCTTTGTTGTTGATTTCACTTTGTCTTGTCGTTCAGTCCAGTTGGATGTTCTGATCTTAGTTTATGCATCCAGAACTTCTCCCGCTCCTCCCTACGCTTCCTGTCATCCAGGAACTGCTTTTCAATGGGCAGACACCTCATGTCCTGCAGGCAGTGGTCTGGCTGGTTAAAGTGCAGAGTCACCAGGGTTCCCACGTTCTGCCTGATGTGGCTCCTGTGTAGAGCAAAGCGAGTCTTCAGGCTGTTGCCCATCTCCCTAATGTACTGTGACCTGGGGCATTTCCGGCAATACAACAAATACACAACGTTAGACGTTGTGCATGTCATATGGTGCCGGATATGGAAGGATTCCCCAGTCACAGCACTGGAGAAGCAGGTGGCCTGCTGAAGATGCTCGCGACAGGTGACACACATCTTGGCACACCTGAGAACTCCTGGTACTTGGCTGCTGTCTACGTGTGGAGGAATGACTGATGGCATGAGAAGGGCTCGCAGACTTTTGGGGTTTCTTTCTCCAACGACTGGCAACTCAGGAAGAGCCCTCTTCATGACCTGGTTACGATGGAGTGCCACTTGTTGCTCCCTCAGCCATTTCCTGAGTGGTGGGTTCGCAGGATTATGCGTGATCACAAAGGGAACTCTATGGCACTCCTTCCTAACCCTGTATTTGAGACGCTCCTCCCAAGGTACTGTGCTGACCCTTCTCGTGGCATCAGTGAGGACAGCCTGTTTGTAGCCTCTGCATCTCAGCGAATCCATGATTTCACGGCTACGCTGAGTGAAATCCTGGTCTGCAGAACAGAGGCGTCATACTCGCAAGAGTTGGCTATAGGGAATATTATCCCGGCAATGTCGTGGATGACAAGAAGAATGGGGGAGGTACGCTCTTTTGTCTGTTGCCTTAGTATGCAAGTCTGTTTGCAGGAAGTAATTCTTCTTTTTCATCATGATGTCTAGGAAGGGCAACTCCTCCGAAGACACTTCCATTGTGAACTTGATTGTTGGATGGAAATTGTTGAGATGGTCACGGAAGATGTCCAGCTGCTGTTGTGTGCCCATCCACAACATCAGGATATCGTCAATGAAGCGTTTCCAAAAGTTGGTATCAATGGGAACTGGGCTGGCTGCCAGAAGCTTTTCCTCCAACCAGCCCATGAAAAGGTTGGCAACTGAAGGGGTGGCTGGTGTACCCATGACTGTACCATGAGTTTGGTGGTACACCTTCCCCTCGAAGGTGAAGAAGTTCTTTTCAATCACGTGTCGCACAACCTCTATCACAGAGCTGATTGGAGGAGAGTCTGGAGATGGTAACACTCACATGAAATGGCGGATCGCTTCGTACATTTCCTCGTGGGGAATATTTGTATAGAGTCCCACCACGTCAATTGTTACTAGCTTTACCTCAGGGTCAAACGGTCCATAGGTCTCGTTTATATATATAAACGTACAAGAATTGAAGAAGAAAAAACAACCACACCATTAAACTTTCCTCTTAGATATATAGTTTGCTTTAATAAAACTTTTTTTGTGTCCAATATTTAAGTTTGTGAACCTAAGAAAGAAACTCAATAACTTTAATTTTAACTTTACGATTTGTTCTGTGTTCTGAAAAGAAAATAATGTGCTGATTTACTTTTTCTCCCAGTGGGGGAGATAGTCAATGCCTATCCAAAGACAGCTGTTTCGTTTTTGAGAAAGACTCTTCAGTCTGCATATCGGCCTGCAAAGAATGTCCACAGTGAACATTCAAACTGAGCTAGAAGACTTTCTACAGGAGAAAGGTTGTCCTCTTTGCACCAGATTGAAAGTCCACAATAAAAGCAAACCAGCACTTAATTCAAAAGAAATGGTAAAAATATTGTGTAAAATAACAAAAATAATAATGTTCTAAAATTACAATCCCTCGAAGAGAGTAGAAGAGATGGGATGCCATGTTGGTGGATCCAGTGAAGGATTCAATAAGGGAGGTCATAGAAATCGTAGTAAACGCCAGCATACTCCCAGTGAGGAGGAATGTAGAGAGGTGTGCCTGGATCAGGTAGACTGATGCGCTTTCCTTCTTCGAAGTATGATATAAACGTACAAGAATTGAAGAAGAAAAAACAACCACACCATTAAACTTTCCTCTTATATATATAGCTTGCTTTAATAAAACTTTTTTTGTGTCCAATATTTAAGTTTGTGAACCTAAGAAAGAAACTCAATAACTTTAATTTTAACTTTACGATTTGTTCTGTGTTCTGAAAAAAAAAAATAAAAAAAATTTGTGTCCAATGTATCAGTTTGTGAACTTAAGAAAGAAACTGAATAACATTTAATTTTAACTTTACGATTTGTTCTGTGTTCTGAAAAGAATAAAAAAAATAATGTGCTGATTTACTTTTTTCTCCCAATGGGGGAGATAGACAATGCCTATGCAAAGACAGCTGTTTCGTCTTTGAGAAAGACTCTTCAGTCTGCATATCGGCCTGCAAAGAATGTCCACAGTGAACATTCAAACTGAGCTAGAAGACTTTCTATATATATATAGTTAAACATATACAACAAAATTGAAGATCAACACCAAGCCTTCTTTCTTTCGTTTATTTTCTGAATTTTCGCCTCACTTGTCGTAGACTTGATCGCAGACTGACTGAAAGTACAAGAAACACAACCAAACTGAGCATAAGGCTGAGGACATTTCACAATAATATATATATATATATATATATATATATATATATATATATATATATATATATATATATATATATATATATATAGCATGAAAGAAAAATCTCAGTGAATAGCCAGCTCCGTACCCCTACTCTGAAGGACTGAAAAGTTAGTGCATTTGAAATGCAGAATAGTTTGCTTTGATAAAGCTTTTCTGTGTCCAATGTCTTTATTTGTGAACCTCAGAAACAAAACCAGTTAACGTTAACTTTGAGTAATGTTCCGTGTTCAAAAAATCAAAAAATAAAACATAAATTGTGCTGATTTACTTTTTCTCCCAATGGGGGAGGGACATTGCCTTATGCAAAGACAGCTGTTTCGACCTAAGAGAAGGTCTCATCAGTTTGCATGATCGGCCTGCAATTTGACTGTCCAGTGGATGCCAACCTGAGCATAAAAGACATTCTACAAGACATTCTATGGTGTGTCCTCTTTGCATCAAATCGAAAATCCATAATAAAAGCAAACCAGCACAAAGTTAAACCAGAAATAGTAAAAATCTTATGAAAATCTGATGTAAAATGAACAAAATAATAATGTTCTGAAATTTTAATTTCAAAACCTAATAGACATGACTAGGGAGGGCTAACTACTGAGATGGTATCCAAATTAAGGATAAAAATAGGTTCTCTTAGGTCGAAACAGCTGTCTTTGCATAAGGCACTGTCCCTCCCCCATTGGGAGAAAAAGTAAATCAGCACAATTTATATAATTGTTTTTTTGGTTTTTTGAACACGGAACATTACTCAAAGTTAACGTTAACTGGTTTTGTTTCTGAGGTTCACAAATTAAGAGATTGGACACAGAAAAGCTTTATCAAAGCAAACTATTCTGCATTTCAAATGCACTAACTTTTCAGTCCTTCAGAGTAGGGGTACGGAGCTGGCTATTCACTGCGATTTTTCTTTCATACTACACATATATATATATATAACGATCAAAAATTGAAGAAGAAAAAACAAACACACCATTAAACTTTCCTCTTATGCACATATATATAATCTGCTTTGATAAAGCTTTTTTGGTATCCAATGTATGTTTTGTGAACCTAAGAAACAAACTCAATTACTTTAACTTTAACTTTATGATTTGTGTTCTGAAAAGAAGAAAAGAAAATGTGCTGATTTACTTTTTCTCCCAATGGAGACAATGCCTATGCCAAGACAGCTGTTTCGTCTTGTTAAAGACTCTTCAGTCTGCATATCGGCCTGCAAAGAATGTCCACAGTGAACACTCAAGCTGAGCTAGAGGACTTTCTCCAAGAAAAAGGTTGTCCTCTTTGCACCAGATTGAAAGTCCACAATGAAAGCAAACCAGCACTTAATTCAAAAGAAATGGTAACAGTCTTATGTAAAGTAGCAACAATAATAATGTTATAAAATTACAATCCCTCGAAGAGAGTAGAAGAGATGGAATGACATGTTAGTGGATCCAGTGAAGGATTCAAAAGGAGAGGTCATAGAAATCGTAGTAAACACCAACGGACACCCGGTGAGGAGGAATGTAGAGAGGTGTGCTTGGATCAGGTAGACTGATGCGCTTTCCTTCTTCGTAGTAAAATAATATAAACGATCAAAAGTTGAAGAAGAAAAAACAAACACACCATTAAACTTTCCTCTTAATTTTAATTTATATATATATATAATTTGCTTGGGAAAATTCTCCCTGGAAAAATCAGAATTCTGAATATTACCGAGACCAATCCGGGAAAAGACAAAATTCAAATTTTTCCCGGGAAGATTCCGAATTTTCCCGCGACATTAACATACCCCTCTCCCCACTCCAGGTGAACTGTCAGCAGCCACCCCCTCCCCCACCCCTCTCCCCACTCCAGGTCAACTGTCGGCAGCCACCCCCTCCACCACCCCTCTCCCCACTCCAGGTCAACTGTCAGCAGCCACCCCCTCCCCCACCCCTCTCCCCACTTCAGGTCAACTGTCAGCAGCCACCCCCTCCCCCACCCCTCTCCCCACTTCAGGTCAACTGTCAGCAGCCACCCCCTCCCCCACCCCTCTCCCCACTTCAGGTCAACTGTCAGCAGCCACCCCCTCCCCCACCCCTCTCCCCACTCCAGGTCAACTGTCAGCAGCCACCCCCTCCCCCACCCCCACCTTCACCCCTGCTACTGTGGACGTCATGGCGGCGACACCCAGACGACTGTTCAGCGCGCGGCCAGCACAGAAAGGTGACAAGGTGAAACCCTGGATCACCGCCATTGTCTGTCTGCCGGATGACAGAATCGTCATGACGGACCTCAGTAACAACAAGGTGAAGGTGATGGGGGTGACTCCTCCACACAGTGTCACAGTGTCTGACTCTGTAAAATGTAAAGAAAGGCCACGCTGCCTGGCTCTGTTGTCTGACGGCCTGGTTGCCGTGACGACAAACACCAAGCTGATCTATCTGATCAGTGTGACGAACAAACTGACAGTGACGTCACAGATAAAGACAGTT
>CM065712.1:22684187-22701412 GCA_017654935.2 Phymorhynchus buccinoides | reverse complement strand
ATCCACAAAAACCTACAAAATCCACCTGGACGCCCGATTGTTTCAGGACTTGGAGGCCCTACAGAGACCTTGTCGAAACTACCGGACCACTGGCTCCGCCCCCTGGTTGTCAGCTTGCCCTCGTACATCAAAGACTCCACCCACATGCTGAAAGTGATCAACGAGTGGAACACAAAGTACGGGCCCCTTCCTGTCGACGCCCAGTTGGTCACTATAGATGTTGTCAGCCTCTACACCAACATCCCTCAACAGGACATGGTGGAGGCCATCAAAGATCTGATGGGATGCCACCCTCTCTCTGATTGCCCACCAATGCACAAAGCTCTCAAAGTGGTGAACCATGTTCTCACGAACAATTTTTTCAATTTTGAGGGCCAGACATACAGACAGAAGTCAGGGACAGCCATGGGAACACCGATGGCACCTACTGTGGCCAACATCTTCATGGGCTGGCTTGAAGGCAAACTGTTGGAGAACAGCCCTGTGCGGATTGAGGAGGATGTATGGAAATGATTCATCGATAACATCCTCATCTTGTGGACACGGTCCCAACAAGACCTAGACCAATTCACCACCTACATCAATTCCATGCACCCAACCATCAAGTTCACCATCAGCATCTCCAAGACCAGTATTCCCTTCCTTGACATTCTCATTACGATCAAAGACGGCTACTTAACATCAAGCCTCTTTGTCAAGTCCACAGACACCAAAGCATACCTTCCATACAACTCAAGTCATCCAAGGCACTGCGTAAAACGGCATACCATCAAGCCAGTTTTTACGACTTCGACGCCTTTGCAGCAACGATGAGGACTTTGAACGCCAGTGCAACACACTGGCCAACAACTTCAAAAAGAAGTGCTATCCACAGTGGGCTATCAAAAAGGGAAAGAGAGAAGGCCAAATGCTACACAACGAGGGAGATAACACTCGAGTACCAGCCACAAAAGAAAGCCGGGAGAGTTCCCATGGTGGTGACCCACAATCCCCGCAACCCTCCACTCAGCAAATATCTCAGGGACAGTCTGCCTACCCTCCACCAGAGCGCCAGGATGAGGAAAGTGGCTCTTGAACCCCCCATCCTGGGAGAACGGAAAAGCAGATCCCTGAGAGATTTGCTGATGACTTCAGCTCCTCCTGCCCTGCCCTGTGACGTGGATCCTGGCTGCCACAGATGTTCCAAGACGTGCGCCGTCTTCATCTGATGGAAACCACGGGGTTCTCCAGTCACAGGACGGGGGAGAGGTTCACCATCAGGCAGAACCTATGCTGTGGATCGACTAACGTCATCTACCTGCTGTTCTGCGAACTATGTAGAAACGCCCAGTATGTTGGAGAGACAAAGAACTCAGTTAGCGTAAGGTTCACTCTACACCGGTCCCATATCAGGCACAACACTGGGACTCTGGTGGCAGAGCACTTCAACTTGGCCGGACATTCCTGTGAGAATGTCAGATGCATCATCCTCGAACAGGTCTTTGTCCAGAGCAAGGAGTCCAGACTCCGTCGTGAAAAGTTCTGGATGGACAAGCTGAAGACCCTGGCTCCGCTGGGTCTGAACTCTCTCTAATGAATTGTCTGAGAGGGCATTTATTTCTCCATCGAGCTGTGTTATTTGTTTATAGTGGAGATGCTTTACCCAGGATACACTCTCTTGACCTGTTACTAGGGGAGATGCCTTATTTGTCTATAGTGGAGACGCTTGGCCCAGTTTACACACTCACTCTCTTGGCATTATCATAGTGGAGATGCTGAATTTGTTTATAATGAAGATGCTTTACCCATGATACATGCCCACTCTCTGAACTAAAGGGTCTTAAGACATCTGGCGTTAGTTCTACCTAGTTTGGAATTGATAACTACAAAGATGGACAGAGCGGACATTGATATGAGAGAGAGAGTGAGAGTGAGGAGAGAGGGAAGAGAGAGAAGAGAGAGAAAGAGAAGAGAGAGAGAAGAGAGAGGAGAGAGAGAGGAGAGAGAGAGTAGAGAGAGAGAGAGAGAGAGAGAGAGAGAGAGATAGGAGACTGTACTGGGGGATTCTTTCTTTCTTTTTTTATTATTATTTTTTTATTATTATGTGGACTCAATAGTCTCAAACGAATTATCAAACACACACACACACCACACACACACACACACACACACACACACACACACACACCACCACACACACACACACACACACACTGCAACACAATCTAGATTATACACACAGAATGTGGGTCACAACAATGACGTCAAGAAAAGTTACGTGTTGTATTTGTTACGTCAAGTTTGTTCTACTGTCTGTCCCGCGTCCAAGGCCAAAAGCCGAAATATTGGGAATAGTCTACATTCTTTCTTGTTAGTTTTCATTCTCTTTTTTTGTTCTGATATATATATATATATATATATATATATATATATATATATATAATAATATATATATATATATATATATAAACGTACAAGGATTGAAGAAGAAAAAAATAACCACACCATTAAAGTTTCCTTTTATATATTATAGTTTGCTTTACTAAAACTTTGTTTGTGTCCAATATATAAGTTTGTGAACCTAAGAAATAAACTCAAGAAATTTAATTTTAGCTTTACTTTTTGTTCTGTGTTCTGAAAAGGGGAATTATAATAAGAAATTAATGTGCTGATTTACCTCTTCTCCCAATGGGGGAGATATACAAGCCTATGCAAAGACAGCTGTTTCGTCTTTGAGGAAGACTCTTCAGTCTGCATATCGGCCTGCAAAGAGTTTCCACAGTGAACAGTCAAGCTGAGCTATAAGACTTTCTACAAGAGAATGGTTGTCCTCAGTCTTTGCACCAGATTGAAAGTCCACACTAAAAAGCAAACCAGCACTTAATTCAAAAATGGTAAAAATCTTGTGTATAATAACAAAAATAATAATGTTCTAAATTACAATCCCTCGAAGAGAGTAGAAGAGATGGGATGCAATGTTGGTGGATCCAGTGAAGGATTCAAAAGGGGGGTTCATAGAAATCGTAGTAAACACCAACATACACCCGGTGAGGAGGAATGTAGAGAGGTGTGCCTGGATCAGGTAGACTGATGCGTTTTCCTTCTTCGAAATATGATATAAACGTACAAGGATTGAAAACGAAAAAACAACCACACCATTAAGCTTTCCTCTTATATATATAGTTTGCTTTAATAAAAAAAATTTGTGTCCAATGTATCAGTTTGTGAACTTAAGAAAGAAACTGAATAACATTAATTTTAACTTTTACGATTTGTTCTGTGTTCTGAAAAGAATTATGAAAAAAAATTAATGTGCTGATTTACTTTTTCTCCCAATGGGGGAGATAGACAATGCCTATGCAAAGACAGCTGTTTCGTCTTTGAGAAAGACTCTTTAGTCTGCATATCGGCCTGCAAAGAATGTCCACAGTGAACATTCAAACTGAGCTAGAAACCCCTCTCCAAGAGAAAGGTTGTCCTCTTTGCACCAGATTGAAAGTCCACAATAGAAGCAAACCAGCACAGAAAAAACAACAACACCATTAAGCTTTCCTCTTATATATATATAGTTTGCTTTAATAAAAACTTTTTTTTGTGTCCAATGTATGTGTTTGTGAACCTAAGAAAGAAACTCAATAACATTAATTTTAACTTTACGATTTGTTCTGTGTTCTGAAAAGAATTTATATTTATTTTATATATATATATATATATATATATATATATATATATATATATATATATATATATATATATATATTATCATATATATATACAGAAATTAAAAACAATGAGTTCGAGTGCTATTTTATATATATATATATATATATATATATTTAAATATATTTTTAACTCTGGTTTAACTTTGTGCTGGTTTGCTTTTATTGTGGATTTTCGATTTGATGCAAAGAGGACACCATTCTCTTGTAGAATGTCTTTTTTGCTCAGGTTGGCATCCAATGGACAGTCAAATTGCAGGCCAATCATATGTTTTTGAATTTAGTCCCCCTCAATCATTTCCAAACTCCAGGCTATTATGTCACCCGTGAGCATTTGCTATTGTGAGCACTGTTAACAGACACCACACAATGCCCATAATAATGGTGCAATGTTCGTATGTCTTTACGACTGGCATAGTTTTACTTTTAAATGTAATACTGACCAAGAACTGCACCCTGCACAATTCTCAGAATTAAACATCAAATGTAGTTAATGAATGATATGTCTCATTATACTTCTGTCTCGCTCTCTCTCTCTCATCTCCTCTCTCTCTCATCTCTCTCTCTCTCCAATCTCTCTCTCTCCCGTTCCCTCTCTCTCTCTCCTACTCTCTCATCTCATCTATTTCCCTCCCTCCCTTCTCTATCTCTCTGCCCCTCTCTCTCTCTTTATCATTTTGTATCCTCCTCTCCCTTTCTCACTGACCTGCAGGGTGCAGCATCTGGTCCAGTTGTGTCCTGACCATCCTCAGAACATCCTGGTCCAGGTGGTGACGACCTTGCATCACGTGACGCAGACATTTTTCCAGAGATTCGATCTTGATCGTCATGGGGACGTCAGAATCCCTGGACTGGAGGAGGTAAGTGCCCTGGTCTGTACGTTGGGTGACGTCCAAACGAGTCAGTTGATTCTGGTAAGCGTCAATTTCCTGTTCGTCTGTGTGGACCCTGATGGACAACTCGTGAGCAAAAGATTCTATGTCCTGTAGGATGGTTATTGTCTCCAGCTTGTCTGCTGATGCCTTCTGTAGCTGAGTCATGTGATTCCTCGTCCAGTCATTCCACTCACTGCCATCTCTGGACGTGTCCTGTGACTGGGAAAGAGCAGGGTTACGAATGCTGGATGCTGTGGATGTGATAGAAGATGACCTGGGCCTGGGTGTGGATGTGGCAGGGGCACCTGAAGAAGTGTTTTGTACAGCCTGAGACAAGGGGTAGAGAACATGGTCCTTTGCAGCTCGACTCTTGCAATGGTTGATGGAGCAGATGTCACAATAATACTCCTGGCAATCCAGACAGACTTTCTCAGCCAGTACGTTGGGGCAGATCAGGCATGGCGCATCAGTGATGTTCTTCAGCTCTAGATGTATGAAGTTCTCCACAACAGGATTGGTCCCCAGCTGCTGGACGATCTGGCTGACGGTCACTCTGCTGGGGAGGTTCAGCTGGTGACCACACTGCTGACAGGAGAGGTGCTGGTCCCGCTCTTCCAGCATGTCGTGGAGACATTTCCTGCAGATGACGTGTCCACAGGAGAGAGCCACAGGACCCAGACACAGGGACCCACACTGGGGACAGTCCGAGGATGACGTCACCTGCTGCCCAACCTGTGAGGTTGGAGACCCACCTGTTGCCATGGTGATTGTGAGGAGTCTAGCAAGAAGGAAAAATATGAAAATGAAAAAGAGATATAATGACAATGACGATGATGACAACAACCCTGATAAGAAGATATAGGAAGAAGGGAAAAAAGAAGAAAAGACATAGGAAGAAGAAACGAAATGATGATGAAACGACAACAATGACAACGACGACAGCGACGAAGAAGAAGAACAAACAAAGAGAATGTCAGATAGTGAAAGAACGAAATCAAGACAGATATTCGAGAGGAGACAGAGACACATAACGAGAGAGAAAACAAACAGTTCCAGGTGAGTGTGGTGTGTGTTTGTGTGTGTGTGTGTGTGTGTGTGTGTGTGTGTGTGTGTGTGTGTTTGTGTGTGTGTGTGTGTGTGTTTGTTGTATGTGTGTGTGTGTATATATATATATATGTGTGTGTGTGGGTTTATGTGTGTGTGGCGTGCATGTGTTTGGCGTGCGTGCGTGTGTGTGTGTGTGTGCTTGTTGGCACCCATGTGTATGTTTGCAATATGTATATTTGAGCACTTTCACTCATTTGTATATTTATAATTAATATATTTACAGGGTATTTCTTTGGACAACTTAAATTAAAATGCTTGCATAAAATAACACAAAATGACAGTTGAACTGAGTTACATGAGTTGAAGTTTCAGGGAAACTTACCAGACTCTAAATTAAAAACGTGTACATGTTTTCTTCGGTAACCGGACACTTTCCCCCTGGACACTTTCCCCTGAATTGGAATTCCCCCCCCCCCCCCCCCCCCCCCCCCCCCCCCCCCCCCCCCCCCCCCCCCCCCCCCCCCCCCCCCCCCCCCCCCCCCCCCCCCCCCCGGATTTTATCCCCCGGAATTTTTCCCCCTGGGATTTTTTCCCCCTAGGACTCTTTCCCCCCGGTACTATTTCCCCCCGGACAATTTCCCCCTTGGAACTCTTTCCCCCCAGGACACTTTCCCCCCCGGTACTATTCCCACTATCACTTCTTGCCCCTGGGACACTTCCCTCCCACCTCCGAGACCGCCGTTCACCCACCCACCCCTCCCCGATATTATCAGTATCATTGATTGGTGTATAAAGAGACTTGCATACACTAGAGAGAGAGAGAGAGAGAGAGAGAGAGAGAGAGAGAGAGAGAGAGAGAGAGAGAGAGAGAAGAGAGAGAGAGAGAGAGAGAGAGAGATGAGAAGAGAGAGAGAGAGAGAGAGAGAGACGCGACGGTGGGCCAAGTTAAATACAACACAGAGAGGAGAGAGTTAGACGGTAGCAGCCTAGAGACATTGCTCTCCCCTGATTTTCCTCGAGAGAGAGACCAGCCGCGATCGAAGCTGGGATGTTTTCAGTGATTTTTCCCTCTTTCTTCCTGGCTGGCTGGTGATGTGGCTGTCATTTGTCACTCTATGGTGATATGGTCTGTCACAACACTATGGTGATGTGGTAACTGTCATTTGTCACTCTATGGTAGCAGCCTATGGTAAACATTGCTCTCACCCCTGATTTGTCTCTCGTCACAGAGTGTATGTTGCTAACCAGCCGCGATCTGGTCTGCGAAGCTGGTAATGTTTTCTGTCATTTGATTTTGATCTGGTCTGTCATTTGTCACTCTATGGTGATCTGGCTGTCATTTGCTATGGTGATCTGGTCTGTCATTTGTCACTCTATGGTGATCTGGTATTGTCATTTGTCACTCTATGGTGATCTAGTATTGTCATTTGTCACTCTATGGTGATCTGGTATTGTCATTTGTCACTCTATGGTGATCTGGTATTGTCATTTGTCACTCTATGGTGATCTGGTCTGTCATTTGTCACTCTATGGTGATCTGGTCATTTGTCATTTGTCACTCTATGGTGATCTGGTCTGTCATTTGTCACTCTATGGTGATCTGGTCTGTCATTTGTCACTCTATGGTGATCTGGTCTGTCATTTGTCACTCTATGGTGATCTGATCTGGTCTGTCATTTGTCACTCTATGGTGATCTGGTCTAGTATTGTCATTTGTCACTCTATGGTGATCTGTCTGTCATTTGTCATTTGTCACATTTGTCACTCTATGGTGATCTGGTCTGTCATTTGTCACTCTATGGTGATCTGGTCTGTCATTTGTCACTCTATGGTGATCTGGTCTGTCATTTGTCACTCTATGGTGATCTATGGTGATCTGGTTGTCATTTGTCACTCTATGGTGATCTGGTCTGTCATTTGTCACTCTATGGTGATCTGGTCTGTCATTTGTCACTCTATGGTGATCTAGTATTGTCATTTGTCACTCTATGGTGATCTGGTCTGTCATTTGTCACTCTATGGTGATCTGGTCTGTCATTTGTCACTCTATGGTGATCTAGTATTGTCATTTGTCACTCTATGGTGATCTGGTATTGTCATTTGTCACTCTATGGTGATCTAGTCTGTCATTTGTCACTCTATGGTGATCTGGTATTGTCATTTGTCACTCTATGGTGATCTGGTCTGTCATTTGTCACTCTATGGTGATCTGGTCTGTCATTTGTCACTCTATGGTGATCTATTTGTATTGTCTAGTATTGTAATTTGTCACTCTATGGTGATCTAGTATTGTCATTTGTCATTTGTCATTTCACTCTATGGTGATCTGGTCTGTCATTTGTCACTATGGTATGGTCTGTGATCTATGGTGATCTAGTCTGTCATTTGTCACTCTATGGTGATCTGGTCTGTCATTTGTCACTCTATGGTGTCACTCTATGGTGATCTGGTCTGTCATTTGTATGGTGATCTGGTCTGTCATTTGTCACTCTATGGTGATCTAGTATTGTCATTTGTCACTCTATGGTGATCTGGTATTGTCATTTGTCACTCTATGGTGATCTGGTCTGTCATTTGTCACTCTATGGTGATCTGGTATCTGTCATTTGTCACTCTATGGTGATCTGGTCTGTCATTTGTCACTCTATGGTGATCTGGTCTGTCATTTGTCACTCTATGGTGATCTAGTATTGTCATTTGTCACTCTATGGTGATCTGGTCTAGTATTGTGATTTGGTCTGTCATTTGTCACTCTATGGTATGGTGATCTATGGTATTGTCATTTGTCACTCTATGGTGATCTGGTATTGTCATTTGTCACTCTATGGTGATCTGGTCTGTCATTTGTCACTCTATGGTGATCTGGTCTGTCATTTGTCACTCTATGGTGATCTGGTCTGTCATTTGTCACTCTATGGTGATCTGGTCTGTCATTTGTCACTCTATGGTGATCTGGTCTGTCATTTGTCACTCTATGGTGATCTGGTCTGTCATTTGTCACTCTATGGTGATCTGGTATTGTCATTTGTCACTCTATGGTATGTTTGTCATTTGTCACTCTATGGTGATCTGGTCTGTCATTTGTCACTCTATGGTGATCTAGTATTGTCATTTGTCACTCTATGGTGATCTGGTCTGTCATTTGTCACTCTATGGTGATCTGGTCTGTCATTTGTCACTCTATGGTGATCTGGTCTGTCATTTGTCACTCTATGGTGATCTGGTCTGTCATTTGTCACTCTATGGTGATCTGGTCTGTCATTTGTCACTCTATGGTGATCTGGTCTGTCATTTGTCACTCTATGGTGATTTGACACTCTATGATGATCTGGTCTGTCATTTGTCACTCTATGGTGATCTGTCATTTGTCATGGTTGTCACTCTATGGTGATCTGGTCTGTCATTTGTCACTCTATGGTGATCTGGTCTGTCATTTGTCACTCTATGGTGATCTGGTCTGTCATTTGTCACTCTATGGTGATCTGGTCTGTCATTTGTCACTCTATGGTGATCTGGTCTGTCATTTGTCACTCTATGGTGATCTGGTCTGTCATTTGTCACTCTATGGTGATCTGGTCTGTCATTTGTCACTCTATGGTGATCTGGTCTGTCATTTGTCACACTCTATGGTGATCTAGTCTGTCATTTGTCACTCTATGGTGATCTGGTCTGTCATTTGTCACTCTATGGTGATCTGGTCTGTCATTTGTCACTCTATGGTGATCTGGTCTGTCATTTGTCACTCTATGGTGATCTGGTCTGTCATTTGTCACTCTATGGTGATCTGGTCTGTCATTTGCCACTCTATGGTGATCTGGTCTGTCATTTGTCACTCTATGGTGATCTGGTCTGTCATTTGTCACTCTATGGTGATCTGGTCTGTCATTTGTCACTCTATGGTGATGGTCTGTCATTTGTCACTCTATGTGATCTAGTATTGTCATTTGTCACTCTATGGTGATCTGGTCTGTCATTTGTCACTCTATGGTGATCTGGTCTGTCATTTGTCACTCTATGGTGATCTGGTCTGTCATTTGTCACTCTATGGTGATCTGTCTGTCATTTGTCACTCTATGGTGATAGTCTGTCATTTATCACTCTATGGTGATCTGGTCTGTCATTTGTCACTCTATGGTGATCTGGTCTGTCATTTGTCACTCTATGGTGATCTGGTCTGTCATTTGTCACTCTATGGTGATCTGGTCTGTCATTTGTCACTCTATGGTGATCTAGTATTGTCATTTGTCACTCTATGGTGATCTAGTATTGTCATTTGTCACTCTATGGTGATCTGGTCTGTCATTTGTCACTCTATGGTGATCTGGTCTGTCATTTGTCACTCTATGGTGATCTGGTCTGTCATTTGTCACTCTATGGTGATCTGGTCTGTCATTTGTCACTCTATGGTGATCTAGTCTGTCACTCTATGGTGATCTGGTCTGTCATTTGTCACTCTATGGTGATGGTCTGTCATTTGTCACTCTATGGTGATCTGGTCTGTCATTTGTCACTCTATGGTGATCTGGTCTGTCATTTGTCACTCTATGGTGATCTGGTCTGTCATTTGTCACTCTATGGTGATCTGGTCTGTCATTTGTCACTCTATGGTGATCTGGTCTGTCATTTGTCACTCTCTGGTCTGGTCTGTCATTTGTCACTCTATGGTGATCTAGTCTGTCATTTGTCACTCTATGGTGATCTAGTCTGTCATTTGTCACTCTATGGTGATCTGGTCTGTCATTTGTCACTCTATGGTGATCTGGTCTGTCATTTGTCACTCTATGGTGATCTGGTCTGTCATTTGTCACTCTATGGTGATGGTGATCTGGTCTGTCATTTGTCACTCTATGGTGATTTGGTCTGTCATTTGTCACTCTATGGTGCTCTAGCCTGTCATGTGTCACTCTATGGTGATCTAGTCTGTCATTTGTCACTATATGGTGGTCTGGTCTGTCATTTGTCACTCTATGGTGATCTAGTATTGTCATGTGTCTCCACGACATGCTGGAAGAGCGGGACCAGCACCTCTCCTGTCAGCATTGTTGTCACCAGCTGAACCTCCCCAGGAGAGTGACCCTCGGCTAGCTCATAAATCGACTAGGAACCAACCCTGTCGTGGAGAACCTCGTCCAACTAGAGCTGAAGAACATCACTTATGCCCCATGCCTGATCTGCCCCAAGGTACTGGCTGAGAAAGTATGTCTGGATTGCCAGGAGTATTATTGTGACATCTGCTCCATCAACCATTGCAAGAGTCGAGCTGCAAAGGACCATGTTCTCTACCCCTTGTCTCAGGCTGTACAGAACCAAAGCATGTCTACAGGTGCCTCTGCCACATCCAAACTTAGGCCCAGGTCATCTTCTATCACATCCACAGCATCCAGCATTCGTAACCCTGCCCTTTCCCGGTCACGGAACACGTCCAGAGATGGCAATGAGTTGAATGACTGGACGAGGAATCAGATGACTCAGCTACAGAAGGCATCGGCAGACAAGCTGGAGACAAGAACCATCCTACAGGACATAGAATCTTTTGCTCATGAGTTGTCCATCAGGGTCCACACAGACGAACAGGAAATTGACGCTTACCAGAATCACCTGCCTCGTTTAGACGTCACCCAACATACAGACCAGGGCACTTACGTCCTCCAGTCCAGGGATTCTGACGTCCCCATGACGGTCAAGATGGAATCTCTTGATAAATGTCTGCGTCACGTGATGCAAGGTCGTCACTGCCTGGATCAGGATGTTCTGAGGATGGTCAGGACACAACTGGACCAGATGCTGCACCCTGCAGGTCAGGTCAGTGAGAAAAGGAGTGGGTGATGCAATACGGAGAGAGAGAGAGAGAGAGAGAGAGAGAGAGAGAGAGAGAGAGAGAGAGAGAGAGAGAGAGAGAGAGAGAGAGAGAGAGAGAGAGAGAGAGAGAGGAGAGATGAGAGAGAGAGAGAGAGAGAGAGAGAGAGAGAGAGCAGAAAGGTATTGAAGTGTCACCTGGAAGTTATCATGTCACATCTGTCAAAAGAGAGTTGTATATGCAATATAATGCAAAATAAAACTTTTAACATCATAATGAAGAGTATATCTGTGATTGAACAATATGAAAGCGAACATTGATTTTTAATCTC
The DNA here is from genome assembly GCA_017654935.2 of Phymorhynchus buccinoides. Classification (NCBI taxonomy): domain Eukaryota; kingdom Metazoa; phylum Mollusca; class Gastropoda; order Neogastropoda; family Raphitomidae; genus Phymorhynchus; species Phymorhynchus buccinoides. Next base: position 22,689,664 of record CM065712.1, on the reverse strand, counting down.
TCTCTCTCTCTCTCTCTCTCTCTCTCTCTCTCTCTCTCTCTCTCTCTCTCTCTCTCTCTCTCTCTCTCTCTCTCTCTCTCTCTCTCTCTCTCTCGCAAGGCTTACCAGATGCTTCTATATGGCAGTGTTAGGTGTCCAAAATAAGATAAATGTTATGTTTAACTGGCTTTAACATTGTCTGGTTGCAGCAAGGTGTAGGAGATACAAAAATGTTTTTAAGCATTTTTAAACAAAGACTTATTGATATGTTTATGCAAGAATGGTTGGGAACTATCAGAGACCGTGACCGATATGATAATTATAGAACATTTAAGACCGTCTTTGAAAGAGAAACATATATTTTAAACATGGATTCATTTTGTTTTCGAGTAGCCGTTGCACAGGTAAGATTAAATGCCCTTCCGCTTAATAATAATGTCCATCGATATTTCACTTCTGATCAGGCTAAATCTTGTCCATTTTGTAAAAACCAAACAGAAAATGAACATCATCTCTTATTTGAATGTTCTACTTATAAGGATTTAATAATTAAATTTCTCAAGGAATCAGCTAATGTTTCCATCTGTACATTGCTCAAAGCAACAAATTCAGACCATAGACATAATTTGTCCAGATTTATATTTCATGCGATAAATAGAAGGAAAAGACTAATATTAAGTTAGAGTCATTGTCATTACACTGGGTTGTTTTAAGCGACTGAATGTAATTGACTGAAGAGGGTAACTAAATTGCATAACTGTTGGATTAACGGTTGTAATATAATTGCTATTATATATAATTATTATAGTAACTGCAAGAACGAATGTGCATGCTGTTGTAATGTCTACTACTGATGATAATTTTGAATGATTTATTTTTCACCCCTTGTCTCCCCTCCCAAATATTGTATTGTGGCCCAAGGCCAATGTACAATTAAGCTTTCCGAGTTCCGAGTTCCGAGTTCTCTCTCTCTCTCTCTCTCTCTCTCTCTCTCTCTCTCTCTCCTCTCTCTCTCTCTCTCTCTCTCTCTCTCTCAGTCTCTCTCACTCATCTGTTGCATGTGTGTGCAGGCATGCACTATAGCTCTCGTGATACACCAATCAATGATGCTATGGGGGGAAAGTGTCCCAGGGGAAAAAGTCCTAGGGAGGAAAATGTCCGGGGGGAAAGAGTACCGGGGGGAAAGTGTCCTAGGGGGAAAGAGATACGGGGGGAAAAAGTCCGGGAGGAAGAATTCCGGGGGATAAAGTCCAGGGGGAAAGTGTCCTAGAATCCATAATCGTTTTCTTCACAAATATATGTATGAAGGAAGATAATACGACAAAGTGTCCGGGAATCGAAAAGAAGACATAAAAGCACCATGAATGTGAGCTCGTGTGAAAACGAAGTTTGACAAACAGTGTAAAAATAACTTAGATGAAACTTAAACCAAGAAAGTACAAAGTTTGTGAAATGCGTAAAAACAAAAACACTTGGAAACATTACAGGACGTTTCTTTGTAATATCAAGTGATAAAAGTTAACAATAATGTGGTGTGCATCGTGATAAGGCAGACTGAAGGAAATGGCGTGAAGTACATCAATGTGTTGGAATAAAACCCACCAAAACAGGGACGAAAAGGAGTGTGTCTGTAGAGTAAATCGGTAATGTAAAGAGTTGATGGTCTTTGTGTTCATCCGTGTGTGTTCGCTTTGTATTGCTTTTTTTGTTTGAATGCGTTATGAATGCTAACGTGTGTGTGCGCTTTGATTTGATTTCTATCAAGATTCAGCGCTGTATTAATACTGTATGTCGTTGTTGTTGTTTAGCCCATTCTGTGTCCAATAAGTACTGTGTATTTTATAAAGCATTCACCAATCTCTGTATGGTGCAATAATGCTCCATGGTGAAAGGTAAAATATGAACAAAACATATCAACACAGAAGAAAAAACACTGAAACGTGCAACCAAAAATAAAATTAGAAAACAATGGGTGACACATTGTATGCGTGTTATCCCAGACAATAAAGAGACGTTGCTACATACTGATTTAGAAACGTGTCACCATCCCAGACAACTTGCCAGGAAATATCCAGACTTACCTGTGTTTCTAATGATGTGGAACACCCACAGGGTCCTAAGGAATCCAGTAGGTGGGTTCAATGCACGCCACTCTCTCACAAACACAAACAGTCAAATGCCACCAGTTCTTCAATGGCCAAAGAACACAGTTAAAGTCAATGCAGCCTGCTGAAACTTTAAATTAGTTTAATTGTAACAACAGAAATAAACAAAAACAAACAACATAGCAGTCACCACTCCTTCATAGTGTATGGTACAGTCAGCGCAAATATACTGTAAGTTCAGGTCATTTAAAACATACCAACGTAAAACAGAGGCATTCAATGCGCGTCTTTCTTGGCAGACAGCAGTTCTCAAATGCCTCCAGTCTCATAATACTAGCGACCAAAAGTTAAGGCCCAGACACTTGAGAAAGACAATCATCTCCGAAAACTCACGAACTCAATAAAACGCACCCAGCTCATATCAAGACTGAATTTATTCTTTTAACTATAAGTTCATTAGAACGAGTTCAGTCAACACAATGCCCCTTTCAACAACTTCCCCCTCCTGTTGAAAAGTCACACATACAGAATCAATGCACTTAGGAACAGCAGTAATGTGGGGGTTTTGTGTGGGTTTTCTGTCTGTCCCAAGGATATCTCCCGAACCGCTTAACCGAATCGCTTCAAATTTTGTGTGGTGATGTGGCACCATGAGAGAAAGGCATCTGCGCAAAAACAAATCAGTAATGTGTACTGACTGTTCCAAAGTGCATTGATTCTGAATGTGTGACTTTTCAAGAGGAGGGGGGAGTTGTTGAAAGGGGCATTTTGTTGACTGAACTCGTTCTGATTAATGATTTTTTGGAATGAACTTAATGTTAAAAGAATAAATTCAGTTTTGTTATGAGCTGGGTGCGTTTTTATTGAGTTCGTGAGTTTTGGGAGATGATTGTCTTTCTGGGCCTTAACTTTCAATGTAGACCTGCTGTAGCGTCAAATAATGTTAGTACAATATCACAAAATATGCAAAATAGGTCATAAAGTCAAATGTACCCTACTGTGAATGTGATCGGATATTTAGACCAAAGTAAAACAAATGAATTTGATGCACGTTATTCTCAAACACCAACGTCTACATTGTCTGCAGTTCTTCGATGGCCAAAGAACACAGTTAACTCTAACATAGGCCTACTGTACTATGAAATTACATACACTCTATGTCGAGTATTATAAAAACGACCAGAGCAATTCAACGCACGTCTTTATCAGACAAACACCAATGTCTACATTGTCTGCAGTCCTTCGATGGCCAAAGAACACAGTTAAAGCCAATGCTGGCCTACTGTAATTTGAAATCACAAACACAGTGTGTTGAATATTATAAAACGACCAGAGCAATTCAACATACGTCTTTCTCAGACAAACACCAATGTCTACATTGTCTGCAGTCCTTCGATGGCCAAAGAACACAGTTAAAGCCAATGCTGGCCTACTGTAATTTGAAATCACAAACACAGTGTGTTGAATATTATAAAACGACCAGAGCAATTCAACACACGTCTTTCTCAGACAAACACCAACGGCCCAATACCTCCAGTCATGGCGACCTCCCGTCCACAGTGTGCTGATCTTCACTGTTGCCAGGTAACTGTGACGTCACTGACTCTGCCCACAACCACCCATGATACCAACTGTGTCTTCTTCGCCTCCTCTCGCCCTATTCCCCTGCCGCTCCAAACTTTAGTTAATCTGTGTCTGTGTCGCCTTGCATGTGTCGGAGAGAGAGAGAGAGAGAGAGAGAGAGAGAGAGAGAGAGAGGAGAGAGAGAGAGAGAGAGAGAGAGAGAGAGAGAGAGAGAGAGAGAGAGAGAGAGCGAGCGAGCGCATGAATGTGCGTGTGCTGGTGTGCGCATTGCCTTTGTAAATTTAATATATTGTTTGGTTATATATTATTATGCCACTATTTCAATGAATTTCATGATGATGGTTCGATTGCCTACCACGTGGGGGTCATACTGACATCAGTGTAACTGATATGTAAAAGGTTTGATTGTAGTGATGTGTGATATGACAATTTGGTATGTCGTGGTTTAGTTGGATGGGGTGCATAATTATGTGAACCGCACCATTGTAACTTAATTAATACGTTTGAAAGGACGATGTTTGTTGCAGTAATTATTTTATGTGTGCTTTGTTACATTGATTGATGTACGTATTCACAACAGTTCTTGCAGCAACCCTTCAATGTGACTGGATATTTTCTGTTTTTTTTGTTGTTTGTTTGTTTTTGTATGTTGTTGTTGTCGTCAAACAAAGGTTTGTTTGTCCGTTTATTGTTTGTTCTTGTTTACTTTTTTTTTTTTCATTGTTTATATATTTTTGTTTTTGTTTTTTGTTTTTTTTTTCCATGTACCCCCAAGGGGCGTTTTGGGAAATAAAAAACCTTGAACCTTGAACCTTGTCTGTTTGCTCTCCCTCTCTGTCTGTCTGTCTATGTAACTGTCTGTCTGTCTATTCCCCTGCGGCTCCAAACTTTATTTAATCTGTGTCTGTGTCGCTTTGCATGTGTCGATACTCATCGAAAGAAGCACCGCATACTCGTCGTGTCTGTTGCAGTGTCTGTATTACGTATGTTTATTATTTTGTACGCTTTAAAATGAAGATTCATGTGCTTTCTCTTTTACAATATGTGCGACAATTTTGGACCGACCGACAGACCGACAGACGACAGACCGACCGACAAAATGAGTTATAGGTTTGTTGGCTTGTGCCACAAACAAAAAGGGGGGTGGGCAAGGCTAGATAGACACATTGGAAAAATCAAAACAGACAGACAGAGAATAACGACATAGAGTGGCAAGTGAAAGAGGAGAAGAGAGATTAGACATGAGCACACGCACACTCACGCACACACACGCACGCACGCACGCACGCACACACACACACACACACACACGCACACACACAATGGAACACACACAGGCATGGTGCATACAATGTGGGTGTGGTGTGTGGGTGTGAGCGCGCGTGCGTGCGGGCCTTGTGATGTCCCCAAGTCATACTTTAATTTTAGTTTAATCATTTAGTCTTAATAATTAAGATAATGTTTATAATGTATATAATTAACATATGTTTATAATGACTAATTTAATGTAATATAATGTTTTTTGTCATGATCATCTTTTTACTGTACTTGCTGTCTGTTGTTTGTTTGTCTGGTGACAGCAGCAAAATTTCCTTTTATGCACTGTTTTAAAAGGACAATAAATGATTTGATTTGATTTGATTTTGATTTGATTTTGATTTGATTTGATTGATTTGATTTGATTTGATTGATTGATTATGTAGATACCTTCCATTCTTATTTCATTATCAACTCCTAGGAAGGAGACAACAGAAATATCGTTTTATTTAACACTGCACTGTACTTTGTCATTTCCATGCATGAATAAAC
>CM065712.1:22676687-22679187 GCA_017654935.2 Phymorhynchus buccinoides | reverse complement strand
TGCACCCCAATGCAATTCAATATTCTGGTAATACCGACACATGTACTTTTGTTCAGAACAACGCGAGCCACATTCTGAGAGGTACATTCATGAAATGGACAGTAAATACAAAGAACACTGTGCAATAAACAGAAGTTTGTTCAATTGGATGTGAAAAGTCCAGATGGGAAAAGTCCAGGTGTAAAAAGTCCGGGTGGGAATAGTCCTAGGTGTAAAAAAGTCCGGGTGGGAATAGTCCTAGGTGTAAAAAAAGTCCGGGTGGGAATAGTCCGGGTGTAAAAAGTCCTGGTGTAAAAAGTCCGGGTGGGAATAGTCCTAGGCGTAAAAAGTCCGGGTGGGAATAGTCCGGGTGTAAAAAGTCCGGGTGGGAATAGTCCTATGTGGGAAAATTCCGGGTGGGAATAGTCCTAGGTGGGAAACGTCCGGGTGGGAATAGTCCGGGTGGTGAAAAGTCCGGGTGGGAATAGTCCGGGTGTAAAACGTCCGGTGTGAATAGTCCGGGTGTAAAAAGTCCGGGTGGAAATAGTCCTAGGTGGGAAAAGTCCGGGTACATTCTAATAGAACATATTGAATCACAAGATGGCAACGCCATGTAAACGTACTCCCAGTACCAGCAACACCCCAACACAATTCTTCACCCACACAGACCTCACACCAGCACAATTATACACCCACACAGACCTCATCCCAGCACAATTATACACCCACACAGACCTCAACCCAACACAATTATACACCCACACAGACCTCAACCCAACACAATTATACACCCACACAGACCTCGTCCCAGCACAATTATACACCCACACAGACCTCACACCAACACAATTATACACCCACACAGACCTCAACCCAGCACAATTATACACCCACACAGACCTCACACCAGCACAATTATACACCCACACAGACCTCATCCCAGCACAATTATACACCCACACAGACCTCACACCAGCACAATTATACACCCACACAGACCTCATCCCAACACAATTATACACCGACACAGACCTCATCCCAACACAATTATGCACACACAGAGACCTCACCCCAACACAATTATGCACACACAGAGACCTCACCATACATATGAATAACGATATAATTCTGCCTACTTAGACAGACAGACAGACAGACAGACAGACATAAAGTGAGAGGGAGAGTGTGGAGCGAGGGAGCAGTATTCATGAATACTTTATTATCTGTTGTTAAAAAAAGGGGGAAATAAATTCAATACCACTTGTTACAAATTTACAATGATCTTTGAATTTCATCAAAATAAGACCTACTGATGACATTCAGGGGAGTTAAGTTTGGACTCGATGGTCATTGTGCATTTTTGTGAATCTGACTGGATTGAATGGACATTAGAAACGATTGAATGAAACCGATAATCAAAAGTACTCGGGTGAATTATCTTAATAATACATAATAGGGAGAAAGGTGGCAGAGTGGTTAAGACGTTCGCCTGCCAAATGTAATGTGTGACTCCTACGTGAGTGACCCGGGTTCTAGTCGCGGCATCGCCCTTTCTTTCTAGTTTGACAGGTAAATCGATCTGAACGTTCAGTCCTTTGGATGGGGACTTTGGCCCGTGCGCTTTACGCACGTAAAAGTCCCAGTTGAAAGTCGGTAAGAGCAGGGAGTAATCCCGCTGCCTGGTATGGCGAAATTGATAGCTAGGTTTTCCAAATGTGCCCACACCCACTCCTCACCCTGTGCCCCCTTACAAAAAAAGTTTTAAATTGGGGAGGCGCTGCACTTGGGGCGACTTCTCTCCGGGGGCGAGCAGCCCGAATTTCACAGAAATAAGTCTCTGTGACTAGAATATACCAAATACCAAAATACCAAATAATATTATAGGACTGGTTGAGTTTAGCATCATGGTAATGTGAAATGTAATGTACATGATGTGGCAGATGAGTTTCACTACTTGTTTGTTTGTCCTTTCTTTGACACTGACAGGAGAAGGTACTTCCCTAAGTATTTTTTTTACTCGCCCTAATGCTTATAAATTCAAAGCTTTGTTCTCTACAAAAAATAAGAAACTATTACTCAAACTAAAGCACTTCATTACAGTTGTTAACGGTTCTTTCAGATAAATGTTATCAATCATGTCTTTTTCCCATTTTGTTTTTAATTTAGTAATACATTACATTATTTGTAATATTATGATATGGGTTTTCTTTGAAATGATTTTGGACATCACTCTTGGGTTGATTCTTGGAAAATTATTTATGTGTGTATGTTTTTATATTTCTGTGCCCAAATGGGGTATGAAATAAATTTCTTGCCTTGCCTTTCTTGCCTTGCCTTTCCTGCCTTGCCTTTCTTGCCTTGCCTTGGTAGAATGGACGGAATATTAAAAAAACAGCGGCGAGAAAAAGTATGGGTTGAATGGACATCATGAAAGAATGAATCCAATGATCAGCCTAAAGAAGCAAATTTAATAAACATAATAATAACATTATTATAGGACTGGAGCATGATGAACATCCTA
>CM065712.1:22669187-22674187 GCA_017654935.2 Phymorhynchus buccinoides | reverse complement strand
TGTCGTCACGGCAACCAGGCCGTCAGACAACAGAGCCAGGCGGTATGGCCTTTCCTTACAATCTACAGAGTCAGACACCGTGTGTGGAGGAGTCACCCCCATCACCTTCACCTTGCTGTTACTGGAGTCCGCCATGACGATCCTCTCATCGGGCAGACAGACAATGGCGGTGATCAAGGGTGTCACCCTGTCGCCTTTATCTGCTGGCCGCGCACTGAACAGTCGTTTTGGTGTCACCGTCATGACGTTCACAGTAGCAGGGGTGAAGGTGGTGGTGGGGGAGGGGGTGGCTGCTGGCACTTGAGCTGAAGAGGGGAGGGGGGTGGGTGGAGGCTGGGTGGCTGTTGACACTTGTGCTGAAGAAGGAGGGGGGTGGGGGAGGGGGTGGCTGCTGGCACTTGAGCTGAAGAGGGGAGGGGGGTGTGAGAAGACATGGGTAAGCCCACTTGTGAAGGAGAAGTTTGAATCAGACTGTCCTGATCTGTTAATAATATCATCATCATCATTAGGATTATCCCCTTTAGGGAGAATACTATTGCATTCGTAAAAATTATTCCTTTTTTTCTTTTTTTCCCCTTTATATTCCCCCCGTTTTCCGATTTGACTGAAATTTTCAAGAGCGTTGCAGGACCTTATGGGTATGTGAAATTTGAAATATTAAATGATTTCGCCGAATTGTCGGCAAAATATGGCCGAAAAAACGCGAAATCGGCGAAATTTCAATCTTGAATATCTCAAAAACGGCTGAACGGATTTCTTTCATATTTTCAGAATGTACTACAAAGTAAATTGGCAACATTCCAGCATAACATTGAACCGGAAGTACGAAACGGAAGTGCCCCAGCTATGGTCAGGCAGCTTTAATTCATTTACAGAATAGCCAAAACCTGAAGTGACGTCACAAAACTAACTATTTGATTTTGTAGCCCTTACTCTGGCCCAGGTCTGAAGGGAGTTTGTTGACGATATGTCAAATAGTTTGGAAGTTATTCAAATATATGTAAATTTAGTTGTGTCTCTTTCACTAATTCCCATATAATTTTATGGATTTTTAACACTTTTCATCCGATTTCGATAAAATTCGCAGTGACTATCGAAGGACCCTATTCTAATGCTAGATTGCCAATATTAAACCGATTGACCAAAATTTGGCAATTTTTGGTAAAAACTTAATCTTCAATAACTTGACAATGGCTGCACGGAATACTTTTTTTTCAGTATTTACTAAAGAGTAACAGTGCAATGCATTCGCTATAAATTCGAACCTGAAGTGCCAACCGGAAGTGGGGACGAAAATTGCCAAATATGTCGCAATTTTAAAATTGAATGCAAATGATTGTTTAGGGGGAGAATTCTGTCATCATCATCATTACAAACATCATCATCATCGTCGTCGTCGGTCGTCGTCGTCTGTCGTCATCATCATCGTCGTCGTCGGTCAGCTTCATCATCATCATTATCATTACCATCATCGTCGTCCTCGTCGTCGACGTCCTCGTCGTCGCCATTATCATCATCATCATCACCACAGCAGCATCATTATCACTATCATCATCTTTATAATCATCATCAACGCCACCACCACCACCACCATCATCATCATCGTCGTCATAATCATCATCATCATGTTCGTCATCGTTATCAATCTGTATCACCACCACCACTACCACCACCACCAACTTCATCATAATCATCGTCATTATCATCGCTACAATCAATTAATCATCCTCACTATATCATCATCAGCAGCAGCAGCATCACATCACACCACCACAACAACCACTCATCATCATCATCATACCATCATCATAATCATCATGAACAGCAACAAACAACATCATCATCACCACCACCGCTACTCCCATCACCATATTTTATTGTGATTACCAGAGCTGCTAATTCAGACACCACACTATGCGTCATAATAACACCAGTCAGTGATCTCTGTATTGTATGATATCAACATACTATATGCCATAATAACACCAGTCAGTGATCTATGTATTGTATGATATTAACATACTCTATGCCATAATAACACCAGTCAGTGATCTCTGTATTGTATGATATTCGTAACATACTCTATGCCATAATAACACCAGTCAGTGATCTCTGTATTGTATAATATCAACATACTCCATGCCATAATAACACCAGTCAGTGATCTCTGTATTGTATGATATCAACATACTCTATGCCATAATAACACCAGTCAGTGATCTCTGTATTGTATAATATCAACATACTATATGCCATAATAACACCAGTCAGTGATCTATGTATTGTATGATATTAACATACTCTATACCATAATAACACCAGTCAGTGATCTCTGTATTGTATGATATTAACATACTCTATGCCATAATAACACCAGTCAGTGATCTCTGTATTGCATGACATTAACATACTCTATGCCATAATAACACCAGTCAGTGATCTCTGTATTGTATGATATTAACATACTCTATGCCATAATAACACCAGTCAGTGATCTCTGTATTGTATAATATTAACATACTCTATGCCATAATAACACCAGTCAGTGATCTCTGTATTGTATGATATTAACATACTATATGCCATAATAACACCAGTCAGTGATCTCTGTATTGTATGATATTAACATACTCTATGCCATAACAACACCAGTCAGTGATCTCTGTATTGTATGATATTAACATACTCTATGCCATAACAACACCAGTCAGTGATCTCTGTATTGTATGATATTAACATACTCTATGCCATAATAACACCAGTCAGTGATCTCTGTGTTGTATCATATTAACATACTCTCATCAAGCGTTTTTCATTCCCTGTGAATGTTGAAAGCAGCTGCCTTGTCATCCCATCCTTGCTAGAAAGCTTACACATTACAACCTTTGGAAACTTTCCAGGGGGAATGTTTGACCAAAAGACATTTAGTCATCCTCAATCATGTCCAAACTCCAGGTGTCACCCATGAACATTTGCTATTCTCAAAAACTGTTAACAGGCACCAAACGATGCCCATAATAATGGTGTAATATTCGTATATTTTTACCATTGACATCATTGTAAATGTAACACTCATGGAGAACGGAACCCTGCACACATTATCATAATTAAACATCAAATGGGGTTCATGAATATGTATTGATTATTTTTCTCTCTCTCTCTCTCTGAGTCTCTCTTCTCTCTCTCCTCTCTCTCTCTCTATCTCTGCCTCTCTCTGTCTCTCTTTCCATCCCCTCTCTCTCTCTCTCTCCCGTTTTATATCATCTGCTCCTTTTCTCACTGACCTGCAGGGTGCAGCATCTGGTCCAGTTGTGTCCTGACCATCCTCAGAACATCCTGGTCCAGGCAGTGACGACCTTGCATCACGTGACGCAGACATTTATCCAGAGATTCCATCTTGACCGTCATGAGGACGTCAGAATCCCTGGACTGGAGGACGTAAGTGCCCTGGTCTTTACGTTGGGTGAGGTCCAAACGAGGCAGGTGATTCTGGTAAGCGTCAATTTCCTGTTCGTCTGTGTGAACCCTGATGGACAACTCATGAGCTAAAGATTCTATGTCCTGTAGGATGGTTCCTGTCTCCAGCTTGTCTGCTGATGCCTTCTGTAGCTGAGTCATGTGATTCCTCGTCCAGTCATTCCACTCACTGCCATCTCTGGACGTGTTCTGTGACCGGGAAAGGGCAGGGTTACGAATGCTGGATGCTGTGGATGTGATAGAAGATGACCTGGGCCTGGGTGTGGATGGGGCAGAGGCACCTGAAGAAATGCTTTGGTTCTGTACAGCCTGAGACAAGGGGTAGAGAACATGGTCCTTTAAAGTGCGACTCTTGCAATGGTTGATGGAGCAGATGTCACAATAATACTCCTGGCAATCCAGGCAGACTTTCTCAGCCAGTACGTTGGGGCAGATCAGGATGGGGGGGGGGCGAGAATTCTAATCAGGCTTGGGGCATCAGTGATGTTCTTCAATTCTAGTTGGACGAGGTTCTCCACAACAGGGTTGGTCCCCAGTTGATTTACGAGCTGGCCGAGGGTCACTCTACTGGGGAGGTTCAGCTGGTGACCACACTGCTGACAAGAGAGGTGCTGGTCCCGCTCTTCCAGTATGTCGTGGAGACATTTCCTGCAGATGACGTGTCCACAGTTGAGGGCCACAGGACCCAGACACAGGGACCCACACTGGGGACAGTCAGAGGATGACGTCACCTGTTGCCCTGGCTGTAAGGGTGGAGACCCACCTGTTGCCATGGTGATTGTGAGGAGTCTAGCAAGAAGGAGAAGAAGAAATAAAGAAAATGAAAAAAAGATATGATGACAATGACGATGATGACAACAACCCTGGCAAGAAGATATAAGAAGAAGGAAACAAAAGGGAAAAAGACATAAATGATGATGAAACGACAACAATGACAACGACAACGACAGCGATGAAGAGGAAGAAGCAGAACAAAGAGAATGTGCCAGATAGTTAAAGGACGAAATCAAGACAGATATTGAGAGGAGACAGAGGAACATAACCAGAAGAGAAACAAGCATACCATTGTGTGTGTGTGTGTGTGTGTGTGTGTTTTTGTGTGTGTGTGTGTGTGTGTGTGTGTGTGTGTGTGTGTGTGTCCTTGTTCACCCATGTGTATGTTTGCAAGATGTATATTTGAGCACTTTCACTCATTTGTATATTTATAATTAACATATTTACAGGGTATTTCTTTGGACAACTTAAATTAAAATGCTTGCATAAAATAACACAAAACGACAGTTGGACTGAGTTACATGAGTTGAAGTTTTAGGGAAACTTACCAGACTCTATATGAAAAAAAGTGTAAATGTCTTCTTCACAAAAATATGTATGAAGGCAGATAATACGACAAAGTGTCCGGGAATCGTCACGAAGACATAAAAACACCATGAATGTGAGCTCGTGTGAAAACGAAATTCTGACAAACCGTGTACACAACTTCATGAAACTTACACCTAGATGTAATGAAGTTTGTCAAATGC
>CM065712.1:22632358-22668687 GCA_017654935.2 Phymorhynchus buccinoides | reverse complement strand
TCGAGTGGTCTCTTCCAAAAAAAACACTGGGCAGGTCCGCATAAAACGGTTTTTGCCATTTCGGCATTTAGGTATTGGCAACTCTTTGCAGGTTCTAATGCCCCCACTCTACGGTGGGGGACTTTCTGTTACTTTCATACTATCCCTAAAACCCTATCCCTAAAACCTATCCCAAACAATCACCTAAACATTCCCTAAACCACTATCCCTACTTTTCTGAGTCTATGCGAAAAATTGCCATGGGTCCCACAAAAGCTTTGTATGCGGAAAGCGGCAGTATGGAATCGGCTTTTTATGCGGAAAGCGGCAGGTAGCGGAAAAACGGCAATAGCGAAAAAAACCTGTGCGGGCACCCCCCCCCCCCCCCCCCCCCGGTGTCTTGACCATCTTTTTCTATTTGTACTTTTAAGGGGAAATACTTAAGTTCTTTTTTAACAGTTCTTTATGTGGTTCTTAAAACAAGTCATCTTTCAAGTCAATTCTTCATGTTTTTATTAAGTTCTAACACAAAAAACTAATGGGACCTGTTCATTTATTAGGAAAATCCCATTTTTTACATAACAACATTACGCTTTTGCTAAAGGCTGAACTAGAACGTTCCATTCATTCCTTCATCCCCCCAACCCACATTCAAACTACCCACACATACACTGAATGAAGTTACAAAGCAAATGAAAATGCTCACTTTTTAGCAACCACCACAATTTAATTTCATTTTTAGTAAGGTTCAAGATTGTTGCCACCCCTTCATTTTCTCGGGTAATTGATTTTTGTCCGCTTTTTTGGCCTGTTTCCTCTTACCATACATAAAGCTGTATTTTTAAGGGAACATGGTTAGCTAATACCATTTTTGGATACTAACACTATCCCCAACCACTAAAGCCTTTAAAAACCTAAAACCCTAGGCCCTAAAAAACCTACAAACCCTGACCCCACCAAACATGTTATGCAGTTACACCGCCGGATTTGTGCACAGTTGTGGTTCGTTCGTTTTCCGTTTACTACTGTACCGCAAAAACCGGATCTCTTAAATTAGTAGGCTGTCTCGGCGGATTTTTGTTTCACTCTGGGGGCCAGGGGTGTACAAGTAGAAATCTACTATAACATCCCTTGATCTGTCTGGGGACTTGTGTGCCCCAAGCGTTTTTCGCATTAATTGCGTTTCGCATAAATCCCTTCCTCAGGGAGCTAGGGGTAGGAATCGGGGTGTTAGTATTACAAAAGGTTTATTAGCTAAAAAATGTTCCTAAACATAACAAGGGCTTTATGTATGGTTAAGAAAGGCAAAAACGGGAGGAAATACAATTTAACGGACGAAAATGTAGGTGGGGTTGGGGGGTGGGGGGGGGGGGGGGCACATTCTTGGGGACCTTAACTGGGTGACGAAAAAAAAAGAAGGCTCATTCATGTCAAGGGGAAAAGTACCACCAAAGAAAATCACATGATCTGAATGAAACCCAAGGGACGATCTCGTGAACTGAAAAGACCATGTTTTAAAAATGTTTACAATCTGTTTTTTGCGAAAACAGAGTCAGGAAGTTTTATTCAAAGCCCATTCGGATGTACTACAAAAGCGTAGGAGTATGTGCCTAATGTCTCCAAATTACCGAAATAACAACTAAACATAGACACCACAGTTAAAAAGTAAACTGTTGGTCAGGGTTTACATAAAGATTTTGGTGTCAGGTTTCCATAATGAAACAAAAATTGGCAGGATGGGTTCTCTACTGAAACAGGCAAAAAACCAGTACTTTCTTTGATAATGGACTTTGAACAGGGTGGACTATGTTTAAAAAAACTCAGTTTATCAATGGCTCAGAAAGAAAGGGCAAAAAATTAAGAGGGAATCTGGTTTGTCAGAGGTGAAGTATAGAGATTAAATTAAAAAGAAAAAGTTAAATCGAAGGAAAATCGTGTAATTCCGTTAACTAAAGAAACAACTTGTTCTAAAACGTGCAATTTTAAAAACATTTATAAAAATTCGGATAACAAATTGTTTTTCTTTGGTGGTGGCATCTCCGCAAAACCTCATTATTGTTAAGTGAAAAACACAACGCAGAGAGGAGTAACGAATTAAACTCAGTCGTACGTAAAAAAGGATTTAAAACGTAATTGGTATAAAACTTTCCCGTTACAAGCCTTGATTAACAATGATCCAATTTGAAGAAACAGAACAAAACCTATATAACCTAAACTACAGGTTAGCCCAACCCCCAACTGTCGATTGGTTGGCATGGGACATTTCACAGTGTCGGTTTAAGTCGTTATGACGTCGGGAAAGCCCGACAAAAAAAAACACCGTAGTGTTAACGGACGTGGTCACCTTCCGATTCCCCATCCCGTAAATCATACCGGGACGGTTTGATTTCTGACCGGATTTACGGGGGGGACGTTACCACCCCCGGACCAAAAACCGGGACACGTGGACGGGGACGTCCCATATGACCGGTCGGCTGTTGGGCAAGGGGGGCACCACACCCAACCACACCCAACTCACCACCACAACACACACCCAACCAACCCCACAACCACCCAAACCCACATTCAAAAAAAGCGTCAGATAAATCATCCCCAAAATTGTATAAATATATTTTTTAAGAAAGGGGGGCATTGATTAAAATTGGCATTGATAGGAAAAAAATTCCAACCGTATTGACACCTGATCAAAGATTTAAACCAAGTGAACGGCTTATTTGGGTCCCTACCACCTACCCTATACTAACTAACTTACTACTACTTACTACTACTCACTACTACTAATACTACTACGAATTCTACTTACTACCCAAAGATATTCTTAAAAGAGTTAATAGCATGGGGACCTACTTAAGGGAAGCTCGGCGAAAACCGGGCTGGATAGAGTTATTCGTAGTGGGGGGGGGGTGACAGTTACCACTATTTCCACAGTGGAGGGGGGCTATCCAAAAAAACTCAGACTGGAAACTGAACGGAAGGGAAATTTCAACTGCTATTCGGAACGTGGAAAATGTGTCCTGTTTTTAAAAGGGACATAAACCAGTGTTTCTGTCCTCACTACTCATACCATATAGGGGAAAAGAGGGGACCGGATGGCTCAATTCTTTCCCCTATCCGGGTCTTTGCTTGCTACTAACTTACTACTACTACTTACTAGGGAAGGGACGGGGTTTAAACGCGAAGGGCGGGTTAAGTGAAGGCCACCCCAAATATTATCTCATGAAATAAAGGAACAAAATTTCAGTTCAAATTTGCACATGAGGGGGACGACTTGCTAGGGGACAGTACCAGGCGTTCTTCATAGGGCAAAATGAGCCTGAAAGCTTCCAATTTTTTCATGGGGAGATTAATTGGGTGGGCTTCTTACCCGGGCCCATGCGCATTTTTCCCCGTCTTCCCTACTGCTACCACACCCCCACAACACACACACACCACACACACAACACCCCACCCAAAAAACAACCCCAAACCATAACGCCGCCCGCGGCGCGCGCGGCGTTGGTCAAGTGACACGGGAGCATTTTTAACAGGGTTTGTTTTTTTTATTTTCGGGCATCTGTGCTCATGAAAAAAAACCAAATAAACTGAAAGGCGGACAAGCCGGAAAGGCCAGAACCTATTAAAGAAAACAGCGTGCAAAACCGGAAAAAATAAATTGTGTGAGTGTCCGTGTGCCGGGCAAAAATGTGTCCACATATACGCGGGCAAAAAACAAAATGTACCATTTGTTACAACATTTTTGACGCTTGTAAACATTTTTGCGCGGAATAGTCCTGCGGCAAAAATGTTTACAATTGTAAAATGTTTGCAAATGGTAAAACATTTTTGCCGCGTTATTAGGCATTTTTGCGGCGGAAAAAAACAGCCTGCGGCGGGGAAAAATGTTTCCATTTGTTACCAAAGTACCCAATTTTTTGCGCGGAGGGCCGCACGGGGTGCCAAAAAAAGGCGCAGGTTTTGGGTTTATAATTGTAACATTTTGCGCGAGGGGCGACCAACCTTTTGATTGAAAAGTTCTTCAAAATATCTAACAAAACTCAAAAAAAAACACCGGGCCTCGCGACAAAAAAATGTTACAATTCTAACAAAAAATTGTAAACATTTTTTTCCGCCAGCAGGCTTTTCCGTGCAAAAATGGTTACAAAGGCGGTCGGGGTCCAATTGTAACATTTTGCGAGGAGGGGAGGGCCCCCGGGCACCTCAAACACCGCAAATTAGTTAACACTTGTTAAAACATTTTGGGGGGGGACGGCGTTGTAAACATTTGGGGGGTGGGGGGTGGGGGGGGGGTCCGCTGGGGTCACAACTCTTAAAATTGCAACTGAAGGAGTTGAGGAAGAGTCCGCTTCTTTTGTTGCTATTTTCGCAGTTTTTGCTAGCCTAGTAGGCCAGGCTCTCTCTCTTCTCCCCCCCCCCCCCCCCCACAAAACCACCACCAACCCACAAGCTTGGATTGAAGTGCATGACCGGCGTGTTTTAGTTGCCACGAAACGCCGTTCGAGGACCGCCGTAAGTAGCAATTTTGTTGAAATATATTTGTTTTATTCAAAGGGATGCTTGATTCGTTCACCTTTTGTGGTAATTTCAGTTGACCTCGTTTCTGTTTTAATGCGACCCTCTCGGAAAAAAAAGGTAAGAAAACCCTGTAGTGGGACTGATAAATTATTAGGATTAATATCGGGGGTGGGGACCGGGTTGGGTTGGCCAGGGGGACGGTATTTCATGTCGTGAGATAGCATGGAGGGAAATTAGGCATGATGCTAAACTTAGAAAAGCTCTTCCAAGTTTCCTAAGAATTTAATAGGGGACTTTTGGAAAGAGGCTTCTAAGTACGGGGCATGTGCGATAGTCTCATTGGCTACTATCAAAACGTGAATACCAGTGCCGGGATTAGCCTCCAGGGGAGGTTCGGGGTTCCGATTCCCGGGCCGTTCCGGCTAAACCTTTCCCCCCTTCTGGTAAAATTTCATCCAGAAAAACGAACGGAAAAGTGAATGGGGGGGACTAATTTTTAAAACATTGTAGATTCAACAGGAACTGGGTCTGTGCAAATCCGAAAAACATAGGATTCGACGCACAACACACATGGCCACGCACCGCACCACAGCGCGCACCACCACCTTACCCCCCCCCCCCCCTCCCTAACGCGTTTTCGCATTTTGAAGCTTTTTACGACAAAGGCAAAAAACACAATTTTGTTCTTTTGTTTTTTCTTTTTTTAATGGGGGATTAGCTTAGTATTCCGCCAGGTTATTTCCTATACATTTATGGAAAAGGGAGGGCACCCCTTTTGAGATTGAGGGTCGGTAAAAAATGAGGGTGTGTGGCGTGTGCGTGGTGTGTGTGCGGTTACTCCAGGTGGCGCGTGCGTGCGCGGGCGCGCGCTAGCGCGCGCGCGGCGCGCGGCGCCGTGTGTGTGGGTGTGTTGTTGTGTGTGCGTGTGTGTGTGTGTTGTGTTGTGTGGGTGTGTGTGGTGTGTAGTCGTATGTACGGGTGGTGTGTGTGTGGGGACGGAATCTGCACAGCTGCAAGTTACGGCTCTTGGCAAGGGCTTTCCAAAGGTAGAAAAATCCTCCTCGTAAGTTAAGGGCCCGGGGTTACATTGAGGACAGGCGTAAGTTCCGGTAAAGGTCAAGAATTGGTGCCCCCCCCCTACCTATCTCGGTTTAATTCTAATTTTCTTTTTTAATTGGCCCTTTCTTACAATAACTAAAGCTGTATTTTTGGGACAAACAAATTTTTTTAGCTAATAAACCTTTTTTGGAATACTAAAAACCTATCCTAAAACCCTAGGGCCCTAAACCTACCCTACCCCTATACAGACGGGAAAAACAAAAACGCAACGAAAACCACAACTGTGACAAAATCGCGGGTGTACTGGCAGTACATAGTGGGGGGTAGGGTTGGCCTTTCACACTGAGAAAGAATTGATAGTAACTTGTAGTTGTAAGAACCTAAGGATTCTTCATAACCCCTGTTTCACCGCAAAGCCATTATTTCAGGGCAAAACAACATTGTCCATCACAATTACCGGGGTAGAGAACAAAAATTCCATCTGGCCTATTCGGGGATTTTTCTTCTGTGGACAAAGATATAAAAATGAAGGGGTCTACCTTACTTCCCAAAAAACTTTTGGGATAACACAGGGGGTACCCCAATTTGATGCTTTAGTGGACATAGTTGTAAATTCATTGTGGTGCTAAAAAATTGCGGACTTGAAGGGTTAAAAAAAAAGAAATCATTGTTCTTCCCCACGGGACTGGGGTCAGCTTTTGTTCCTTAAAAAATTTTTTAATCTCTTTCTTTCATTTCCCCTGCTCTCTGGCACTGGCTACCAGTTGCTGATAACATGGAATACACAGCTTAAACAAGGTCAATGCTCTATACCTTTCTCCTATTTCTTCGCTGATAAGATTGAATACAGACAAGGGAGCTTAATGCTCTTTGCTGTGTATTTCATTACGTCTTGGAATCTTCTTTTTTTGTTTCTTTCTGTTTCTCCTCCCTCCCTCCCTTTTTCTTGGCCCCTCTCCTTACTCTTTTCATCTCTTTCTTCTTCTCCTACCCCTTTTTTTCTGCTCCTCCTTTCCCTTTTCCTTCCTTCTCCATCCTCCTTTTACTTCTTTCCTTCCCTTTTTTTCTGCTTTCCTTCCTCCTCTCCCCTTCATTTTTCTTCTTTCTTCTCCTCCCCTTTTCTGCTCCTCCTCCTCCTCTCCTTCCTCCTTTCCTTCCTCCTTTCATCTCTTTCCTCCCCCTTTTTCGCTTCCTTCCTCTTCCTCCTTCCTCTTTCATCTTCTTTATCTCCTCCCCTTTTCTGCCCTCCTCTCCCTCCTCTCCCCCTCCTTCTTTCTCATTCCTTCTCCTCTCCTTTTCTTCTTCTCCTCCTCCTTCAAATCTTCCTTCTCCTCCTCCTCCCCCCTCCTCTCTTCTCCTTCTTCTTCCTCCAACCTCATCCTTCATTTTTTCTCTTCTTCTCCTTCTCCCTCCTCCTTCTCTCTCCCCCTCATTCTTTCTCTCTCCTTTTTTCTGCTTCCTTCCTTTCCTCATCTTTCTCCCTAACTCGCTTCCTTTCCTCCTCTTTCCTCCTCCCTCCTCCTCCTTCTCTCCCCCCGCCTCCTCTCATCTCTCTCAACGCTGCTCCCCTTAAATATTTTTTTTTCTTTACCTCTCCCTTTTTTTCCCTCCTCCTCCTCCTCCCTCCTCTTCCTCCTCTCTCTTCTTTTCATTATTCTTTTCTCCTTCCCCCTTTTTATTTCTGTCCTCTTATCCTTAACTTTCTCTTCCTCCCCCCCCCTCCTACTTCTTCGTTCATCAATTTCTTCTTCTCCCATTTTTCTGCTCTCCTTCTTCCTCCTCCTCCCTCCCTTCTCCTCCTCACTCCTCCTCTCCTTCTAAGCATCTTCTTCTCCTCACCCTTTTTTTTCGACTCCCTCCTTCCTCCTCCTCTCCTTTTCGTATCTCTTTCAGTGTCCAACTGTTTCTGGCCCCTTCCCTCTTCAATCCTTCCTACCTATTTCTTTCATTCTTTATCTCTCTCCCTTTTTATCTGCGCCTCCCTCTTCCTTCATCCCTTCCTCTACTCCTCCTCCTCTCTACCCCTCCCTATCTCTTCTTTATCCGCCCTCTCTCCCCTCCTCTCTCTCTCAAGCTCTCCTCTGTATAATTTTTTCCCTTTTCCTCCTCCGCCTCCTCCTCCTCCTCACATTCTTCAAAAATGCTTTTCGTTCCCTTCAATACACTAGTATTCAATGACTCCTCCTCCTTACTCGATCTCTTACTTCCTTTTTCTCTCCTCTCTCCCCCCGTCCCCCCTCCTTTTTTATCTCTCTTGCTCGCTCCCCCCGGTTTCCTCCTCCAGCTCTCCTCCCTCTCTCTCTCTCATCCTTTTCTCTCTCTCTCTCTTATCTCTTTCTTTCTCTACTCCTTTTCCTCTCTATCTCAATCCCCCCCCCCCTCCTAAAAAAAAATCATATAGCTTCTTCTTCTCATCCCTTCCTATCCGTTTTTCCTGTCTCTCTCTCTCTACTCCGACTTCTCTTTTTCTTCTCTATCTCTCTCCCTCTACTCTCTACCTCCTCCGTTTTTTTTTTTTCTTTCCCCCCCCCTCTTTGTTTTCATTTCTCTTCTTTCTCTCCCCTCTCTCTTTTTCTGCTCCTTCCTTCTTCTCTCTCTTCCTCTCTCTCTCTTTCTCTCTCTTATCTCCTCCTCTCCCTTTTATGCTCCTCTCTATCTCTCTGTCTCTCCTTCTTTTCATCCTTACCTCTCTCCCTCCTCCTCTCCTTCTCCTCCCCTCTTTTCTCCCCCCCTCCCCCACCCGCTCCCCCCCCCCCCGCTTCCCCCCCCCCGCTCCACCCCCCGGCTCCCCCCCCCCCCCCCCCCGGGCTTAAGGCTTTTATTTGAAAACAAAAACGTTCAAGACAAAAGCTCTGACCCACCCTTTTGCTGTGCTAAATCAGGCCTTAGTTACCCATTAACCCTTACTTCTTCCTTCCAATCTTATCAGTGGAGTGTCAAAAGAGTTCTCGGGGCGAAGCAACCTTCCATCGTAGGGCCCCCGGGGACTGAATGAAATGGAAAAAAATCGTTAAAAGGTCCTCCGGTCTGAAAACAAGGGGTACACACGTGCGGGACATTAGTAGATTTATAAAAGATGGGGGGGCGGGGAAGGGATTTCTGGAGGCAATGCCCCGGGGAGAAAAGTGCAAACTTCAAGAAAGTCCCGGGGGGGAATTTTTAGCGATTCGGATGTTTATTGCATCGCTCTCGAGGGCAGTGCAAACTCCAGGGGAAAAATCCGGGATTGTAAAACGATTACAAGATGTATGCTATGTGTCTCTCTTTGAGGGCAGTGCACACTCCAGGAAAAAGTCCCAGAAGTTTTTTCTAACGTAAGAGATGATGTTATCGTCTTCTTCTTTGAGGGCAGGCAACTCCAGGAAGGTCCCGAATTTGTTCACGAGGTACCAGATGTATGTTATGTTCTCTGAGGCAGTGCAAACTCCAGGAAACAGTCAAGATTTATAAACGGATTACAGGATGTATGTATGCCTCTCTGAGGCAGGGCAAACAACTCCAGGAAAGTTCCCGAATTTTGTACAACGATTAACGGATGTACTGTTATTGCTTCTTGGAGGGCAGTAGGCAAACTCCAGGGAAAAGGGTCCCGAATTGTGAAAACGGTACGGGATTTTGTTATGTCCTCTCTGAGTGGCAGTGCAAACGTTGCAGAAAAAGTCCGAAATTTTGGAACGACTACGGATGGTCTTGTGGGGGGGGGTTTTTTTTTTTTAAGTCTCTCTGAGGCCAGTGGCAAAACTCCCCAGCGAAAAGTCCCGAAAAATTGGTCAAAACGGAATTTACGGATGGTATTGTTATGTCCTCTCGTGAGGCAGGGGCAAAAAAACTCCAGGAAAGTCCCTAGTTTTTAAAAACGAGGACAGATGTATTTTGCTATCTGCCTCTCTCCCCGAGGTAAGTATGGCCCCCTGGGCTTATTCTCTCTAAAAGAAATCTCTGGTTCCAGCTCCTCCCGAGGGGGGAAGTGTTTTCCCCACTATATGAACCAAGGGGCGCCATGTCCTATATGACAGCTCTTCCACTGGGCGTTTCAAGGGTCTGAAAGGGGCAACCCTGACGGATGAGTTTTCCCCCCACTATATTGGACCAAAGCGCCATGGTTTACATTGACAGCTCCTCCACTGTTGGGCGTTCAGCCTGGAAAAAGGGGGCACCCTGGACGGAGAGTCTTTCCCCCCACTATATTGACCCAGGGCCGCCATGTCCTATATGGACAGCTCTCACTTTTGCGTTTCAGGCCTTAAAAGGGGGCCACCCTGACGGGATGAGTTTTTTGTGGAGAAATTACGTCGAGATCACCAGGGGGGGAAAAACACCCTTCTACAAAGAGAATTTTGCAACACCCCCTCCCACTTCGCTCGGCGATTCCTTCCTTGCGGAGGTTGCTGGAAGTAAAAAGTCGTTTTCCCCAAAAAGGAAAAAGGTGGCCATGTGTCGTCTCTTTATCTAAATGGCCCGCCAAAAAATCGGTTGGGCACGAAATTTTCGAAATTCAAGTCTTTTTTATTATTTTTAAAAAACAAATTACCACAGTTTATCTAAATGGAGTTTCCGCTCACAAAAACGGGAAGTAAAGCTCCCAAATTTGTTATGTTTACTTGCACTACAAAATGAAAAACGCTTCACCCACAAATGAGTGACCCCTCCCTACCCACCCCATCAAAAAAATGGGCCCACTTTTTCTCTCCGGGGGCATACTCCCGCCCAAGGGAGGGAATCGCCGTTTTGGACGGCTTTAATTCTAGGAAAACCAGAGCAAAAGTGAAGGTTCTGATCCTTGAAAAGCGGGATGTCCTTTCTGGGTGATCTCGACGTGTTCTTGCAAAAAAAAATACTCATTCCGTTCAGGGTTCCACATAAAGGGACAGCCCTTTTATTTTCAGTTCCACCTCATTGAAGGTGGACTGTTAAACCTCTCAAAACGGTTGCTTGGTGCATTTTTGGACCTCTCCCCCACCCCTCTCTCTTCCCCCCCTAATCTCTCTCTATCTCTCTCTCTCTCTCTTTCTCTCTCATCTCTCCTTCTCTCTCTCTCCTCTCTCCTCTCTCTCTTTCTCTCTCTCTCTTCTCTCACATTGGAAAAAAATGGTGTTGCTTTCCAATTTAAAAAAAAAAAGGTTCGTCCTTCGAACGTTCAGTGGGGGGAACGGTTGAAACCCTTTCTTTATCCCACAGCGTTAAGGTAGGTGAAAACGGGGACGGAAAACCAATTCACTTTTATACAGTTTGTCCTATCTAGGGCGATATTAGAAAAACAAGTAATTTAAAAAACAAAATTTCTTTCTGGAATTGGTACATGGACACTACTCCTTTAAAATGATTCCCATTTATTTTTCTTCTATGGCAATTCCAGACGAGAAATGTGGATTGGAATTAGGGAAACAAAATATAAATTGTGAGGGGAATGTTCTTATTGTAGAGAAGTAAAATAAGAAAAGTATCTAACATAGTCGGGACTTCCGCATACAGGTCCGACCTCGGAATTAATTCGGACACTTCGGAATTAATTCGGACCCTAAAGGGCTTGGGTCCCCGTCCAACATCAGCCTTCTTTATCTTCTGTAAAATGTACTCGGATTTGAAAAAACGCAAAAAAAAACTCTCCTCGGATTAAGGTGGGGGGACATCAAATCAACAATCCCCCAAACCTAAAAAAAAAGGGGTCGATAAAGGTTTATATGCGGAGTGTCGTGGGTTACCCTTTCAGGATGCCTTCAATGACGTCAAGGTTTAGGTTTGACGCCAATTCGATGTTTGCCCCAAACAGTGTTCCTAAAAAGTGGTCGGGGACCTTTGAAAAAGGAAAAACCACAAATGCTTGGTTATTATGAAAAATGCTCAAATTACTTAGAATTTTTGTTGTTGAATAGCTTTTTTGGCCCCAAGTAGCAAAAAAAAAAAAAAGGGGACGAGCTAACATGCTTCCTGTGAGCCAATTTAAAACAATACGGCTTTTGCCATTAGCGGTTGAGGGGGAATAATTACATGATCCCTAATTAACTTCTCGTGTTGTCTCTTCGCACGTTTTGTAATGCCCCACCCACATCTGCTTTGGTAGTTGCCGTAAACCCCTTGCACCACTGTGACAAGTAATTACCCAAATCAGCACATCAATACACATGGGCATGGCACAAAAAACGGTCCAGAAAAACAAACATGTGCGCAACCACAACACCTTACAGGGCGCACGCGCACAAACACCAGGCAAACACCCACACACCTCACAACACGTAAACATGCCACATAACACACACCACACACCCACGGCGCGGCGAGCGGCCACGCACCGCCCAACCCGCCAACGGCAAGGCACGCACCACGCAAACGGGCTACACACACCACACCACCACAAACACCCATACACACACCACCACAAAGGTCTATAAAAAAGTAACACACATATAATTACACGCGGCCACGGCATTTACCCACACCGTCCACGCCAACGTTACCACACATTGGAAAAAACTTTATAGGTGCAGGAATCTTCAGATAAAAAGCAATATATGCCCATAACTACTGTCATTACAAAAAAAAAATTTCAAACGGCCACGCCATTTGTTTTTAAGCAAAACCTTTCCATTAAACCGTTTACATGGGGAGGAGAAAAAGAATTTCGTTCCAGCAGTATTGGGATTCCCTTTGTAGTTTGACATGCATAAAAATAGGGCCACCATTTCCTTACCTTCCAAAAATTAAGAAACATAGTGATTAAAAAAAACCACGTTCGGGCCGCCACCTGTTGCATTTAGCCAACCACAAGGTTGGGGACACCCATGGTCACTTAAAAGGCATGAAAAATCAGGGGGACTGTTATTCAAAGGGGGACCCCTATCTTCTTAATTTTGGGGAAGGTAAGGATTTAGGGACTAATGCTATACATGTCACAGAGGAATTCCCCAATTAACTGCTTGACAGTTTTTTTCTCTTCCAACTTAAGTATTTAATGTATTTTGGGGTTGAAAAAATGGGCCGGCGGCGGGTAAAGGGTTAAGGCGTCGGGGGAGTACTAACGCTTGAGAGGAGGGAGAGGGGAAGAGGGGGGGGTCAGTCTTTCATTTGTCTTCAGTCATTGCTCGTACCAGGGGGGACCCTCATTTGATTGCCTTTAGTGACGGGTGGGTGTCAAAATCATTGTTGGTGCCAAAGGAGGCGGACGTGGGCGATGATAGGTGTGTTTAATTAAAGGGAACCTCAATTCATTTGAACTTTTAAGATGGAAGTATTAATATTTACAAAAAACATGACACAAAACATAGCTTTTATTGACGGGCGGCTTCGAGCCACCAGATTGGACGGAATTTTATATTAAAGGGACTGACGGGATTTGCGGTTTTGCAAGACACACGTCCAGATCAGCAGGAAAAAACACCCTACAGAGATCTCAACACTGCATTTTGCTCTGGTGTCCCAGAAAAAAATCAAGCCGTCAAAAAAAGGCGATTTCCTCCTGGCCGGAGGTGGCTGGAGTTCAAATTCTTCTCATCCAAGAGGAAGGCGGTTGGGGGACGTCTCTTCTTGGGGAATGTCGCTGTGCTAGGGGAACCAAATTTCGTTTTGCACGAAATCTTTTTCGGGCAATTTACAAGTCTTTTTATATTTTTATTGTTTTACATTTTTTATTTACAGTTTATCTAAAGGGAGTTTTCGATCACAACAAAAGGGGACATGGTTTAAAGACCCCGCACGTCAACGTGTCATAATCACGGTGTCACTGTTTTTCCCTTCTATAGCTAGTAACGAATCTTAAGGAAAATCTTTCCTAGTATACGGGAGGGAATGTTGGTACCCCACGTGGACCGTGCGGGGGTCTTTTAAAAAAAAACAAAAACGTTTTACTGGCACTTACAAAAAAAGACAAACGCTTCAACCACAATGAAGTGGAACCTCCCCCAACCCACCCCATCCCAAATGGATACTCACTCCGGGCAAATTACTCCGCCAAGGAAGAATCCGCCGTTTTGAGGTTTAGGTTCTAAGAAAAAAAAAAACCAGAGCAAAAGTGAATTGTTCCGATTCTTTGAAAAAGGCTGTTCCTTTCTGGTGATCTCGACGGGTTTCTTGCAAAAAACAACAAATCAATCGTCCGGGGGTCCACCCTTAACAAGCCTATTTGTTTTTCTATACCTGTTATGGTCTAAAATTTGACCACGGATAAGGGACCATTGGAGTGTACATCATAATTCTTGTCATCTTGGCCTCGTCTCTGTCTGTGCTGTTTGGTATGTCTGGCTTCTGTGTCTCTCTTTTCTCTCTCTCTCTCTCTCTCTCTCTCTTCTTCCTCTCTCTCTCTCTCTCTTTTCTCTCTCACTCTCTCTTCTCTCTCGCTCTTTTCTCTCTCTCACTCCTCTCTTTCTCTCTCTCTATCTCTCTCTCTCCTCTCTCTTCCTCCTTGTAAGTAAAAGAATTCGATTTGTCATGTGTGTGCGAGAGTTTGCAGGCCACGCAGTGGCGTGTGTGTGTGGGTGTGTTGTGTGTTGGCGTGTTGCGTGTGTGTGCGTTTGCGCGGCGCGTGTGGTGGCGTGTGTGTTGGCGTGGCCGCAGATGTGTGGGGCATGGGGGGGAAATGCGGCATTGTTGCATGCGCACATAAATGTTGTAGGGGGGGCCTCATTCAATAGGGCGGGGGGGCCTAATTTGCAACCATGCCACCACCACCACACACACACACACACACCCACACAAACACCACAACACACACACCACACACTCCTTAACCACATATTTTCACAACACCTAAACAACCATCCAATACCTGCTAATTCTGCTTTTTTCAAGGGTACCAAACATGATGATGGGGGGGGAATAATCCGGTTAGCGGTCCTCCGGTTTGAAAGAAGCGACACATACGGGATATAGTAGAATCATAAAAGGAATGGATGGGAAACCAAAACATCCTGGAGGGCAATGCCCGGAGGGCAGTGCAAATCCAGGAAAAAAGGTCCCGAATTTCTAAGAATACAGATTTCGCCCCCACACGGGGGCTTGGCTTTTAATTTTTTTTCAGACTCGCATCACGAACCAAATTGCCTTTGAGTTAAATTTTATTCTTTTTTTAGTCACACCAGAAAAAACGAGGTGAAAACCCCACGGGGGGGACCCAAAACCGGTTTCAAGATGGCGGAGAAAACCTATTGGACGTCCGGTGGTGAAAGAACTTTACAGCAAGCTGGAACGTGGGAGATTTTAAACTTTCGTCTGTCGATGCAACGGGGACGAGGGCATCTGGTGAATGAGCAAGCAGAAAGAAGCTTCTTTGGGATTCTGGGCGGAAGGGAGATTTAAAGGAAAGAGGTTAATGTAGCAAAAGTTGTAGTAATAGTTAAGTGGGTTGGTGGTAGTGGTAGGTGGGGGTGGTAGGTGGTAGTTGGGGTGGTGGGTGTGGTGGTAGTAGTAGTTAGGAGTCAGTGGTAGTGGTAGTAGCAGCAGAAAGACCCTCTCGTGGATCTCCTGGGGAGGGAGATTTTAAAAGAGGAGGTAATGTAAAGGCAGTTGGTAGTAAATAGTAGTGGGTAGGGTTAGGTAGGGGTAGTGGTGCGTTGGTGGGGGGGTGGTGGGTAGTAGAAGTAGTGGTAGTAGCAGCAGCAGGAAAATGAGTCTTTGGATACCTGGGCGTAGGAGATTAACAAGGAGAGGTATGTAGCCAGTTGTAAAGTTAATAAGGAGTAGTGGGGTGGTAGTGGGGTTTTGGTGGGTGGTGGTGGGTAGTAGTAGTGGTGGGGGTTGGGGGTGTTCGGTGGGTGGTAGGTCAGTTAGTAGTGTGGTGGTTAGTGGAGTGGGGGTTGGTGGTGGGTGGTGGCTTAGTAAGGTTGAGTTAATTAGTAGTAGTGGTGGTGTGGGTGGTGGGGGTGGTGGGTAGTAGTAGGGTGGTGAGGGGTTGGTTGGTTGTGGTGGTGGGAGTAGTAGTAGCGTGGTCGGTAGTGGTAGGTGGGGGTGTTGGTTGGTGTGGGGGGTGGTTAGTAGTAGTAAGTGGTAGGTAGGTAAAGCAGCAGAAATAGCTCTTTTGATTCTCTGGGGAGGAGAGTAAAGAGGAGGAATGGTAGCAGTTGTAGTTAATTTAGTAGTAGTCTGGTGGTTAGTGGTAGTGGATGGTAGTAGTAGTAGGGTGGTAGTGGTAGTCGGGGTTTGGTGGTGGTGGGTGGATAGGTAGTAGTAGTAGTGGTAGTAGAAAAGAAGCTCTTTGGATCTCCTGGGGCGAGTGTGCGAAGGTAATGGGTAAAGGGGGCTAAAGTTCCTAGGGGCAAGGGCGACTTAAGATAATTGGGCCTTTTCAGCCCACTCTCTTTAAGGGTAATGGGAGGATGGAGGCAACTTCCCGGCCCCTTTCATCTAAATAAATTTGATATTGTGGGCCGGGGTTCTGGCTCAGTCAGATTGGTTGTAAAAAGGAACAAAATACAAGTGGTTGAAGTAGCTCTAAAAATATTGGCAGACAAGAGAGAAGTAGGTTTACATGAAAATTACAAGGGACTCCCACTTCTCATCAGTCTGACCAAAAAGGGTTCAGGATTATTGGACACTTGTATTTATTTTCTCCCAAAAAATTCTGCATAAGATTATTGCAAAAACAATACTTAATAAAAAGCCAGGTGCTCAATGGCGCCAAAAAAAAAAAAATAGGGATAAAAAAACCAACCAATGAAATCCGAAAAGGATTCCACAAGGGATTGGTCTTTCTATAAGGTGTCGGCCCATGCGGAAAGGGGTTACTAATTATATTCAGGTGGGTCGTAGGAAAAAGGGTTTCAAAGAATTTGGCGGCAGGTTAGGTAGGACTTAGGCTGTTTGAAGTTCTGGGCTGGCCTTTTTTTTTTTTGTGTTTCGGTCAGGTGGAGGAGTAGGCTCCCGGTCGTTTCATATTACGGCTTCGCGGGAGGGGCAGGTTCAGGAGTGGTTATCCTCGCGGGAATTCTGGGTGCGGGTTGTCTTGGCGGAACGGGGGAACCCGTCTTGGTGCGTGGTGGAGGTCGGGGGATGATTCCGCCGGCCCACGGATGGACCCTGCTGGATATCAACCAGGAGAAGGTGGATGTAGATCTCTATGGCTTAGAGGACAACCAGGGGGCTTTCCAGGGTCGGCAGGGGAATTAGGAATCCCAACAACCGGCTTGAAAGGGCTTCCCCTTTGTTACAATTACATGTAAGTTAATAAATAAAACGGGAAGTTCAAGCTAACAAAAAAAAACTGAGGATTCAGTACAAACCTTAAAAGGTGATCAAAGGAGAAAAACATCCCACTCTCAATCAAACACTGGAAAAAGGAAAGGGGGGTAATCCTTAAAGTGCAACGATGCGGCCCATAGGTTTCCTACTAAAAAAATAAGGGCCAGGAATTTGCGGCCCCATAGGTATTTCCCTACTAAAAATAGACCAAAAGGGGTTAGTAGGGCATAAAAACTCCGGGTTCTGGTACAAAAAGGTGTTTCAAGTCAAAAAACACCACACACACAACAAAATATCAGTGCACATAAATTTAGGGAATAGAATGTTTACCACTTATTTGTCTATAACACATATATATCTACTTCCTATTCATCATTGACATAGGTCTAGGATCAAAAAAAAACTTAGGAGTCAAACCACCACAAGATCTCAATCCCAACCTGCCATTCAATAATACTTTACTAGTGGGGCTTATGTGGATGGTTGGGTGTTTGATCTAAGGGCTGTAACGTTTCGGGGGCATATTGTGTGGACAAACTTTTTTTTCTCACCACTTCAATTAATAGCCTTCCACTTTAAAACAATGAAAAAAAGCCTGCTATTGGTGTAGTAAGGGTTCCCACAACGTCACCCAATTGCTGTTCTAAAATTGTACTGAAAAAAATCACGGGTGGCCTATTCCATTCCTAGAAAATTCCTGGACATTTCCTTACCTGTGGATGAAAAAAGGGGGAAAAAAAACCGTGTTCAAGGGGAGATAAACACCCGGTTGTCCACTTTCTGTGATTGAGGGTACGGTAGAAAAAAGGGGGGGGGGGGGGGGGCACGAGGGGTTGGGGGAGATAAACCTCGGTTAGGTGGTAGGGTAGTGGGTGGGGAACAAAGTTTCGAAACTTGAAAAAAGGACCTATCCGGTATCGCATTTTTTAGATGGTGGTGGGCCAAATTAAACGTGGGCGGGCCAAGTAAAGGAAAGATATCAAGGAAGGGGGGGGGGGGGGGAGGAAAGGGGGGGGGTGGGCGTTGTAAGATAAAGAAATAAAAGTAAAGCGGTTCGCGGCGGGCACTTAACGTCACAAGCGAGGGGGAGTATTAAAGAGAGGTATTGAGCAGTTGTAGTAATAGTAGTTGGGGGTGGGGTAGTGGTTAGTGATGGTAGTAGGGAGTACGTAGGTGGTTAGTGGTAGCGAATGGTAGTGGTAGTGGCGGGTGGTGGGTGGTGGTGGGGTCGTAAGTAAGTGGTAATGGGATGGTCGTGGTAGTGGGGGTGGTGTGGTGGGTGTAGTAGTAGTAGTGTTAGTTAGAAAGAGTGGCTCTTTTGGAAATTCTGCGAGGAGATTAAAGGAGAGGGGTAATGTAGCAGTTGTTACGTAATAAGTATGGTAGTGGTTAAAGTAGTAGTAAGTAGGGTGGTAGTAGTACGTAGTAGGTAGTAGTAGTAGTAGTAGTAGTAGTAGTAGTAGTAGTGGTTGTGGTGTGGTTGTGGTTGTGGTTGTGGTAGTGGGTAGTAGTAGTAGTAGTAGTAGTAGTAAGTAAGTAGGTTTGTTATAGTAATTTTTTGTAAACCCTTGCCTTTCAGTCACCCTCCCCCTCCCGCCCCCCCCCCCCACGTTCCCAACCAACACATTAAAACTGGGATAATTAGGGTGGCCATACATTCAACGTAGTTGGTAAATGAAAGGGGGGCAGGGTGAGCGCTGTGCCGGTCGGGGTTCGGACCCCGAGGGTGGAAGCTACAGGAACCCGGATTGTCTTGCCTAGATGTACTGCGAAAAGGTCTGTGGTTCCTCCTCTGCATGCAAAAAACAAACGTGCGGGACTACTTCAAAAAATGTCCCACTAATCCTTTGCATGCCCTCATGTGTGGCCCGAGTAAAACGGTCGTGAATGGACCCAGCCCAACTCTGGCATGGCGTTCATGCGGGGCATAACCCTTTCACCTGCCAGGCCCTATTTCAGCCAAACCATTCCATTAAAATTTACTTGGATAGGAGAACAAAAATCTGTATTGGGGATTTCTTATGGTGACATTATATAAAATAAGGTCTATTTCTAACTTCCCAAAAACAAACTGGAAGGGGACACATGGGTCTTTTGGATAATAGGACCCAATTTTGATGCCTTTTAGTGACATAGTGTAAAAATCACGTGGTGCTCAAAAATGGCGGACCTTTGGCGCTGAAAAGGGGTAAAATAAAAACGGTCGTGGTTATGGACTTTGAAAACTCGTCTTTCCTGCTTTACCACACCCTATCTACCTCTCCCCCCCCCCCCCCGCCCCACCGCCCCCTTTTTTTCCTTAAAAAACCAAAAATCTCATTAAAACAAAAAAACATTGCAAATCTCAAGCGTGATGGAAAGGGTGGGCTTTGTCCTATGGCGGGGGAAAGAAGAGGAAGAATGGCCAATGGGGTGCACAACTTTTCCTGGTTATTTACAAGGAACAATTTCCTGTTTTGAATGTTACCAGATAAAGGAATTTCCTTTTTTCATCTCTTCAAAAATTTGTCAAACAAGAACCTTTGTGTGTCTACTGTGTTTTTCAAAAACACACTAACAAAAAATAAGGCACTTTTGGATTAAAAATTGTGGAAAGGCAAAACTAAAATCCCTTCACAAAACATTATCTTTCAGGCTGGATGGGGGAGGGAACATGGGGGACAATACCCCTAAAAAAAAAACCCTGCTTTCAGGGTTTTTTCATTTTGTGTAGGTGGCACCCCATGTAGTTGGTAAGTAGTGTAGGGTGTGGTTGTAGTAGTGGGTAGTAGTTAGTGGTGAGTAGTAGTGGGTAGGTTAGAGTAGTAGTAGGTGGTAGGTGGTAGTTAAGTAGTGGTAGTGTAGTAGGAGGTGTTTAGTTAGTAGAGCGTAAGTAATTGGTAAGTGGTAGTGGTAGTGGTAGTCGTAGTATGGTGGGTGGTGGTAAGTGGTGGCAGTAGTAGTGGTAGTGGTAATAGTAGTTGGTAGTAGTAGTGGGTGGTGGTGGGTTGTGGGTATTAGTGGATTAGTAGTAGGTAGTAGGTTGGTAGTTGGTAGTCAGTAGTGGTTAGTTAGGTGGTAGTAGTAGTGGTGGTGGGTGTAGTGTTAGTAGGTAGTAGTGGTAGTGTAGTTATGTGGTTAGTAGTAGGCAGTGGTTGGTGTGTGGTAGTTAGGTCCTTTGTGTAAGTAGTAGTAGTAGTAGTTGAGGTAGTAGTAGTAGGTTAGTAGTAGTTAAGTAGTATCGTAGTAGTAGGGTAGTGTGTAGTAGTGTTAGGGGTTTGGTTAGTGGTAGTAGTAGTAGTAGTGGTAAGTAGTGGTTATAGTAGTAGTAGTTAGGTAGTAGTAGTAGTTAGTAGTAGTAGTAAGTTAGATTTAGTGGTAGTAGTGGTGGGTGGTAGTCGTGGTGGTAAGTAGAGTCGTTAGTAAGTTTGTAGTAGTAGTGGTAGTTAGTGGGTAGTGTAGTGGTTTAGTTAGTGGGAGTGGGTAGTTGGGTGGTAGTAGTATAGTTAGTTAGTGGTAGTGGTAGGTAGAGTAGTGGTAAGTAGTATTAAGAGTGGTGGTTAGTAGTGGTTAATTTATAGTGGTAGGTTAGTACTAGTAGTGTAGGGTAGTTTTAGTAGTAGTAGTAGTAGTAGTAGTAGGAGTAGTAGTAGTAGTAGTAGTTAGTAAAGTAGTGTTGGTGGTGGTGGTGGTGGTGGTGGTGGTGGTGGTGGTGGTGGTGGGGTGGTGGGTTAGTTAGTGGGAGTATAGTGGGGTAGTGGGTAGTGGTAGTTAAGTAGTAGTTAGTAGTTGGTAGGGTGGTAGTAGGTAGTAGTGGTAGTAGTAGTGTATGGGGTTTAGTAGTGGTAAATAGGGTAGTGGTAGTAGTTACTAGGGAAGTGGTTAGGTAAGTATGTAGTTAGGTAGTAGTAGTTAGTAGGTAGTAGTAGTCGGAGGAGTAGTAGTAGTGGTGGTGGGGGGGGGGGTGTTGTGGGGTGGTGGGTGGGTGTGGGTGGTGGTGGTGGTGTGCGGTGGTGGTAGTTTAGTAGGTGGTAGTGGTATTTATGGTAGGTAGTGGTAGTGGTAGTAGGTGGGTAGTTGGTAGTGGTAATAGTAGTGGTAGTTAGTCGGGGTGTTAGGTAATTTCGTGCTCAAGGATTTACTTATGCTCGGGGGTCAGCCATCCGGGAAAAAACGTCAAATGGGCAAAAGGGCGCAATCCTTGGACATTGGCTGGCGGAGTCCGGGAAAGTTTGTTGTTCATCTTCAGCAAGCTGGTGGGGGCCGGCGGGATTTTTACGGTGGTGGTATTGACACTCACCGATGGATGGGTAAGGTTTTGATTTACAAATTTATTTTTATGAATACTGAGTGGAAGTTTTCAGATATGGTGCTGTGTATAGAATTACACGCAGAAAAAGTGGGGGATTGCATGCGCTTTATCATATTAGGCTTACTCAGTATGATTGTTATCCTTTTTTTTTACGTTAAAAAAAAAAAAATGGGGATCCGATAAAAAAATAGAGTAGAGGTGGCTTCCACGTTTCCAGCCACTGTGTGGACTTATGTTGCTTAGGGTGCACTGATGGAGGTGTCATTGTTATGTATTGCATGAGTGTTTGGTGTTTACAAGGTTGGTGGGAAAACGTTGAAAAAGCTTACAATGATGGAGTTGTTTTGTACTAAGTGGTCAAAACTTACGCGGGACAGTCCTGGAGATTTGACCGTAAGCGGTTGGACGGGGGGAACTTATAACGGAAAAAAATAAAATAAAATAAAAATAAATATCTGGCAAAAAAATGTTAAACAGGAAAGTACGGATTAGCGCATTGCGTTTTCTAACGCGCTCTATCCCATCCGCTTGTTTTTTACTTCTTTTACGTATTTGCGGATAAGCGGCATGGCGTTTTTCCGAGTGTAATGGTGTACACGGGGGCCGAAGTCAGCAAGTAGACTGATGTATTAAAGGTTCCCTTGGGGGATTTGTTCTGTTTGGCGATCCCGGTAAGTCTCTGTGGCTGGGGTGTGTTACCGTTCTACCCTGTATTGGTACAAATAGATTTGACATGATGTTTTCATTTTACGTACTTTGGGATTGTGTTAAACACATAGCTTTAGAAAGACGTGTCCATAGCGGTTGGATGGTAAAATAGTTGAAGATGTTTGCAATCTCATTCTGGGATTCGGTAAAAGAGTTGACAGATGTTCAATTAGGTTTGGGATTGGTAAATCAGTGTTAGAAGGATAGTTTCAATTATAGTTTGGGATGTTCGGCGTGTTAAAGATAGCTTTCTTAGGACAGATGGTTTCATTAGTTTTGTATTGGTAAATCGTTGATATGGGATGTTTCAATTAGTCTTGGATGGACAAATAGTTTGCAGACGTTCATTTAGTTCTGGAATTGGGTTAGTAAAATAGTTTAGAAGATGTTTTTCATTTAGTTTGGGATTTGGTAAATAGGGTTTTGGATAAGATGTTTCATTGGTTTGGATTGGTTAAAATAGTTGGAAAGAGTTTCATTTGGTTTTGATTTGGTAAATAGTTTGAAAAAAAAGATGTTTTTCATTTGGTTGTGGCATTGGTTAAAAATCATTTTTGGAAGATGTTTCATTTTGGTTTGGGATTGGTAAAATAGTTGGAAGATTGTTTCATTAGTCGGGAGGTAAAATAGTTGAAGATGTTTCATTTAGTTGGATGGTAAAAAATAGGTTTTGAACGATGTTCATTTGGTTTGGATTGGTAACTAGTTTTGAAGGATGTTTCATTTGGTTTTTGGGAATTGGTAAATAGTTTTTTTTTGTTTTTGGAAGATGTTTCATTTTAGTTTGGATTGGTAAATAGTTTGAAGATGTTCATTTTCAGTTTGGGATTGGTAAATAGGTTTGAGATTGTTTCAATTAGTTTTGGGATTGGTAAATAAGTTTGAGATGTTTCATTTGTTTGGTTGGTAAAATAGTTTGGAAGGATGGTTTTCATTTGTGTTTTTAGGATTGGTAAAAAATAGTTTTGAAGATGTTTCAATTTAGTTTTGGATGGTAAAAAGTTGAAGATGTTTTCAATAGTTGGGATTGGTAAATAGGTTTGGAAGGAGGTTTTCATTTAGTTGGAGTTGGTAAAATTTATTTTTTTAGTTTGGAAGATGTTTCATAGTTGGGATTTGGTAATAGTTTGAAAGATGTTCATTAGTGTGGGGGCGATGGTAAAAATAGTTTGAGATGTATTCATTAAGGTTTGGATTGGTAAAATAGTTTGGAAGAGTTTTCATTTAAGTTAGATTGGTAATTCTTTGGGGGATTTTTGTTGGATTTGGTTT
Organism: Phymorhynchus buccinoides; assembly: GCA_017654935.2. Taxonomy (NCBI): domain Eukaryota; kingdom Metazoa; phylum Mollusca; class Gastropoda; order Neogastropoda; family Raphitomidae; genus Phymorhynchus; species Phymorhynchus buccinoides. Next base: position 22,645,700 of record CM065712.1, on the reverse strand, counting down.
GCTTAAGTTCACTGGGACATTTTTTCAGGTTGTTTTGGGCTGCTAAGTTCTTGGGGATATTTAAAAAAAAAAAAATATTAAATAATAATTGCACCGATGACTGTTCTTGATAAGTGGCTTTTGATGACTATAGTGTGGATGTTAAGTTCTTTTGAGGTTTTCGTTTAGTTTGGATGTGGTAAGTTCTTTTGGTGATGTTTTGGTAGGTCTTGGTGGGGACGTTTTATGTGTAGTTTCTTTGGTGGGGGTTGTTAGTTCTTTGGTGACGGTTTTTGTTAGTTTCTGTGGTGATTTTTTTTTGTTAAGTTCTTTGGTGAAGTTTTGTTGGTCTTTAGGTGATGGTTTCTTTGTTGTTCTTTTTTGGTGGACGTTTGTGTTAGTTCTTATTGGTTACGTTTGTCTTAGTTCTTTTGGGTGACGTTTTTGTTAGTTCTTTTGGTGATTGTTTTTGTTAAGTTCTGTGGTGGATGTTTTTGTTAGTTCTGGGGTGATGTTTTTTGTTAGTTTCTGTGGGATGGTTTGTTAGTTCTTTTGGGTGATGTTTTTGTGTTAGTTCTGTGGTGATGTTCTTGTTTAGTTCTTTTGGGTGACGTTTTTTGTAGTTCTGTGTGTGGGGACGTTTGTTAGTTCTTTTTGGTGATGGTTTTATGTTAGTTCTTTGGTGATGTTTTTGTTAGTGCTTTTTGGTTTGGGACGTTTTTTGTTAGTTCTGTGGTGAGGTTTGTTTAGTTCTGTTGGTGATGTTTTTGTTAGTTTCTGTGGTGGGACGTTTTTTGTGAGTTCTTTTGGTGACGTTTTTGTTCTGTTGGTGACGTTTTTGTTAGTTCTTTGGTGGACGTTTTTTTTTTTGTAGTGTTCTTTGGTGGGACGTTTGGTTCTGTGGTGGGGACGTTTTTGTTAGTTCTGTGGTGATGTTTTTTTTAGTTCTGTGGTGATGTTTTTGTTAGTTCTTGTGGTGATGTTTTTTGTTAGTTTCTTTTAGGTGATGTTTTTGTTAGTTTTCTGTGGTGATTGTTTTTTTGTTTAGTTCTTTTGGTGATGTTTTTTGTTAAGTTTTTCTTTGGTGAGTTTTTGTAGTTCTTTTGGTGATGTTTTTGTTAGTTTCTTTTGGTGACGGTTTTTGTTAAGTCTCTTGGTGATGTTTTTGTTTAGTTTCTGTGGTGGACGTTTTTGTTAGTGCTTTCGTGAGGTTTTTGTTCTGTGGTGATGTTTTTTGTTAGTTCTTTGGTTGGGGACGTTTTGTTAGTTCTTGTGGGGACGTTTTTGTGTCTGTGTGGGACGTTTTTGTAGATCTTGTGGGGACGTTTATGTTAGTTCTTGTGTGAAATGTTGTTTGTTAGTTCTGTGGGTGGTGTTTTGGGTTAGTTCTTTTGGTGACGTTTTTTTGTTAGGTTCTTTCTGCGACGTTTTTTTGTTAGTGCTTTTTGTGAATGTTTTTTGGTAGGTTCTTGGGGTCATGTTTTTTGTTAGGTCTTTGGTGAAGTTTTTGTTAGTTCAGTATATGTGTAGGTTTGTGTAGTTTTTCTGTGGTGGGGACGTTTTGTTAGTTCTTTGGTGATGTTTTTGGTTCTGTGGTGGTGACGTTTTTTTGTTAGTCTTGGTGACGTTTTTTGTTAGTTTCTTTGGGGACGTTTTTTTGTTCTGTTGGTGGGGACGTTTGTGTTGCATTCTGTGGTGGACGTTTTTGTTAGTTTCTTTGGTGATGTTTTTGGTAAGTTTCTGTGGTGGTGTGTTTTGTTAGTTCTTTTGGTGACGTTTTTTTGTGTAGTTCTTTGGTGACGTTTTTGTAGTTCTTGTTTGGTTAAATGTTTTTGTTAGTGTCTGTGGGTGATGTTTGTTAGGTTCTTTGGTGGGGGACGTTTTGGTTAGTTCTTTATGGTGTACGTTTTTTGTTAGTCTTTTGGGGTGGATGTTTTGGTTTTTAGTTCCTGTGGTGATGTTTTTTGTTAGTCTTTGGTGCGTTTTGTTAGTTCTTTTATGGTGACGTTTTGTTCAGTGCTTTGGTGTGTTTTGTTAGCTCTTTTGGTGACGTTTTGTTAGTTCTTTGGTTGATGGTTTTTGTTAGTTCTGTGGTGATGTTTTGAGTTCTTTTTGGTGGGGACGTTTTGTTAGTTCTGTTGGTGACGTTTTTTGGTAGTTCCTTTTGGGTGACGTTTTTTGTTGAGTCTTTTTTTTGGTGGACGGTTTTTTTTAGTTCTTTTGGTGGATGTTTTTTGTAGTTCTATTTGGTGAGTTTGTGTTAAGGTTTTTTGGTGGACTTTTTGTTAGTTTTCCTGTGGGGAGGTTTTTGTAGGTTCTTTGGTGATGTTTTGTTAGTTCTGTGGTTGATGTTTTTTTTGTTAGGGTCTGTGGTGAGTTTTGTTAGTTTCTTTGGGTGATTTTTTTGTTAGTCTGTTGGTGACGTTTTTTGGTTGTTCTTTGGTGAGTTTTTGTAGATCTGGTGGTGATTTTTGTTGGGTTTCTTTTGGTGATGTTTTTTGGTTAGTTCTGTGGTGATGTTTTGTTAGTCTGTGGTGATGTTTTGTTAAAAATTCCTTTTTTTGGGTGGGGACCGTTTTTGTTAGTTCTTTTGGTGGGAGGGGGGACGTTTTGTTAGGTTCTTTGTTGACGTTTTTGGTTGGGGTTCTGTGGGAAGTTTTTGTTAGTTCTGTGGTGAGTTTTTGTTAGTTCTTTGGTGACGTTTTTGTTAGTTTCTTTGGTGGGGAACGTTTTTGTTAGTTTCTGTTGGTGATGGTTTTGTTAGTTCCTTGGCGGATGGTTTTGTTAGGTTCTTTTTTGGTGAGTTTGTTAGTTCTTTTTGGTGATGTTTGGTTTAGTTCTTTTGAGTGATGTTTTGGTAGTTCTTGTGGTGATGTTTTGGGTTAGTTCTTTTGGTGATGTTTTGTTAGTTCTTTTCGGTGATTTTTTGTTAGTTCTTTGGTTGATGTTTGTGGTTAGTTCTTTGGTGGACTTTTTGTTAGGTTCGTTGGTGGAGTTTTTGTTTAAGTTCATTTTTGGTGATGTTTTTGTTTAGTTCTTAGGTTGAACTTTTTGTTAGTTCTTTGGGTGATGTTTTTGTAGTCTTTTTGGTGATGTTCTTTGTTAGTTCTTGTGGAACTTTTTTGTTAGTTCTTAGGTGAGGTTTTTGTGTTAGTTCATTTGCGTGATGTTTTTGTTAGGTTCTTGTGGTGGGGACGGGTTTTTTGTTAATTCTCTTGGTGATGGTTTTGTTAGTTTCCTTTTTGGGTAACGTTTTGTTAGTTCTTTGGTGATGTTTTGGTTTATGTTTTCTTTGGGTTGATGTTTTTTTGGGTTTTTTGGTGATGTTTGTGTTAGTTCTGGTGGTGATGTTTTGTTAAGGTTCTGTGGTTGGATTTTTTGTTTAGGTTCTTGTGGTGATGTTTTTTGTAGTTCTGTGGTGATGTTTTGGTAGTTCTTTGGTTGATGTGTTGTAGTCTTTTGGTGATTTTTTTTTTTTGGTTTTTTGGTGATGTTTGGTGTTAGGTTCTGGTGGTGATGGTTTTGTAGTTTCTGTGTTTGATGGTTTTGTTTAGTTCTGTGGTGATGTTTTGTTTAGATTCTTTGGTGAATGTTTTGTTAAGTTCTTTGGTGGAGGTTTTTGTTAGTTCTTGTGGTTGATGTTTTTGTTAGTATTTTGGTGTGTTTGTTAGTTCTTTGGTGATGTTTTTGTTAGGTTTCTTGGTGAGTTTTTGTTAGGTTCGTTGTGATTGTTTTGTTAGGTTCATTTGGGTTGATTGGGTTTTGTGTTAGTTCTTGGTGATGTTGTTTGTTTAGTTCTTTTTGGTGGATTTTTTTTAGGTTCGGTGGTGATGGGTTTTTGTTAGTTCTGTGGTGATGGTTTTTTTTGTCAGTTCTTTTTGGTAACCGTTTTTGTTAGGGTTCTTTTGGTGATGTTTTTTGTTAGTTTCTTTGGTGAATGTTTTTTGGTTCTGGTTGGGGATGTTTTTGTGTTAGTTCTGTTGGTGAGTTTTTTTATTTCTGTGGTGATGTTTTGTTTAGTTCTTGGTGAGGGTTTGTTAGTTCTTTGGTGGATTGTTTTTTTTTGTTTTTTTGGTGGTTTGTGTTAGGTTCTGTGGTGATGTTTGTTAGTTCTTGTGGTGATGTTGTCTGTTAGTTTCTGTGGTGATTGTTTTGTAGTTCTTTGTGATGTTATGTTAGTTCATTTTGGTTTATGTTTTTTTGTTAGTTTCTTTGGTGATGTTTTTGTTTGTTACTTTTTTGGTGAATGTTTTGTTAGTTCTTTGGGTGATGTTTTTGTTATTCTTTTGGGGATGTTTTTGTTAGTTCTGGGTGAGGTGTTGTGTTTAGTTCTTATGGTGAATGTTTGTTGGTAGTTGTCTATTGGTGAGGTTTTTGTTAGTTCTTTTGGTGGGGGTACGTTTTTGTGTTAAGTTTCTGTGGTGAGTTTTTTGTTAAGTTCTGTGGTGAGGGTTTTTTGGTAGTTCTTTGGTGATGTTGTGTTAGTCCTTTGGTGATGGTTTTTTGTAGTTCTTGGTGCCTGTTTTGTAGTTTCTTTGGTGATGTTGTTGTTAGTTCTTGTGGTGAGTTTTGTTAGTTCTTTTTTGGTGATGTTTGTGTTAGTTCTTTGGTGATGTTATTTTGTTAGTTCCTTTTTGGTGACGTTTTTGTTAAGGTTCTGTGGTTGATGTTTTTGTCAGTTTCGTGGTGAAGTTTTGTTTAGTTTCTTGGTGATGTTTTGTGTTAGTTCCTCTTGTGGATGTTTTTTTGTTAGTTCTGTGGTGGAGTGTTGTTAGTTTGTGGTGATGTTGTTTAGTGTTCTGTGGTGATGTTTTGTAGTTCTTGGTGATGTTTTGTTAGTAGTAGGTGAGTGTTTTTGGGTTTTTTTGTTGCTGGTTGTGTTTATTGTCTGGGTGATGTTTTTGTTAGTTTCTGTGGTTGATGTTTTTGTTTAGTTCTTTGGTGATGTTTTGTTTAGGTTGCTGTGGTTGATGTTTTGTTAGTTCTTGTTTGGATGTTTGTTAGTGCTGTGGTGATGTTTTTGTAGTTTTTTTGGTGGTGGACGTTTTGTATTAAGTCTTTGGTGATGTTTTTGTTAGTTCTTGGTTGAGGTTTTTTTGTCTTTTCACTGGTTGATGTTTTTTTGGTGTTTTTGGTATGGTTTTTGTTAGGTTCTGTTGGGGATGTCTTTTGGTAGTCTGTGGTGTGATGCTGTTGTTCTTTTGGTGGATGTTTTGTTAGTTCTTTGGGTGATGTTTTTTGTTGTTTTGGGTGAATGTTTGTGTTAGTCTGTGGGAGGTTTTGGTTAGTCTGTGGGTGAATGTTTTTGTTAGTCTGTTGGTGGATGTTGTAGTTCTTTGGTGGATGTTTTGTTAGTGTTTGGTGATGTTTTTGTTAGTTCTTTGGTGATGTTTTGTTTAGTTCTTTTGTGACGTTTTGTTAGTTCTTTGGCGATGTTTTTGTTAGTTCTTTTAGTGGGACGTTTTTGTTTAGTTCTTTTGTGTATGTTTTTGTTAGTTCTTGGTGACGGGGTTTCGTTGGTTCTTGGTTTGGGGGGGACGTTTGTTGTTAGGGTTCTGTGGTGATGTTTTGTTAGTTCTTTTTTGGTTACGGTTTTGTTAGGTTCTTTGGGTTGACGTTTTGGTAGTTCTTTGGTGGGGACGTTTTGTTAGTTCTTTTGGTGACGTTTTTTGTTGGTTCTTTTCTGTGGTGCTGTTTTTGTTTAGTCTTGTGATGTTTTTGTGTGGTTTCTGTGGTGATGCTTTTTGGTTTAGTTTCTTTTGGTGATGTTTTTGTTAAAGTTCTTCCTGGTGATGTTTTGTTATTTCTTTTTGGTGAACGGGTTGTTGTTAGTCTTTGGGAATGTTTGTTAGTTCTTTGTGGATGTTTTTGTTTAGTTTCTTTTGTTGGACGTTTGTGTTAGTTTCCTTTGTGATGTTTTTTGTTAGTCTTTGTTGGAAGTTTTGTTAGTTCTTTGGTCTTTTTGTTAGTTCTCTGGGTGGAGTGTTTTTGGTTAGGTTCTGTGGGTGGATGTATTTGTTAGTTCTGTGGTGGATGTTTGTTAGTTTCTTTGGGTGTTGTTTTTGTTAAGTTTTATGTGGTGATGTTTTTTGTTTTAGTCTTGGGATTTTTTTGTTAGGTTCTTGGTTGATGTTTTTGTTAGTCTTTAGTGATGGGTTGTTGGTTAGTTATTTTGGTATGTTTGTGTGTAGTTATCGTGGTGATGGTTTTTGGTTAGTTCTGTGGTTGATGTTGTGTTAGTCCTTTTGGTGATGTTTGTGTTTAGTCTTTGGTGGACTTTTTGTTAGTTCTGGTGATGGTTTTTGTTAGTTCTTTTGTGACGGTTTTGTGGTTCCTTTAGTGACGTTTTTGTTAGTTCTTTGGGTGATGTTTGTGGTTAGTTCTGTGGTGATGTTTTTTGTTAGGTTGTGGTGACGGTTTGGTTAGGGGTTCTTTTTGGTGGACTGTTTTTTGTTAGTTTCTTTGGGTGATGTTTTTGTTATTACTTTTGGTGATGTTTTTCGTTAGTTCTTAGTGATGTTTTGGTTAGTTCTTTTGTGAGTTTTGTAGTTTCTGTGTGACGTTTTTTGTTAGTTCTTGTTGATGTTTTGTTCTGTGGTGACGTTTTTTTAGTTCTGTGGTGAGTTTTGTTAGTTCAACTAACAAAAACATCACCAAAGAACTAACAAAAACATCACCAAAGAACTAACAAAAACGTCACCAAAGAACTAACAAAAACATCACCAAAAGAACTAACAAAAACGTCACCAAAAGAACTAACAAAAACGTCACCAAAAGAACTAACAAAAACATCACCAAAAGAACTAACAAAAACATCACCAAAAGAACTAACAAAAACGTCACCAAAAACGTAACTAACAAAAACGTCACCAAAGAACTAACAAAAACATCACCAAAGAACTAACAAAAACATCACCAAAAACTAACTAACAAAAACGTCACCAAAAGAACTAACAAAAACGTCACCAAAAGAACCAACAAAAACGTCACCAAAAGAACTAAACAAAAACGTCACCAAAAGAACTAACAAAAACGTCACCAAAGAACTAACAAAAACATCACCAAAGAACTAACAAAAACGTCACCAAAAGAACTAACAAAAACATCACCAAAACTAACTAACAAAAACATCACCAAAGAACTAACAAAAACATCACCAAAGAACTAACAAAAACATCACCAAAAGAACTAACAAAAACATCACCAAAGAACTAACAAAAACAACAAAAACATCACCAAAGAACTAACAAAAACATCACCAAAAGAACTAACAAAAACGTCACCAAAGAACTAACAAAAACATCACCAAAGAACTAACAAAAACATCACCAAAGAACTAACAAAAACATCACCAAAAAAACTAACAAAAACATCACCAAAGAACTAACAAAAACATCACCAAAGAACTAACAAAAACATCACCAAAGAACTAACAAAAACATCACCAAAGAACTAACAAAAACATCACCAAAGAACTAACAAAAACATCACCAAAGAACTAACAAAAACATCACCAAAGAACTAACAAAAACATCACCAAAAAAACTAACAAAAACATCACCAAAAAAACTAACAAAAACATCACCAAAAGAACTAACAAAAACATCACCAAAGAACTAACAAAAACATCACCAAAAGAACTAAAAAAACATCACTAAAGAACAAAAAAACATCACCAAAGAACTAACAAAAACATCACCAAAGAACTAACAAAAACATCACCAAAGAACTAACAAAAACATCACCAACACAAACAAAAAGAACTAACAAAAACATCACCAAAGAACTAACAAAAACATCACCAAAGAACTAACAAAAACATCAAACATCACCAAAAGAACTAACAAAAACATCACCAAAGAACTAACAAAAACATCACCAAAGAACTAACAAAAACATCACCAAAGAACTAACAAAAACATCACCAAAGAACTAACAAAAACATCACCAAAAGAACTAACAAAAACATCACCAAAGAACTAACAAAAACATCACCAAAGAACTAACAAAAACATCACCAAAGAACTAACAAAAACATCACCAAAGAACTAACAAAAACATCACCACAGAACTAACAAAAACATCACCAAAGAACTAACAAAAACATCACCAAAGAACTAACAAAAACATCACCAAAGAACTAACAAAAACATCACCAAAAACTAACCAAAAAAACAACAAAAACAAAAAAGAACTAACAAAAACATCACCAAAGAACTAACAAAAACATCACCAAAACTAACTAACAAAAACATCACCAAAGAACTAACAAAAACATCACCAAAGAACTAACAAAAACATCACCAAAGAACTAACAAAAACATCACCAAAGAAACTAAAAAAACATCACCAAAAGAACTAACAAAAACATCACCAAAGAACTAACAAAAACATCACCAAAGAACTAACAAAAACATCACCAAAGAACTAACAAAAACATCACCAAAGAACTAACAAAAACATCACCAAAGAACTAACAAAAACATCACCAAAGAACTAACAAAAACATCACCAAAAAAACTAACAAAAACATCACCAAAGAACTAACAAAAACATCACCAAAGAAACTAACAAAAACATCACCAAAGAACTAACAAAAACATCACCAAAGAACTAACAAAAACATCACCAAAACTAAACTAACAAAAACATCACCAAAGAACTAACAAAAACATCACCAAAGAACTAACAAAAACATCACCAAAGAACTAACAAAAACATCACCAAAGAACTAACAAAAACTAACAAAAGAACAACAAAAACAACCAAAAAAAACATCACCAAAACTAACAAAAACATCACCACAGAACTAACAAAAACATCACCAAAGAACTAACAAAAACATCACCAAAGAACTAACAAAAACATCACCAAAGAACTAACAAAAACATCACCAAAAAAACTAACAAAAACATCACCAAAGAACTAACAAAAACATCACCAAAGAACTAACAAAAACATCACCAAAAAAACATCACCAAAAAAACAAAAACATCACCAAAAGAACTAACAAAAACATCACCAAAGAACTAACAAAAACATCACCAAAGAACTAACAAAAACATCACCAAAGAACTAACAAAAACATCACCAAAAGAACTAACAAAAACATCACCAAAGAACTAACAAAAACATCACCACAAGAACTAACAAAAACATCACCAAAAGAACTAACAAAAACATCACCAAAAGAACTAACAAAAACATCACCAAAAGAACTAACAAAAACGTCATCACCAAAGAACTAAAAAAACATCACCAAAGAACTAACAAAAACATCACCAAAGAACTAACAAAAACATCACCACCTAACAAAAACATCAACAAACTAACAAAACCACCAAAGAACTAACAAAAACATCACCAAAGAACTAACAAAAACATCACCAAAGAACTAACAAAACTAACAAAAACATCACCAAAGAACTAACAAAAACATCACCAAAGAACTAACAAAAACATCACCAAAGAACTAACAAAAACATCACCAAAGAACTAACAAAAACATCACCAAAACTAACTAACAAAAACATCACCAAAAGAACTAACAAAAACATCACCAAAGAACTAACAAAAACATCACCAAAGAACTAACAAAAACATCACCAAAAGAACTAACAAAAACATCACCAAAAGAACTAACAAAAACATCACCAAAGAACTAACAAAAACATCACCAAAGAACTAACAAAAACATCACCAAAGAACTAACAAAAACATCACCAAAAGAACTAACAAAAACATCACCAAAAAAACTAAAAAAACATCACCAAAGAACTAACAAAAACATCACCAAAAGAACTAACAAAAACATCACCAAAAGAACTAACAAAAACATCACCAAAGAACTAACAAAAACATCACCAAAAGAACTAACAAAAACATCACCAAAAGAACTAACAAAAACATCACCAAAGAACTAACAAAAACATCACCAAAAGAACTAACAAAAACATCACCAAAGAACTAACAAAAACATCACCAAAAGAACTAACAAAAACATCACCAAAGAACTAACAAAAACATCACCAAAGAACTAACAAAAACATCACCAAAGAACTAACAAAAACATCACCAAAGAACTAACAAAAACATCACCAAAAGAACTAACAAAAACATCACCAAAGAACTAACAAAAACATCACCAAAGAACTAACAAAAACATCACCAAAGAACTAACAAAAACATCACCAAAAAACTAACAAAAACATCACCAAAGAACTAACAAAAACATCACCAAAGAACTAACAAAAACATCACCAAAGAACTAACAAAAACATCACCAAAGAACTAACAAAAACATCACCAAAGAACTAACAAAAACATCACCAAAGAACTAACAAAAACATCACCAAAGAACTAACAAAAACATCACCAAAGAACTAACAAAAACATCACCAAAGAACTAACAAAAACATCACCAAAGAACTAACAAAAACATCACCAAAGAACTAACAAAAACATCACCAAAAGAACTAACAAAAACATCACCAAAAGAACTAACAAAAACATCACCAAAGAACTAACAAAAACATCACCAAAGAACTAACAAAAACATCACCAAAGAACTAACAAAAACATCACCAAAGAACTAACAAAAACATCACCAAAGAACTAACAAAAACATCACCAAAAGAACTAACAAAAACATCACCAAAGAACTAACAAAAACATCACCAAAGAACTAACAAAAACATCACCAAAGAACTAACAAAAACATCACCAAAGAACTCACCAAAAGAACTAACAAAAACATCACCACAGAACTAACAAAAACATCACCAAAGAACTAACAAAAACATCACCAAAAGAACTAACAAAAACATCACCAAAAGAACTAACAAAAACATCACCAAAAGAACTAACAAAAACATCACCAAAAAAACTAACAAAAACATCACCAAAAAACTAACAAAAAAACATCACCAAAGAACTAACAAAAACATCACCAAAGAACTAACAAAAACATCACCACAAGAACTAACAAAAACATCACCAAAGAACTAACAAAAACATCACCAAAGAACTAACAAAAACATCACCAAAGAACTAACAAAAACATCACCAAAGAACTAACAAAAACATCACCAAAGAAACTAACAAAAACATCACCAAGAACTAACAAAAACATCACCAAAAGAACTAACAAAAACATCACCAAAGAACTAACAAAAACATCACCAAAGAACTAACAAAAACATCACCAAAGAACTAACAAAAACATCACCAAAGAACTAACAAAAACATCACCAAAAGAACTAACAAAAACATCACCAAAGAACTAACAAAAACATCACCAAAGAACTAACAAAAACATCACCAAAAGAACTAACAAAAACATCACCAAAGAACTAACAAAAACATCACCAAAAGAACTAACAAAAACATCACCAAAGAACTAACAAAAACATCACCAAAGAACTAACAAAAACACACCAAAAGAACTAACAAAAACATCACCAAAGAACTAACAAAAACATCACCAAAGAACTAACAAAAACATCACCAAAGAACTAACAAAAACATCACCAAAAGAACTAACAAAAACATCACCAAAAGAACTAACAAAAACATCACCACAGAACTAACAAAAACATCACCAAAAGAACTAACAAAAACATCACCAAAGAACTAACAAAAACATCACCAAAAGAACTAACAAAAACATCACCAAAAGAACTAACAAAAACATCACCACCAGAACTAACAAAAACATCACCAAAGAACTAACAAAAACATCACCAAAAGAACTAACAAAAACAACCAAAAGAAAAAACATCAACAGAAAACAAAAACGTCACCAAAGAACTAACAAAAACATCACCAAAGAACTAACAAAAACATCACCAAAAGAACTAACAAAAACATCACCAAAAAGAACTAACAAAAACATCACCAAAGAACTAACAAAAACATCACCAAAAGAACTAACAAAAACATCACCAAAAGAACTAACAAAAACATCACCAAAAGAACTAACAAAAACATCACCAAAGAACTAACAAAAACATCACCAAAGAACTAACAAAAACATCACCAAAGAACTAACAAAAACATCACCAAAGAACTAACAAAAACATCACCAAAAGAACTAACAAAAACATCACCAAAGAACTAACAAAAACATCACCAAAAGAACTAACAAAAACATCACCAAAGAACTAACAAAAACATCACCAAAGAACTAACAAAAACATCACCAAAGAACTAACAAAAACATCACCAAAAGAACTAACAAAAACATCACCAAAGAACTAACAAAAACATCACCAAAGAACTAACAAAAACATCACCAAAAGAACTAACAAAAACATCACCAAAAGAACTAACAAAAACATCACCAAAAGAACTAACAAAAACATCACCAAAGAACTAACAAAAACATCACCAAAGAACTAACAAAAACATCACCAAAAAAACTAACAAAAACATCACCAAAAGAACTAACAAAAACATCACCAAAGAACTAACAAAAACATCACCAAAAGAACTAACAAAAACATCACCAAAAGAACTAAAAAAAACATCACCACAGAACTAACAAAAACGTCACCAACATCACCAAAGAACTAACAAAAACGTCACCAAAACTAACAAAAACATCACCAAAAGAACTAACAAAAACATCACCAAAGAACTAACAAAAACATCACCAAAAGAACTAACAAAAACATCACCAAAAGAACTAACAAAAACATCACCAAAGAACTAACAAAAACATCACCAAAAGAACTAACAAAAACATCACCAAAGAACTAACAAAAACATCACCAAAGAACTAACAAAAACATCACCAAAAGAACTAACAAAAACATCACCAAAGAACTAACAAAAACATCACCAAAACTAACTAACAAAAACATCACCAAAGAACTAACAAAAACATCACCAAAGAACTAACAAAAACATCACCAAAAGAACTAACAAAAACATCACCAAAAGAACTAACAAAAACGTCACCAAAAGAACTAACAAAAACATCACCAAAGAACTAACAAAAAACATCACCAAAAGAACTAACAAAAACATCACCAAAGAACTAACAAAAACATCACCAAAAGAACTAACAAAAACGTCACCAAAAGAACTAACAAAAACGTCACCAAAAGAACTAACAAAAACATCACCAAAGAACTAACAAAAACATCACCAAAAGAACTAACAAAAACATCACCACAGAACTAACAAAAACATCACCAAAAGAACTAACAAAAACATCACCAAAGAACTAACAAAAACATCACCAAAGAACTAACAAAAACATCACCAAAAGAACTAACAAAAACGTCACCAAAAGAACTAACAAAAACATCACCAAAAGAACTAACAAAAACATCACCAAAAGAACTAACAAAAACATCAC
>CM065712.1:22612358-22627358 GCA_017654935.2 Phymorhynchus buccinoides | reverse complement strand
CACCAATAGCAGGCTTTCATTGTTTGAAAGTGAAGGCTATAATTGGAGTGGTGAGAAAAAGTTGTCACACAAGATGCTGAAACGTAGCTAGAGCAACACTCACAACCAGTCATCATAAGCCCACTAGTAAGTATTATTGATGGCAGGTGATTGAGATCTTGTGTGTTTGACTCTAGTTTTGATCTAGATCCTATGTTCAATGATGAATAAGGAGTAGATAGATATGTTATAGAAAAGAAGTGGTAAACATTCTATTCTATTTATGTGCACTGATTATTTGTGTGTGTGTGTGTTTTTGACTTGAACACTTTTGGTACCAGAACCGGAGTTTATGCCTACTAACCCTTTTGTCTATTTTTAGTAGGAAACCTATGGGCCGCAATCTTGCACTATTTTTAGTAGGAAACCTATGGGCCGCAATCTTGCACTTTATGATACCCTTCCTTTCCAGGTGTTGGATGGAGAGTGATGTTGTCTTGATCACCTTTTATGTTTTACTGATCTCAGTTTGTTAACTGAAATTCAGTTTATTTATTAACTACATGTAGTGCTATTGTACAAGGGAAGCCTTCAAGCCGGTTGGGATTCACTAATTCCCTGCCGACTGAAGCCCCTTGTCTCTAAGCCATAGAGATCTACATCCACCTTCTCCTGTGATTATCAGCAGGGCATCGTGGGCCGGAAGATCATCCCGGACTCCACCACGCACCAAGACGGGACCGCCGCCAAGACAACCCGCACCCAGAATCCGCGAGGAGACCACGCCTGAAACCGTGCCATCCCGCGAAGCCGTAATAGGAACGACTGGGAGCTACTCTCACCTGACGAGCAAGCCCAGAACTTCAAACAGCTAAGTCTACCTGACTGCGCCAATCATTTGAACTTTCCTACGGACACCGAATATAATTAGTAACCCTTCCGGCATGGGGCGAACCTTATAGAAAGACAAAAGTCTTGTGAATCCTTTCGGATTCCATTGTTTTTGTATCCATATTTTGTTTTGGCGCCATTGAGCTGCTTTATTATTATTGTTGCATAATCTTATGCAGATTTTGGGAGTAAATAAAATACAAGTGTCAAATAATCCTGAAACCCTTTGGTCAGACTGATGAGAGTGGGAGTCTTGTAATTTCATGTAAAACCCTACTTCTCTCTGTCTGCCATTTAGAGCAAATCAACCACTTGTATTTCTTACAATCATACGAGCCAGAACCCGGGCACAAATATAAATTTATTAGATGAAAAGGGGCCGGGAAAGTTGCTCATCTCCCACACCCTAGAGAAGTGGGCTAAAGGCAAATTATCTAAAGTCTTCCCTAGGGACTTAGCCTTTTACCCCATTACCTCGTCACACTCGCCCAGAGATCCAAAGAGCTCTTTCTACTACCACTACTACTACTACTACTACCACCACCACCACCACCCCCACTACCACTACCACCACTACTACTACTACCATCACTACCACTACCACCACTACTTACTATTACTACAACTGCTACATTACCTCTCTTTAATCTCCTCGCCCAGAGATCCAAAGAGCTATTTCTGCTGCTACCACTACCACTACTACTACTACCACCACCACCACCACCCACACTACACACACCACCACTACTACTACTACTACCACCACCACCACCACCACACCCCACCACTACTACTACTACCACCCACCCCCACCACCAATACCACCACTACTACTATTACTACAACTACTACCACCACCACCACCACCCCCATACCACTACCACCACTACTACTACTACTACCACCACCACCACCCCCACCCCCACCACTACTACTACCACTACCACCACTACCCCCACTACCACCACTACTACTATTACTACAACTGCTACATTACCTCTCTTTAATCTCCTCGCCCAGATATCCCTAAGAGCTATTTCTGCTGCTGCTACTACCACTACTACTACTACCACCACCACCACTACCACCACTACCACTACCACTACCACTACCACTACTATAACTACTTACTACAAACTGCTACATTACCTCTCTTTAATCTCCTCCCCAAGAGATCCAAAGAGGTCTTTCTGCTGCTACTACCACTACCACTACTACTACTACTACTACCACCACCACACCACCACCCCACTACCACTACCACCACCACTACCTCACTACCACCACCACTACTATTACTACAACTGCTACATTACCTCTCTTTAATCTCCTCGCCCAGAGATCCAAAGAGCTCTTTCTGCTGCTCAGTCAGATGCTCGTCGTTGCATCGACAGACGAAGTTGATCTCCACGTTCAGCTTGCTGTAGAAGTTCTTCACCACCGACGTCATAGGTTTCTCCGCCATCTTGAAACGGTTGGGTCACGTGGGTTTCTCGTTTTCTGGGTGGGAAAAAAAAGAAATAAATAAACTCAAGGCATTGGGTCGTGATGCGAGTCTGAAAATTAAAAGCAAGCCCGTGTGGGGCATCTGTATCGTTAGAAATTTCGGGACTTTCCTGGAGTTGCACTGCCTCCGGGCATTGCCTCCAGGATCGTTCCCATCATCTTTATATCTACTAATATCCCGTATGTGTCTCTTTCAGACCGGAGGACGCTAAACGGATTGTCATCATCATGTGAGTCTGAAAGCAGGAAATTAAGCAGGTATTGGATGGTTAGAGTGTGTGAAATATATGTGGTGTAGAGTGTGTGTGTGTGTGTGTGTGTGTGTGTGTGTGTGTGTGTGTGTGTGTGTGTGTGCATGGTTGCATAGGCGCCTATGATAGGCCTACACATTTATGTGCGCATGCAAGCATGCGCATTCACATGCACACAAGCTGGGCGCACGCACACACACGCACACACACACACGCGCGCACGCAATCACACACGCACACGCACACCACACACACACACACAACACACCGCAATGACGTGCGCACTCGCACACGCACACATGCATCGAAATTCTTTTACGAACTAACAAGAGAGAGAGAGAGAGAGAGAGAGAGAGAGAGAGAGAGAGAGAGAGAGAGAGAGAGAGAGAGAGAAGAGAGAGAGAGAGAGAGAGAGAGAGAGAGGAGAAAGAGAAAGAGAGAGAGAGAGAGAGAGAGATGAGGAGAGAGAGAGAGAGAGAGGAGAGAGAGAAAGAGAGACAGCTGGGGGGGGGGGGACAGAAGACAGACAGACACAGACAGACAGACAGAGACAGAGGCAGAGACAGATTATATGTACACTCAATGTTTCTTATCCGTGGTCAAATTTTAGACCATACAGTATAGAAAACAAATAGGCTTGTTAAGGGTGGGACCCGGACGGATGAGTTTTTGCAAGAAACACACGTCGAGATCACCAGAAAGACAGCCTTTTCAAGGATCGGAACATTCACTTTGCTCTGGTTTCTTAGAAATCAAACCGTCAAAAACGGCGATTCTTCCTTGGCGGAGATGCCGGAGAGAGTAGCCATTTTGGATGGGGTGGGTGGAGGTCACTCATTGTGGTTGAAGCGTTTTCTTTTTTTGTAGTGCAGTAAAAACGTTTTTGTTTTTTTTAAAGACCCCGCACGTCACGTGTCACATTCCCTCTTATACTAGGAAGATTTCTTAAGATTCGTTACTAGCTATAAGAGGGAAAACACGTGAACACCGTGATTTTGACACGTGACGTGCGGGGTCTTTAAAGCAATGTCCTTTGTTGTGAGCGAAAAACTCCTTTAGATAAACTGTATAAAATAAAAAAAAAAAATAATAAAAAGGCTTGTATTGCGAAAAGTTCGTGCAAACGATTTGGTCTAAGCACAGGCGGCCATTCAAAAAGAGACGTCAAACGCCTTCTCTTTGGATGAGAGAATTTGACTTCCAGCACCTCCGCCAAGGAGGAATCGCCTTTTTGACGGCTTGATTTCTGGGACACCAGAGCAAAATGAGTGTTGAGATCTCTGTAAAGGGTGTTTTCCTGCTGATCTGGACGTGTTTCTTGCAAAACCGCATCCGTCAGGGTGCCCCTTTAATATAAATTCGTCATCTGTGGGCTCGAAGCCGCGTCAATAAAAGCAGATGTTGTCATGTTTGATAAATATTAATAACTTCATCTAAAAGAGTATGATTGAGTCCATTAATTAAACACCCTATCATCGCCACTGTCGCCTCTTGGCACCACAATGATTTGACACCCACGTCACTAAAAGGCATCAAATGAGGGTCTGGTACAGACAATGACTGAAAGACAATGGAAAGATGACCCACCCTCTCTCTCTCTCCCTCTCAAGTCGTTAGTACTCCCAGACGCTTAACCCTTTCGCCGCCAGCCATTTTTCAACCCCAAAAAAATACCATTAAACTTAACTTGGAGCTAGAGGAGAAAAAAACTGTCTGCAATATTGGGGAATTCCTCTGTGACATGTATAGCATTAGGCCTATCCTTACCTCCCAAAATTAAGAAGATAGGGTCTTTGAATAACAGGCCCTGATTTGATGCCTTTTAGTGACATGGGTGTCAAACCATTGTGGTGCATAAATGCAACATTGGCGGCGAAAGTGTTAATAAATATGTTCTTAATTTTGGAGAGGTAAGGATGTGCCCTATTTTATGCATGTCACTACAAAGGAATCCCCAATACTGCGGACGAAATCTTTTCTCTACCCAGGTAAGTTTAATGGAAAGGTTTGGCTGAACAATGGCTGGCGTTGACAATTTTTTGTAATGACAGTAGTTATGGGCAATAATTGCTTTTATCTGAAGATCCTGCACCTATAGTTCAATGTGTGTACGTGGCGTGCGTGTGTATGCGTGCGCGTGTATATATGTGTGTACTATTTTATAGACTGTGTGTGTGTGTGTGTGTGTGTGTGTGTGTGTGTGTATCCGTGTGCGTGTGCGTGCGTGCGTGCGTGCGTGCGTGCGCGCGCGCGCGTGTGTGTGTGTGTGTATGTGCATGTACGTGTGTGAGTGTGTGTGTTGCATGTGTGTGCGCGTGCGCTGTAGGTGTGTGTGCGCATGTGTTCGGGACGTTTGTGCATGCATGTGTATTGATGTGCATGATTGTGTATTCTTGTCACAGTTGCAAGGTTACTGCAACTACCACAGCAGATGTGTGGGCAATTACAAAACGTGCGAAGAGACAACACGAGAAGTAATTATGGATCATTAATTATTCTCAACCGCTAATGGGCAAAGCTATTGTAGTAATTGCTCACAGGAAAGCATGTTTAGCTCGTCTTTTTTTTTGCTATTGGGCAAAGCTATTCAACAACAAAATTCTAGTATTGAGCATTTTCATATAACAAGCATTTGTGTTTCCTTTTCAAGGTCCAGACACTTTTAGAACAACTGTTTGCAACATCAAATATGTCAAACTAAACTTGACGCCATTGGAACGCATCTGAACAAGGTACAGGACACTCCGCATATAACTTATCGACCCTTTTTTAGGGTTGGGGGATTGTGATGATGGTCAGCTTATCCGAGGAGAGTTTGCGTTTTAATCCGAGGTGATTTTACAGAGATAAAGAAGGCTTGTGGACGGGACCAAGCCTTAGGGTCGATTAATCCGAAGTGTCGAATTATCCGAGGTCGACTTATGCGGAGTCGACTATGTAGACATTTTCTTTTCTTCTCTACATAAGAACATTCTCACAATTTATTATTTGTCTAAATTCTCAATCACATTTTCTCTGTCGAATTGCATAGAAAAATAAAATGGATAATTTAAAGAGTTAGTGTCATGTACCAATTCAGAAGAATATTAGTGTAATACTTGTTTCTAATATCGCTAGATATGGGACAAACATGTATAAAGTGATGTTCGTCTTCAACTACCTTACATGTGGGACAAAGAAAGTTTTCAACTGTCACTGAACGTTGTTCTGAAGGACGAACCATTTATTGGAAGCACACCAGTTCCCAATTTGAGAGAGAGAGAGAGAGAGAGAGAGAGAGAGAGAGAGAGAGAGAGAGAGAGAGAGAGAGAGAGAGAGAGAGAGAGAGAGAGGAGAGAGAGAGAGAGAGAGAGATAGGGGGGGGAGAGAGAGGGGGGGGGGGGGAGGGGGAGGAGAGAGTCCAAAATGCACCAAGCAACCGTTGAGAGGTTACAGTCACCTTCATGAGGTGACATGAAATAAAAGGCTGTCTTAAAGGTGGACCCTGACGGATGAGTTTTTTGCAAGAAACACGTCGAGATCACCAGAAAGACAGCCTTTTCAAGGATCAGAACACTCACTTTGCTCTGGTTTCCTAGAAATTAAGCCGTCAAAACGGCGATTCCTCCTTGGCGGAGATGCCGGAGAGAGTGGCCATTTTGGATGGGGTGGGTGGAGGTCACTCATTGTGGTTGAAGCGTTTTCATTTTGTAGTGCAGTAAAATACAAAATTGGAGCTACTTCCGTTGTGAGCGAAACTCATTAGATAAACTGTGTAATTGTTTTAAAAATAATAACAAGACTTGAATTTCGAAAATTTCGTGCAAACGATTTGGCGGCCATTAGAAAAGAGACGACACATGGCTTCTCTTTGGGTGAAAGAATTTTACTTCCAGCACCTCCGCCAAGGAGGAATCGCCGAGCGAAGTGAGTGTTGCAATCTCTGTAGAGGGTGTTTTCCTGGTGATCTCGACGTATTTCTCACAAAAACTCATCCGTCAGGGTGCCCCTTTAAGGACTGAACGCAAAGTGAGAGCTGTCATATAGACATGGCGCTTGGTCAATATAGTGGGGGGAAAAACTCATCCGTCAGGGTGCCCCTTTCAGGACTGAACGCACAGTGAGAGCTGTCATGTAAACATGGCGCTTGGTCAATATAGTGGGGGGAAAAACTCATCCGTCAGGGTGCCCCTTTCAGGACTGAACGCACAGTGAGAGCTGTCATATAGACATGGCGCTTGGTCAATATAGTGGGGGAAAACACTCATCGGAGAGCTGGACCAGACAAGGTCTTTAGAGAGAAGAAGCCCAGGGCCATACTTACCTCGAGAGAGGCAGATAGCATACATCTGTATCGTTAAAAAAAAACACTCGGGACTTTCCTGGAGTTGCACTGCCTCAGAGAGACATAACATACATCCGTATCGTTACAAATTCGGGACTTTCCTGGAGTTGCACTGCCTCCAGAGAGACATAACATACATCCGTATCGTTACAAATTCGGGACTTTCCTGGAGTTGCACTGCCTCAGAGAGACATAACATACATCCGTATCGTTACAAATTCGGGACTTTCCTGGAGTTGCACTGCCTCAGAGAGACATAACATACATCCGTATCGTTACAAAATTCGGGACTTTCCTGGAGTTGCACTGCCTCAGAGAGACATAACATACATCTGTATCGTTAGAAATTCGGGACTTTCCTGGAGTTGCACTGCCTCAGAGAGACATAACATACATCTGTATCGTTACAAATTCGGGACTTTCCTGGAGTTGCACTGCCTCAGAGAGACAGATAACATACATCTGTATCGTAGAAATTCGGGACTTTCCTGGAGGTTGCACTGCCTCAGAGAGACACATAGCATACATCTGTATCGTTACAAATTCCGGAGTTTCCTGGAGTTGCACTGCCTCAGAGAGAGATAGCATACATCCGCATCGCTAAAAATTCGGGACTTTCTTGGAGTTGCACTGTCTCCGGGCATTGCCTCCAGGATCCTTCCCGCCACCATCTTTATATCTACTAATGTCCCACGTGTGTCTGTTTCAGACCGGAGGACGTTAAACGGATTTTCATTCATTCATTCCCGGGGGCCCTCGATGAAGTGCTTCGGCCCTGAACTCTTTACACTCAACTGATAAGATGGAAGGAAGAAGTATGGGTAGATGGGTACTAAGGCTAGATTTAGCACAGCAAAAGGTGTCGAGCTTGTATTGACGTTTTGTTCAAATAAAAAGCCTTAGACGGGGGGGGGGGGGGGGGGGGGGGGGGGGGGGGGGGGGGGGGGGGGGGAGCGGGGGGGGGGGGGCGGGGGGGGGGGGGGAGGCGGGGGGGGGGGGGGGGGTGGGGGGGGGGGGGGGAGAAGGGGGGGAGGAGAAGGAGGAGGAGGAGGGAGGAGAGGAGGAGGAGGAGAGGAAGAAGGAGGAGGAGGAAGAGGAAGAGGAGGAGCAGAAAAAGGGTGAGAGGAGGAGAAGACGAAAAGGAAGGAGGATGGAAGAGGAAGAGGAGGAGCAGGAAAAAGGGAGAGGAGGAAGAAGAAGAGATGAAAAGGAGGAGGAGGGGCAGGGGGAGGAGGAGGGAAAGGAGTAGGAGTAGGAGGAGGATCAGAGAAAAAGGAGGAGGATGAGAAGAAGAAGATGAAAAGGAGGAGGAGGGGGGGGGTGCGGGGGGGGGGGTGGAGGAGGGAGGGAGGGAAAGGAGTAGGCATGAGAAGAAGAAGATGAAAAGGAGGAGGAGGAGGAGGAGGAGGCGGAGGGCGGGGAGGGGGAAAAGGGGGAGGAGAAGAAGATTAAAAAGGAGGGGGAGGGGGAGGAGGAGGAAAAGAGTAGGATCGAGTAAGAGGAGGAGCAGAAATAGTGAGAGGAGAAGAAGAAGATGAAAAGGAGGAGGAGGAGGAGGCGGAGGGAGGAAAAGGAAAAAATTTAAAACAGGAGGAGCTTGAGGAGGAGGAGGGGGAGGAGGAAGAGGAGGAGGAGGAGGAGGAGGAGGAGTAGGAGGAAGATGAGGAAGAGGAGGAGCAGAAAAAAGGAGAGGAGAAGAATGAGAAGAATGAGGGGGAGGAGGAGGAAGAGGAGGAGCAGAAAAAGGGGGAGGAGAAGAAGATGAAAAGGAGGAGGAGGAGGAGGAGGAGCAGAAAAAGGGGGAGGAGAAGAAGATGAAAAAGGAGGAGGAGGAGGAGGAGGAGTAGGAGGAGGAGGAGAGAGGAGGAGGAGAAGGAGGAGCAGAAAAAGGGGAGGAGAAGAAGATGATGAAACGAAGGAAGTTAGTAGGAGGGGGGGGGGGGGAGGAAGAGAAGTAGGAGTAAGAGGACGAGCAGAAAAAGGGGGAGGAGAAGAAGATGAAAAGAAGAAGAAGGAGGAGGAGAGAGGAGGAGGAGGAGGAGGAAAAGGGGGAGAGGAAAAGAAAAATATTAAACAGGAGCAGCTTGAGGAGGAGGAGGAGGAGGGGGAGGAGGAGGAGGAGGGGGAGGAGGAAGAGGAGGAGGAGGAGTAGGAGGAAGATGAGGAAGAGGAGGAGCAGAAAAAAGGAGAGGAGAAGAATGAGGGGGAGGAGGAGGAAGAGGAGGAGGAGGAGGAGGAAGAAGAAAAAAAAAGAAGGAGGATGAGGAGGAGGAGGAGGAGGGGGAGGAGGAGGAGGAGGGGGAAGGGAGGAGGAGGAGAAAGAGGAGGAAGAGGAGGAGCAGAAAAAAGGAGAGGAGAAGAATGAGAAGAATGAGGGGGAGGAGGAGGAAGAGGAGGGGCAGAAAAAGGGGGAGGAGAAGAAGATGAAAAGGGAGGAGGAGGAGGAGGGAGGAGCAGAAAAAGGGGGAGGAGAAGAAAGAGGAGTGAAAAGGAGGAGGAGGAAGGAGGAGGAGGAGGAGGAGGAGGAGGAGGAGGAGGAGCAGAAAAAGGGGGAGGAGAAGAAGAAGAAAATGAAAAGGAGGAGGAGGAGGAGGAGCAGAAAAAAGGGGAGGAGAAGAAGATGAAAAGGAGGAGGAGGAGGAGGAGGAGGAGGAGGAGCAGAAAAAAGGGGAGGAGAAGAAGAAGAAGATGAAAAGGAGTAGGAGGAGGGGCAGAAAAAGGGAGGGAGGGAGGAGAACAAGAAGAAGACGAAAAAGAAGATCCAAGAAGTAATGAAATACACAGCAAAGAGCATTAAGCTCCCTTGTCTGTATTCAATCTTATCAGCGAAGAAATAGGAGAAAGGTATAGAGCATTGACTGTTAAGCTTGTATTCAATGTTATCAGCAACTGGTAGCCAGTGCAGAGAGCAGGGAATGAAAAGAAAAGAGATAAAAAAAATTTTAAAGGGAACAAAAGCTGACATTCGTGAAGACAATGATTTCTTTTTTTAACCCTTTCAAGTCGCATTTTAGCACCACAATGATTTAACACCTATGTCACTAAAAAGCATCAAATTGGGGTCTGTTATCCAAAGTTTTGGGAAGTAAGGATAGACCTTATTTTATATCTGTCACAGAAGAATCCCCAATAGTGCAGATGGATTTTGTTCTCTACCCAGGTAAATGTAATGGACATGTTTGGCTGAAATATGGCTGGCGGTGAAAGGGTTAAATTGAAAGAAGCCTGAGGTTTTCTACACTACAAGGTTACTATCATTCTTCTCAAGTGAAAGCCTAACCCTACCCCCCACTATGTACTGCAGTACACCGCGATTTGTCACAGTTGTGGTTCGTTGCGTTTTTCCGTCTTATAGGGTAGGGTTAGG
This sequence comes from Phymorhynchus buccinoides, assembly GCA_017654935.2. NCBI lineage: Eukaryota > Metazoa > Mollusca > Gastropoda > Neogastropoda > Raphitomidae > Phymorhynchus > Phymorhynchus buccinoides. The sequence continues at coordinate 22,617,040 of CM065712.1, read as the reverse complement.
TTTAGGGCTAGGGTTAGGGATAGGGTTAGTATTCCAAAAAGGTTATTAGCTAAAAATGTTCCCAAAATACAGCTTTATGTATGGTAAGAAAGGCAATAACGGAAAAATAGAATTAACCGAGATAGGTAGGGGGGGTGGCACATCTTGACCTTTACCGGAACTTACGCTGTCTAATGTGAACCCGGCCTTAACATTACGAGGAGATTTTTCTTTGGAAGCCTGCAAGAGCCGTAACTTGGCAAGCGTGCAGATTCGTCACACACACACACACACACACACACACACACACACCACACACACACACACACACACACACACACACACACACACACACACACACGCACACGGCGCGCGCGCGCGCGCGCGCGCGCGCGCGCGCACGCACGCACGCGCGCACACGCACACACACACGCACACGCACACCCTCATATTTACGACCCTCAATCTCAAAGGGTGCCTCTTTCAGATGTATAGAAATAATCCTAGGCGGATACTAAAGCTATCCCATTAAAAAAAGAAAAAAACAAAAGACAAAATGTTGCTTGTCAGTAAAAGCTTCAAATGCGAAACGCTTAGGGAGGGGGGGGGGGGGGGGGGGGGGGGGGGTATGTGTGTGTGCGCGCGTGCGTGCGTGCATGTGTGTGTGCGTCGACCGAATCTATGTTTTCGGATTTGCACAGACAGGTTCTGTAGAATCTACAATGTAAAATTAGTCATTCACTTTTCGTTCGTTTCTGATGTAATTTCGAGGGGGGGAAGTTAGCCGGACGGCCGGGAATCGAACCCGAGACCTCCTGAGCTATCCAGGGCCTGTATTCACGTTGATATAGCATGAGACTTAGCATCATGCTAACTTAGAAGCTCTTCCAAAAGTCCTATTAAATCCTATAGGACATTGGAAGAGCTTCTAAGTTAGCATCATGCTAAGTCTCATGCTATCTCGACATGAATACCGTCCCTGGCCGACAACCCGGTCCCTGATATTAATCCTAATAATTATCAGTCACTACAGTTCTTACCTTTTTTCGAGAGGGTCGCATTTAACAGAAACGGGTCAACTGAATTAACCACCAAAATGTGAACGTAATCATAGCATCCTTTGATTAAAACAAATATATTTCAACAAAATGGCTACTTACGGCGTCTCGAACGGCGTTCGTTGCAACTAAACACGCGGTCATGCACTTCATCCAGCTTGTGTGTGTGTGTGTGGGGGGGGGGGGGGGGGGGGGGGGAGAGGGGGGGGGGTGGGGGGGAGGGTGGTGGGGGGGGTGGGGGGGGTGGGGGGGGGGGGGGGGGGGCGGTGGGGGGGGGGGGGGGGGGGGGTGGGGGGGGAGGGGAGGAGGGGGGGAGGGGGGGAGGGTGGGGGGGGGGTGGGGGAGAGAGAGAGCTGGCCTACTAGGCCTAGCAAACTGCGAAATAGCACAAAAGAAGCGGGGGAGGGGGGGACCTCTTCCTCAACTCCTTCAGTTGCAAGTAGAGGTGTGACAGCGCAAAATGTTACAACGCGTCAAAATGTTACAATTGTAACAAATTGCGTGAGGTGCCCGGGGGCTCCTCGCGCAAAATGTTACAATTGTGACATTTTTCCGCGTTGTAACATTTTGCACGGAAAGCCTGCTGCGGCAAAATGTTACAATTTTGTTTAGAATTGTAACATTTTGCGCGAGGCGTGTTTGAGTTGTAATATTTTGAAAACTTTCAATCAAAGGTGGGCGCCTCGCGCAAAATGTTACAATTATAACAAACTGCGCTTGGCACCCCGGGCGCCTCGCGCAAAATGTTACATTTGTAACAAAATGGAAACATTTCGCCGCAGGCTTTCCGCGCAAAATGTTATAACGCGGCAAAATGTTACAATTGCAACATTTTACAATTGTAACATTTTGCCGCAGGACTTTCCGCGCAAAATGTTACAAGGCGTCAAAATGTTACAAATGTAACATTTTGCCGCGTTGGAACATTTTGCCCTGCCACAAGACACGCACACAATTTATTTTTCGGTTTGCACGCTGTTCTTATAGGTCTTGCTTTCCGGCTTCTCGCTTCAGTTGTTTTTCATGAGCACAGAATGCCCAAAAACAAAAAAACAAAACCCTGTAAAAATGCTCCGGTTCACTTGACACAGACGCGCGCGCGCGGGCGGCGTTATGTGTGTGTGTGTGTGTGTGTGTGTGTGTGTGTGTGTGTGTGTAGCAGTAGGGGAAGACGGGGGAAAAAGCGCATGGGCGGGTAAGAAGCCCACCCCAATTATCTCATGAAATGAAGCAAATTTCAGGCTCATTTTTGCCCATGAGACGAGCGTTAATGTCTAGCATTCGTCTCATTAGGGCAAATTTGACTGAAATTTTCTTTATTTCATGAGATAATTGGGGTGGGCTTCTTACCCGCCCATGCGCTTTTTACCCCGTCTTCCCCTAGTAGTAGTAGTAGTAGTAGTAGTAGCAGCAAAGACAGTATAGGGGAAGATGAGCATCCGGTCTCTTTTCCCTATATGAGTAGTGAGGACAGAAACACTGGTTATGTCCCTTTTAAACAGGACACATTTTACACGTCGATAGGCCAGTTGAATTCTCCGTTCAAGTTCCAGTCTGAGTTTTTGGATAGCCTCCACTGTGAATAGTGTACTGTCCCCACTAACGATAACTCTATCAGCCCGGTTCGCCGAGCTCTTAAAGTAGTCCATCTTACCCTTTTAGAATATCTTTGGTAGTAGTAGTAGTAGTAGTAGTAGTAGTAGTAGTAGTAGTAGTAGTAGTAGTAGTAGTAGTAGTAGTAGTAGTAGGTGTAGGGACCAAATAAGCCGTCAAACTTGGATATTATCTTTGATCAAGGTGTAATACGGTTGAATTTTCCTATCATGCAATTTTAATCAATGCTTCTAAATATATTTATACAATTTGGATGATTATCTAGACGATTTTTGAATGTGTGTGTGTGTGTGTGTGTGTGTGTGTGTGAGTGTGTGTGTGTGTGCCCCCTGCTAACCAGCCGACGGTCATATGACGTCGTCACAGTGTCCGGTTTGGTCGGGGGTGACGTCGTAATCGGTCAGAAATCAACGTCGGTATGATTACGGGATAGGGACTCGAGGTGACGTCGTAACAACTACGGTTTTTGTCGGGCTTTCGACGTCATAACGACTTAAACCGACACTGTGATGATCCCATGCCAACCAAAATCGACAGTGTGCTAACTGTCGTTATAGGTTATATAGGTTTGTTCTGTTCTTCAAATTGATCAATGTTATCAAGGCTTACTGGAAAGTTAATACCATTACAGTTTAAATCTTTTACGTACGACTGATAATTCGTTACTCTCTCTGCGTTTTTCTTAACATAATGAGGTTTTGCGAGAATGCACCACATAAAACATTTGTTATCCGAATTTATAATGTTTAAAATTGCACGTTTTAGAACAAGTTCTTTAGGTAAAGGAATAAACGAGTTTCCTTCGATTTACTTTCTTTTAATTTAATCTCTAATACTTCACCTTCTGACCAACCAGATCCTCTTAATTTTGCTTCTTCTGATGCATTGATAAACTGAGTTAACATAAGTCACCTGTAAAGTCATTATCAGAAAGGACTGTTTGCTGTTTAGTAGAGACCCATACCTGCATTTGTTCATTATGGACTGACACAAAATCTATGTAAACTACCAACATTACTTTAACTGGTGGTTCTATTGTTAGTTTATTCGGTATTTGAGAAATAGCATACTCTACGCTTTGTAGTACATCCGATGGATTGATAACTTCTGACTCTGTTTCATCAAAAACAGATTTAAAACATTTTTAACATGTCTTCAGTTCAACGAGATCGTCTGGTTCATGCAGATCATGGATTTCTTGTGGGTATTTCATTGACATGATGAGCTTCTTTTTCTAACTCAGTAAAGGTCAAGATGTGCCCCCCCCCCCCCCCCCCCCACCCCCCCACCCACCTACATTTCTCCGTTAATTGTATTTTTCCCGTTTTTGCCTTTCTTACCATACATAAAGCTGTATTGTAGGAACATTTTTAGCTAATAACCTTTTTGGAATACTAACCCTATCCCTAACCCTAGCTCTGATGAAAGGATTATGCGAAACGCATTATGCGAACCGCTGGGCACACAGTCAGACAGATCAGGGATGTATAGTAGATTTCTACTGTACATCCCTGGACAGATGAACAAAAATCCGCGAGGACAGGACACATATAATTTAAGAGATCCGGTTGCGGTACAAGTAGTAAGACGGGAAAACGCAACGAACCACAACTGTGACAAATCGCGGTGTACTGCAGTGTACTGCAGTACATAGTGTGGGGTAGGGTTAGGTTTAGGGCTAGGGTTAGGTTTAGGGCTAGGGTTAGGGATAGGGTTAGTATTCCAAAAATGTTATTAGCTAAACATGTTCCTAAAATACAGCTTTATGTATGGTAAGAAAGGCAAAAACGGAAAAATACAATTAACCGAGAAATGAAGGGGGGGTGGCACATCTTGACCTTTTACTAAAATGAATTATTGTGTGTGTGCTAAAAAGTGAGCATTTTCATTGCTTTGTAAGCTTCATTCAGTGTATGTGTAGTTGATGTGTGATGAAGATGATGACGTTCTAGTCAGGCTTAGCAAAAAGTAATGTTGTTATGTAAAAATAGGGATTTCCTATAAATGACAGTCATTAAGTTTTTGTGTTAG
>CM065712.1:22587446-22599358 GCA_017654935.2 Phymorhynchus buccinoides | reverse complement strand
GCATAGTTGCATTGTTTTTCTTAATGGCTTTGTAGCCCTCTACTTCATTTTCCAGAATGGTGAGGGGTATTTGCGGTTGTGTAGCTTCTTTGGCTGTGCTTTGCCGTCTGTCCTCACAAAACCCTGCAGAAAATTTCCCTCAAAAGTTAAGGTATCTGTCTGTCAGTGACATAGAAATCTGTGTATTGTGGCGCCCCCTTGCTCCTAGCAACATAGGGGGGGGGGATGGGGTGGTCGGGGGGGGGGGGGGGGGGGGGGGTCAGACATGCTCCCCCAACACTGAAGGGCAAGAGAAATGATAGACAGAGATCCACAGAGAGACACAGAGAGAGACAACAAGAGCTGAGAAGGGGGGGGGGGAGGGGATTACAAAGGCTAAAAAACTTTCATGCGTCACACACGTTTTGAAGTCTTACATAATTGGTGATATTGTTATAATTTATACAAAGATTTTTCGTAAGTTTGTCTTTGGTGGTTTGGGCTTTCTTAACCCAATGATCCCACAGAAAGACGTGCCGACAATGTTATATGCCTTTTAGATTGTTTCCTCATTGTTGTTTTTTGTTTACATGGACCTCATTGTTTTTATCTTTTTACATGGACTCATTGTTTTTAATCTTTTGCATGGACCTCATTGTTTTTCCTGTTCATGGACTCATTGTTTTTATCTTGTTACAGTCATGGACCTCTTGTTTTTATCTTGTTTACATGGACCTCATTGTTTGTATCCTGTTACATGGATCACTTCATTTGTTTTTATCCTGTTTTTACACGTGGACCTCTTTGTCCTTTTTCCTGTTACTGGACCTCAATTTTTTTTATCTTGTTACATGGACCGTCATTGTTGTTATCTTGTGTTATCCATTGGTGACCTCATTGTTTGTATTGTACATGGACCTCATTGTTTGTATCTTGTACTGGACTCATTGTTTCTATCCTGTTACATGGTCCCTCTTTGTTTGTATCTGTTACATGGACCTCTCATTGTTTTTATCCTGTACATGGACCTCATTGTTTTTATCTTGTTTACATGGACCTCATTGTTTTTATCTCTGTTACATGGACCTCATGTTTTTATCTTGTTACATGGACCTCATTGTTTTTTTATCCTGTTCATTGAACCTCATTGTTTTATCCTGTATTACATGTACCTCATTGTTTTTTATATTGTTACATGGACTCATTGTTTTTTATATCTTGTTTACATGGACGCGCATTGTTTTTATCTTGTTACATGGACCTCATTGTTGTTATCTTGTTACATGGACCTCCTTGTTTTTTATCTTGTTGCATGTCTTGGACTTGGTACTACATCAAGTATGGATTTTGAGAGGCGGGTTTACATGGTGTCCACCCCTCAGGAAAAAAAACATAGAAAGAAAGAAAAAGAGGGACCATTAGTTCCATGTTAGTTGTAGCTATTCCTCACGGAGCTTGACTGCATCTTGTACATTCTATTATCATCAGCTTCTGGAGGAACAAGCCCCAGACCCCTCACCCCCACCCCCAATTGACCACTTGGAACTACCCCTCCCACTGTTACATGACTGGCTGAGATCCGCCCCCTAACTATTGTTGCATTGTTATGTCTTGTGGTTGTCTCATTTCAATTGCCCAGGGTGGTTCCTTTCTTGATATATTTTTTTGTTTGTGGCTCAAGCCACAACCTATCACTCAACTTTGTCGGTCGTCGGTCGGGTCCCTGGTCGGTCTGTCTTTCCAAAATTGTCGCACTGGCGTCAAATCGAGGCTACACTTCAAATTGAGGCCGCTCTTTAATGATGTATTTTAAAGCGTACAAAATAATAAACATACGTATACAGACACTACGAAAACAGACACGAGAGAACCGACGTATGCGGTGGCTTCTTTTGATGATTATAAGTTAAGATACATAGTTTTAAAGTGATTTTCCAAAGAATATAAAAAGTTATGAACTGGTGCGCGATAACATTTCTTGGTTTACAAGATTTAAATTATTGGAAAAGTCCGGGAGGTGACTCATGATTGGAGTGGTAAAAATAGAACGAGTGCCACAAACTATTGCGATTTCCGCGCTTTTTTATTGCTGATTATCATTATGGTTACAACTAATAATTGTAAAGTGTTTTTGTAGCATTTACTAAGACACGTGCAACTTTCCCTCTCATCATGTACCTTGGCCGTTGCGCTTGCATCCCCCCTTCCCCCCCCCCTCCGGTTTGTTGGCAATCCTGCCCCCCACCCCCCCCCGCCGCCCCCTAAGCTTCAAAACGTTCCTGATGCCACTGCTTGTGTGTGAGGTTAGCCTTGCAGATGTCTGTTCGGCTCATCCCTCTTTCTGTCTGGTGCAACTGCTTTTCTGTATACCCCCCCCCCCCTCTCTCTCTCTCTTCTCTCTCTCTCAGATACAATTTGTGACCAGGAATAGCAATCATAAATGTAAGTTTTATTCTCAACGCAGGAAACACCCAGGGTGTGTTGCCAGGGGAGGGGGTGAAACGCATCGTTTCGAAATAATTAACTTGGTCGGGTACACAAAATTATGTCTGTAGAGTTAGGAGGGTGGGGGTGGGGTGCACTTGCGGGGATCTTTATAACATAAAACATAAGCCCCCTTCATTCCACCCTCACCTCTTCCCTGGCTGGTTTCCATAGCAGAACTCTAGCCGTTGATTGGCTGGAGCAACAGGACAGTTCTGAAAGGGGTTTCCCCTTTTCTTTTCACCGTATACAAAAGTCGTGTATTTTTCTTATTTGGTTTCCTTCTCTTCTTCTTCTTCTCGTTTGCACTAGCTTTGACGCATGAGCCTACTCGCGCGTATCTTGTGGCACATTGACCGCTCCCCCCCCCCCCCCCCCCCCTCAAGTCTTGCATTGCAAACGTTTGACTAACAAAACAACATTACTACCATTACATTTTATTGGGGGGGGGGGGGGGGGGGGGGGGTTAAAGGTTAGTATCAGCTGAAGATTTTTTATTTTTTTTAGCTGAAAGAAGCAGACTTTTGAGATTAAGGGTCGTAAACATGAGGTGGGGGAGTGATCTAAGATGCAAGATTGCTCATCCTGCAATATCGCAATATATTCCCTGTTCTGCTTCAAGAAGCAGACGTTTGAATCCGTTCGGTTACAATAAAACAGAGTTCATTACAAACGGAACAAGGATTTTTATGTTTTCCAGGCTTGTCTGTCTGCCGGGGGGTTTGTCTGTGTCTGTCTGTCTGTCTGCTTGCCTGCCTAGTCTGTCTGTCTGTCTGTCTGTCTGTCTGTCTGTCTGTGGGGTTGCATACCTCCCTGCAACAGTCTGTAAACCTTTGATCCAGCTACCATTGCCTTACGTACTAAACGGATTGTGATGATAGTTCGCCTTAATGATTTTCCGATGACTCAATGATGAAAGTTACTTTTTTTTTAAACACATCTAAAGGGTTGCCAAATTGCATTGTAGACACCCCGTACTGTTTACGACTCCATATCAAATTCCTACACACACACACATATCAAATTCTACACACACCCACACGACCCGCACACACCCACACACAACACCACACACATGCATACACACGCATGCACATCCGCATTCGCACGCACACGTACACGCACACGCGACTACACACCCACACACACAGCCACGCACCACGCACGCACACTCACTCACACACGCACGTGCACGCACGTACACGCACACACACATACACATACACACACACCACACACACACACACACGCGCGCACGCTCGCACACGCACACACGCACGCATTCGCAAGCGCACGCACACGCACGCACCACGCCTGACGCGCGCACACACACGCGAAACACACTGCCATACACAGACGCACTACACACACCACGCCCACACATACACCAACACAACACACACCGATTCGCAAACATACACACACACGATTTCGGGAAACGGGATAAGCCAACATTTAATGATGAAATTCCAGAGGAATGCAAACTGGTTTGCATGATTGTGTTGCCGTTCATGTGAAAAAGAGATAGAGACACATTCAGCTAATATTGAAATAATTATTACAATTTCATTTCAGATTTTGAACACACTTACTGACAAGCATAGACAAATGTTATCCACCCGAATCATTAACTTTACCCTCCCATATCGGGATATTGGGGGTGGTGGGGGGTGTGGTCTTTTCGTAAAATATAGTTCACCCATCTTCTGGAAGTTTCTGTGCTTGTAGCTCCCTCTAATCTTGTCCCTCTCTTTGACTCTGCCCTTTTCCAGTTGCTTAATATCATTCTATTTTTTTCCTGCCTTAGCGGTCCATTCTCCTTCATTTGTTTCTTCTTCAGCCGAAGTCGGACAATGCTGGGCCTGACTGTTTCTTACTTAGGCGCATATCTGCAGAATGACGCATCTGCGCTCATTATTTGACAGGACACTGTCCGAGCGATCAGAAAACAAGAAGAAGAACAAACTGTAACCTGTCTGTGGAAACAAAACAAAACTAAGACCCTCTAACAGGACCTATTAGCCTAGAAATATAACTTCTTGCACGTGTTTTTGGCTTCGTGAACAACTCTTGGCATTGGTATTCGTGCGCCCCCCCCCCCCCTCATCTCTGCTCTCTCTCTCTCTCTCTCGTCTCATCTCTCTCTCTCTCTCTCTCTCTCTCTCTCTCTCTCTCTCTCATCAGGACTGTGGGTGGGAAACAAAGCAGTAACTTGCTTATCCCTCATTTTCCCTGGTTTAATTAAAATTTCGTTTTCGTGGTTCGTTTTTCGTTTTTCGTTTCTCTCATCTCTCTCTGTCTCTCGATTCTCTCTCTCCTCTCTCACGTCTCTCTATCTCTCTCACTCGTCTCTCATTCTTCTTCTCTCTCGCCTCTCTCTCTCTCTCCTCTCTTTTCTTTTTCCCTCCCCCCCCCCCCCCTTTCCTGCCTCTCGCCTGCAACGGCTAGAAAAACGAAATGCCCGAATCCGCTTCTAAGAAACTCGCTTATAAGGAACTCGCTATAATGAAGCAAAAACAAGTTCACTGCCGAACTTCTTCGTTACTTTATCTATGATCAACACTCGGATAGAAGAACCTCGCTTATAAGCAAAAACTCGGTTATAAGCAAGCAAATGCCTTCTCCCATCACGCAATGGAAACTTGGATATAAGAACATTATTTCATACAAGGAGAGTTGGTTTTGCATTTCATTTTCTTATAAGCGTGTTCTATTTTTCTTATAAACGAATTAACCATTGACAACATGGGGGGGTAGTTCTTAAAAGACCCGCCATAGCACGTGTCAACATCGCGAAATATTCGTTTTTAGCTTAATGAGAGGGGACACTCAGAAGACCATATAAGGACAGGAATGAAATGTTCCTAGAAACAAGATAGGTAAAGTGGTAAATAGGGCAAGGGAAAGGGAAAGGTGTTGTGTGTGTGTGTGTGTGGGGGGGGGAATGCACTCAGAAGACCATATAAGGACAGGAATGAAATGTTCCTAGAAACAAGATAGGAAAAGTGGTAAAAGTATAGGATAGGGCCTGGGAAAAGGAATGGATGGTGTGTGTGGTGGTGAGGGTGAAGCTGCTTTAATAGGAATAAAGAGGGCTTGAAATACAACGCTCAAGCCCCCACCCCATCCCTCCATTCCACCCCTCACCCTTTCCCTTTCCCTGGGTGGTTTTCGGAACAGAATACCAGCTGTTGATTGGCTAGATAGAAAAGGAAGTTCCAAAAGGGAGTGACCCACTTTATCCACCGTCTACTTTTTGTTGTTGATGTTGATATTTCCCACCTTATCAGACATGTCATGCTTAGGCTAAGGCTTATACTGGGCGGTAGGTGTATGTCCTCACCATGTTGTCCTGCTTAGCACAATGTCCTTTGTCCTGGTGTATGTCCTCACCATGTTGTCCTGCTTAGCACAGTGTCCTTTGTCCTGGTGTCTGTCCTCACCATGTTGTCCTGTTTAGCACAGTGTCCTTTGTCCTGTTGTTTGTCCTCACCATGTTGTCCTGTTTAGTACATTGTCCTTTGTCCTGGTGTATGTCCTCACCATGTTGTCCTGTTTAGCACATTGTCCTTTGTCCTGGTGTATGTCCTCACCATGTTGTCCTGGTTAGCACATTGTCCTTTGTCCTGGTGTATGGCCTCACCATGTTGTCCTGTTTAGCACCTTGTCCTTTGTCCTGGTGTATGTCCTCACCATGTTGTCCTGTTTAGTACCTTGTCCTTTGTCCTGGTGTATGTCATCACCATGTTGTCCTGTTTAGCACATTGTCCATTGTCCTGTTGTTTGTCCTCACCATGTTGTCCTGTTTAGTACAATGTCATTTGTCCTGCTGTATGTCCTCACCATGTTGTTCTGCTTAGCACAATGTCCTTTGTCCTGGTGTATGTCCTCCACCATTTTGTCCTGTTTAGCACATTGTCCTTTGTCCTGGTGTATGTCCTCACCATGTTGTCCTGCTTAGCACAGTGTCCTTTGTCCTGGTGTTTGTCATCACCATGTTGTCCTGTTTAGCACAGTGTCCTTTGTCCTGGTGTTTGTCCTCACCATGTTGTCCTGTTTAGCACAATGTCCTTCGTCTTGGTGTATGTCCTCACCATGTTGTCCTGTTTAGTACATTGTCCTTTGTCCTGGTGTATGTCATCACCATGTTGTCCTGTTTAGCACATTGTCCTTTGTCCTGTTGCGTGTCCTCACCATGTTGTCCTGTTTAGTACATTGTCCTTTGTCCTGTTGTATGTCCTCACCATGTTGTCCTGCTTAGCACACTGTCCTTTGTCCTGTTGTATGTCCTCACCATGTTGTCCTGTTTAGCACAATGTCCTTTGTCCTGTTGTATGTCCTCACCATGTTGTCCTGTTTAGCACACTGTCCTTTGTCCTGGTGTATGTCATCACCATGTTGTCCTGTTTAGCACATTGTCCTTTGTCCTGGTGTATGTCCTCACCATGTTGTCCTGTTTAGCACAGTGTCCTTTGTCCTGTTGTATGTCCTCACCATGTTGTCCTGTTTAGTACATTGTCCTTTGTCCTGGTGTATGTCATCACCATGTTGTCCTGTTTAGCACATTGTCCTTTATCCTATTGTCTGTCCTTACCATGTTGTCCTGTTTTATGTCCTCACCATGTTGTCCTCTCTAGCACATTGTCCTTTGTCCTGTTTAGCACATTGTCCTTTGTCCTGGTGTATGGCCTCACCATGTTGTCCTGTTTAGCACATTGTCCATTGTCCTGTTGTATGTCCTCACCATGTTGTCCTGTTTAGCACAGTGTCCTTTGTCCTGGTGTATGTCATCACCATGTTGTCCTGTTTAGCACAGTGTCCTTTGTCCTGGTGTATGTCCTCACCATGTTGTCCTGTTTAGTACATTGTCCTTTGTCCTGGTGTATGTCATCACCATGTTGTCCTGTTTAGCACACTGTCCTTTGTCCTGTTGTATGTCCTCACCATGTTGTCCTGCTTAGCACATTGTCCTTTGTCCTGTTGTATGTCCTCACCATGTTGTTCTGTTTAGCACGTTGTCCTTTCGATGGCTTGGAGTCAAAACGGACTATCTTTAGATAGTCCATTGACGTATTATTGGATTTATTACCAAAACTAATATAACTTGTATCAAACAATGACTGCAAATAATATATACTGGGAGTTATGCTTTTTTTATATTTATGCAGTCTTCTTTTTAGTACAAGTTTTTAGTTGTCGTACTAAGTCCAACAATATGTCAATGGACTATCTAAATATAATCCGTTTCGACTCCAAGCCATAGCAGTTTGTCCTGTTGTCTTCTCCCTATCTTCCACTGCCTCCTAGTCCCCACTTCACGTTTCAATCTTTCAACAAACCATGGTGGTAAGGAGTTGTTTATGTGCAACCGAAGAAGGTGTGGATTACAGGCCTTTGCCAGAATGGACTGTCCTTATGACTGGGTACGATCCAGAAGGTACCGTCAGCCTTCTCTGTTCGTTCTGTGGTAGTACCGTCTGTCTTTCACCCGATCGAGAAAAGGGACAGTACTGTGCAGCATATAACTGTCGTAATGCGGTGAGGCCTAGCGGTCCACATTGGTTGTCAGCAGTTGTTAGGAATGTCAACGTAGCATGAAGTCAACACGTGACACAAAATACCTTGATGGTGAAGGTCGTTCCTGTCACAGTCTGTATCAGTGTCAGCTATTAAGTTGTTATTTGTGCAGAGTGAAATGGGCCGTGTTTTATAGAGGCGTTGGTTTGTGTGCTTATCTGTTCGTCAGTTAGTACCATTCGAAAATAAGCATAGGATGATTCTTAGGAGAGTAAAGGCGTGTATCACTAAGCCAATAGACCATTTACAGTTGCAGCACCCTTGAATTGTTCTTTTTTAATACATAGCTTTTATTTCGGTTTGAATTCTTTATGAATGTTCTGTTGTCGAGTAAGATTTTTCAATAATGAATGAAACTATGTTGATGACATTTCTTAGAAGGCTGCACACCACAATCGGAAATGGAATGACGAATGTCCTTGTCCTTAAGTGTGTGTTGAGTTTGATACAGGGCAGAAGCTGACCTTACTGCCATCCCTTTAACAGGCTTAAAGATCTGAGCCCCCACCCACCCACCCACCCGCAACTCACCACCACGCCCTCTTTATTTTATGTCAGATCATATGAATGTTCAGCATAATCAAAGTGCGTGTGTGTTTGTGACAAGTATGGTGCTAAATAAAACGATCATTATGTCGCCTCCTTCCATCGTTGATGAAATAAGAATGGAAATCATCTGCAATATCTGTATGCACCATGCCTCTGTGTGTGTGTGTGTGTGTGTGTGTGTGTGCGTTGTGCGTGTGCATGTGCGTGCGCGCGTGTGTGTGCAGTGGTGCGTGCGTGTGTAGTGCGGTGCGTGCGTGCGTTGCGTGCGTGTGCGTGCGTTGCGTGCGTGCGTGCGTGTGCTGTGCGTGCGTGCGTGCGTGCGTGTGTGTGTGTGTGTGTTGTGTGCATTGTGTGTGCGTGCGCCGTGCATACATGCGTGTGTATGTGTATGTGTGTGTCTGTCCGCGCGTGTGCATGTGTGTGACTGTGCGTGCGTGCATTTCATTCCTCTGTGTGTGTCTGCGCTCGCGTGTGCGTGTATGTGTGTGTGTGTGTGTGAAGAATATAGAGTACAGAGTAGATGTGGTCTTGTAATAGAGGGGAGAAGGGGGTAGTGGAAAATGAAGGTGTCGTGTTGTGCAATGTCGTGCAGTCAGGCGTGCAGTGCACGTTGGGTGTCGGCGTCTCTTCAAGGTGTCTGTAACATGTCTGACCTCACTGATAGAACACCTCTCTGTCTCTGTATGTCTGTCTGTCTGTTTGTCTCCCTCTCTCCTCTCTCTCTCTCCCTCTCTCTCTCTCTCCCTCTCTCTCCCTCTCTTTCTCCCTCTCTCTCTCTCTCTCTCTCTCCCATCCTCTCTCTCTCTCTCTCTCTCTCTCTCTCTCTCTTCTCTCTCTCTCTCTCTCTCTCTCTCTCTCTCTCTCTCTCTCTCTCTCTTAGTTTACCACTGTCTGTCTATCTCTTTATTTTGACTCTGTTACGCGTGCGTTTGGACTCACGTGCACAAACTATAAGGAAAGAAAAGGGGGGGGGCATTGCTGAAGAAAAGCACAGAGAGACAGACACACAGACGGACAGGCTGACACAGACAGGGAGAGACAGAGATAGAAACAGAGCCAGAAAAGAAATGTAGGACGCGTAAGACGAGAAAGAGAAAAGAAAGAGACAGACAGACAGACAGACAGACGGAAAGACAGACTGAGACAAAAAGAAGCAACAAGAAAGCAAACGACAGCAAGAAAGAGCAATGCATAGCAAGTGACAATTCTGATAATTTTACAAAACGAAAAAAAGTAAGGGAAAGGATGAATAGAGTGAAATGAATACAAAAGGGGGGGGTGGGCAAGGATAGATAGACACATTGGAGAAAGATCAAAACAGACAGACAGAGAATAACGACATATTGTTGCACATGAAAGAGGAGAGAGCTTAGAAATGCATGTCGCACACGCACACACACACACATACGCGCGCACGCCCCGCACGCACTCAACGCACACAGGCACGGCACACGCACGCACGCAACAGGCACACACACACACACACACACACACACACACACACACACACACACACACACAGGCATGGTGTGTACAAATTATGTACATACCTTCCATTCTTATTTCATTATCAACGCCCTGGAAGGAGACAACAAAAAATATCGTTTTATTTAACACTGCACTGTACTTTGTCATTTCCATAGAAACATATTAAAACATAATTCAATCCATACATGAATAAACATTTTATGAACAGAGGGTCCCAACAAACGTGTATCAGACACTAGAGCGTGAACGTGAAAGATCACCAGCCGCGTGTCAACATTTTCGGCTCCATTGACCTTGACCTTTGACCAGTGACCTTTATTTTCGAACATGGCCAAGATATCCTAGCTACCTACCAACATACAAAATTCGAGCGTCCTATGATTCTCCGTTCAAACGCTATCGTGTTAACATAGTCAGTCAGTCAGCCAGCCACAAACAGACACTCCTGAAAATATTGACCAGCTTTCGCTTGGTGACCGGTTAATCACTTGACATTTAAATAATACAGTTCCCACCAAACATGTACATTCAAACAATGAAATACACGTATCACAAAACACAAAATAAAAATTACCAAATTGTGAAGCATTGCGTACGCCAGCATAATGTCGCAATATGCAAAATTAAGATACATGCAGATCAAAACTGTACCAAGAAAAAGGCAAATAAGAAACATAATTTGATAAATAATAAAGATGTGTTTTGGTGGACATTGAACTATGTGCAGTCCATTGTGAACACAGACACCCCACCCAGGACTTCCTAACCAGGCTGGGGTGGACATTGAACTGTGTGCAGTCCATTGTGAACACAGACACCCCACCCAGGACTTCCTAACCAGGCTGGGGTGGACATTGAACTGTGTGTAGTCCATTGTGAACACAGACACCCCATCCAGGACTTCCTAACCAGGCTGGGGTGAACATTGAACTGTGTGCAGTCCATTGTGAACACAGACACCCCACCCAGGACTTCCTAACCAGGCTGGGGCGGCCATTGAACTGTGTGCAGTCCATTGTGAATACAGACACAGCACCCAGGACTTCCTAACCAGGCTGGGGTGGACATTGAACTGTGTGCAGTCCATTGTGAACACAGACACAGCACCCATGACTTCGCAACCAGGCTGGGGTGGACATTGAACTGTGTGCAGTCCATTGTGAACACAGACACAGCACCCATGACTTCGCAACCAGGCTGGGGCGGCCATTGAACTGTGTGCAGTCCATTGTGAATACAGACACAGCACCCAGGACTTCCTAACCAGGCTTGGGTGGACATTGAACTGTGTGCAGTCCAATGTGAACACAGACACCCCACCCATGACTTCCTAACCAGGCTGGGGTGGACATTGAACTGTGTGCAGTCCATTGTGAATACAGACACAGCACCCAGGACTTCCTAACCAGGCTGGGGGTGGACATTGAACTGTGTGCAGTCAATTGTGAACACCGACACCCCACCCAGGACTTCCAAACCAGGCTGGGGGTGAACATTGAACTGTGTGCAGTCCATTGTGAACACAGACACCCCACCCAGGACTTCCTAACCAGGCTGGGGCGGACATTGAACTGTGTGCAGTCCATTGTGAATACAGACACAGCACCCAGGACTTCCTAACCAGGCTTGGGTGGACATTGAACTGTGTGCAGTCCATTGTGAACACAGACACCCCACCCAGGACTTCCTAACCAGGCTGGGGTGGACATTGAACTGTGTGCAGTCCATTGTGAACACAGACACAGCACCCAGGACTTCCTAACCAGGCTGGGGTGGACATTGAACTGTGTGCAGTCCATTGTGAACACAGACACCCCACCCAGGACTTCCTAACC
>CM065712.1:22564946-22582446 GCA_017654935.2 Phymorhynchus buccinoides | reverse complement strand
GTCAGGGATCATCGAGGAACACCAACACCATTTACACAACAACAACATTGTAAATGTTGTTTACAACAAGGCTTGTGTGGAGCCCCTACAGACTGCAAAGAGGTGGTTAAGGTCAGAATCCAGACAAGTCCAACTGCCACAGCCCTTCCTGATCCACCACTACAACCTAACCATGGGCGATGTGGACCGCACTGATAAGAACGTGGACAAGTACCTGGTTGCCATACGCTCCAAGAAGTGGTGGTGTGCCATCTTTTCGTACTGCCTGGATGTCTGCATCCAACAGGCCTGGCATCTCTACAGATCAACCGACGCAGCCAAGAGCAACCCTTTGGATCTTCTTGCCATCCGCAGAAGAGTTGCAAGAGTCTACCTTGCACAGGCTTCTCCTGGAACGCATGGCCATCCAAGAGGCTTCGTACCTGTGGACAAGCGTGTTGCAGTTGAGGTCAGGTTTGACCGTCTTGACCACCTGGTGGAGCCATGGCCAACACAGCTGAGGTGCGGTGCGTGTGGTTTGAAAACCAAGCATCGGTGCTCAAAGTGCAAGATAGGTGTACATGACCAATGCTTCCAGGTGTATCACCAAATGACACAAATTACATTGCCAGCATTGTCAGCTTTGGTGAACCCAAGTCTCCAGCTTTCTCTTCTTTGAAGACAAAAAGACCAAAGACTGTTTGTTTCCGCTTTCACATTTTTTTTCAGAATTTGATTCATTTCATGAAAATATTTTGTTCACTTACCAAAAGCAAACTTTGATCAGAATTATGTTGTGTGGCTTTTTGATGTTATATTGAATGATTTTATGTCAATTAAAAATCAGAACACCCCTCACTTTTGTTGTCAAGTGAATTGTGAAAAAGACTGAAAACCCCTACCCTCTCGTGCCCACTGTCATATATATGGGACGGGCATGTTCTGTCTTCTAAATCACTAAATTCTAAGTTTTTCTCAAAATAAGTGTGACAGACCAAAAGCTAGACAGACATATAACTTTTGTTTGAAAATAAAATTTGGGCATAAATGGGTTAAACCTACACCCATATAGAAGTGCAAACAAATATAAGACGAAAACGTAACAGGATAAACGAACACAAAATCTAGAAAAATGCGAGAATCGTCATTGTCGCATGCACATAATTTCATAATCAAATAGTATTCATCATTGGGGTTAAAAGAATGAACTGACTACAACAGAAACAATGCGTTGAATGGACATCACGACAGAATGAATCAGAGGATCGGTGTAAAAAAACAACAACAACAAAACGTTGGACTCGACCTAATGAAACCATAGTATTGATACAGTTGATTGCAAAACAAAGAAGAAACGAATCGAATGAACTAAACAATATACAAAGAATGGATAGGATCAACTGCTCATTCTTTCGGACTGGTCTGGAAACAAAAAACGACACAAAGGACTAGATTTAAAACTAATGAAAACTTAATTGACTAAATTGGCCGGGTAGCTCACGATTCTTGGGAGCACGTTTATTTGGGAGGTTTTGTTCTCAACGATGACCTCACTCATGTTCACCCAACCGGAAAACCCGTACAAGGTGTAACGTGTTCTGGGAGCATGACTAGCACGATTCCTGGGAAGTTCAATTTTTATTTCGATGATCTATACATTTTGACTGTCAGTAGGCCTACTCGGTGTAATGTTGTTGAGAATCTGAGAAGTGGGTTCACAATATGGCTTTTATAGTGTTCAGACAGTTGGGTTTTTTTTAAACTGTTGCAAACTTATTGTTTGGCTGGGCTTGTGAGTGTGTGTGCACATGTATGTGTGTGTGTGCCCATGCGCATGCATTTATGTGGGTTTGACTGACACTAGCATGCAAAGAGATATGTTGTGGGTCTAGCGGTATGTGGGTCTGGTTGTTTTACGGCTGTACAATTATAGTGTGGGTCTAGCGGTATGCCCCGCACACCCACAAGGCTCTAAATTTCACAGGTGAACGATGTTCTAAGTGCAGCAAAGTAACAACAGTTCAATTTTTAAAACCGTTTACAATGATCATGTTGACCGATACTGCTACGCAATCGCCTCCAACGCTTTCTGCAGATGACATGGCAGCTCCAAGCTTCACAATTTTGACGACATTTGGAGGTAAGGCACTCATAATCGATGGATACAAGTTCATTAAAAAGAGAACTGTGTGTGTGTGAGTGTGTGTCCCAAGAAACGTTCTGATTGTGTGTGACGGTTTTCCTCTACCAAGAAACGTGCTCCCAACAAACGTGCTCCCAAGAATCATGAGGCTCCGAATTGGCCACACCAGCTCTGCTGTGTTGCTGATGACTGAGGCCTGGTCCCTGACTGTCTGAGTGTTCGTCAAGTCACACTACAGTCCACTGTCATGGTACAATGACTAAACTGGCCACACCAGCTCTGCTGTGTTGCTGATGACTGAGGCCTGGTCCCTGACTGTCTGAGTGTTCGTCAAGTCACACTACAGTCCACTGTCATGGTACAATGACTAAACTGGCCACACCAGCTCTGCTGTGTTGCTGATGACTGAGGCCTGGTCCCTGACTGTCTCAGTGTTCGTCAAGTCACACTGCAGTCCACTGTCATGGTACAACGTCTGATACAAACACACAAGGACTCATGCACGCACGCATGCGCGCACACACAGACACACACACACAAAACACGCGAGCACGCGCACGCATGTACGCATGCAAACGCACACACACACACACACATACGTATATACACATACACACACACATACGCAAACGCATGCACACACAGCACTCTCACTTAACTACTCTCACACACAGACACACACACACACTCGCGCACGTGCACACTCTCTCTCTCTGTGCTTTCTCTCTCTCTCTCTCTCTCTCTCTCTCTCTCTCTCTCTCTCTCTCTCTCTCTCTCTCTCTCTCTCTCTCTCTCTCTCTCTCTCTCTCTCCCCCTCTCTCTCTCTCTCACACACACACACACACACGCACACACAAACACACACTTACTAGTTCACTCACTTTCTCTCTCGCTCTCTCTCTCTCTCTCTCTCTCTCTCTCTCTCTCTCTCTCTCTCTCTCTCTCTCTCTCTCTCTCTCTCTCTCTCTCTCTCTCTCTCTCACACACACACACACACACACACACACACACACACACACACACACGCACGCACGCGCACGCACACGCACGCACGCACACGCACACACACACACACACACACACACACACACACACACACACACACACACACACACACACACACACACACACACTCACGCACACGCGCACACACACACACGTACACACATATACAAACACACACACGCGCGCGCATTCACACACACAGAGAACAGAAGAATACCAATTCTGGCTCAAGACTATTTTTGACCCCTTTTAAACACGAATTCGCAACTTTAAGGCATAAAAAAAGCAAAAAATCTAACTTTTTTAAACCCCTTTTTAGATACAAAAACGCTACTTTAAGGGGTGAAAAAAGTAAAAATCCGCCACCCCCTTATTCTGCCAATTCGGAAGAAAAAACACTACTTTTAGGGCAGAATAAAAGCAAAAATCCCCCCTCCTTCTATCCTGCCAATTAGGAAGAAAAAACACTACTTTTAGGGGGCAAAAAAAAATCTCTTTATAAATAAAAAAAATCATTGAAACTGTGAGAATGCTCTAAAATAATTATTTTAGTAGCTGATTTTAATTCTTGATCAAAAAGTAGATTCACATGCTAAAACCTAACTGGGTCAACCTAACTGGGTCATCCGTTCACACAGGAACGTTTGGCCTAATTCAGTATTTTTAGAGACAAACGGGATTTCCCCATTCTACGTTCTCAGTATTTTTAAACACAAACCGGATATTCAGAACGGGATTTCCCCCATTCTATAGACCAAAAACGCTTATTACAGTACAGTGATTAGCTTCGTATATATTACGTACAATGTGTTGATGCATCTTGCTCCCAGGTTGAGAGAACGATTTTATTAAAAACAACTATATATTTTTTACGATTTAAGAAATAAACGTATAATTCTTTTACGAATCGATGCAGAATATTAAACTTGTACTGTTTATAAATCAAAAAAATCATTTTTAACTCTACTTTTTAGTAAAAAACAAACAAACTTACAAGCATTCTTTAAAATACAGCTAAGAATAGTAATCCAAATTACTTCCCCTGATCTGCTCTTATGTCGCTAACAGGAATGAAGGTATTTTATTAGGTTGGATTTTGTCACTAAAAAGATCTTTATTACTTGTTAAGTTATTGCTTAAGTTCTTTTCAAGTTCTTTTTAAGTTCTTTTTAAAGTACTTCTCTAGGTTCTTGTTAAGTCATCTTCAAGTCATCTTCAAGTCATCTTCAAGTCATCTTCAAGTTCTTGTTAAGTTCTAATGCAAAAACTTACTTAGCACTTATTAAGTTCTAGTTCAAGTTCTTTTTAAGTTCTTTTTAAGTTCTTACTTAAGTTCTTTTTAAGTTCTTACTTAAGTACCAAATAAAAAAATTATTGCATTAAAAATGGATCGCTCTCAGGTTTTAAGCTATTTGGCTTTTGTTTTTCTTGTTTGTCTGCTACTTTTTCTGTTTGTATTGTTTTTACTTCTACTCGTTTTTCTAGCTTTGGTTGCATGTGTGTTTTATATAATTTATAAGACAAATAACCAACACCAGCAACCACACCAACAGTAAGCAATACAACATCGTAATTCGTACTGTTTTGTTTGTCTTCTTCTTTTTTAACTGGTATTGCGCTTATGGTCGATTCATCTTCATTCTGAGACAACAGTTTTTGTTTTGTTTGTTTATTCATTTTTTGTTGTCGATTCCACTCTGATAACCTTTTACCTGCTTCAACTCGTCCTGGGCTCTTCGTTACCTTGGTTACTGCTGGACTCTTTGATAGAATGGGGCCTGTTTGCTGTTCCGTCTGATTCGTTTGATTCTCTGTTGCGTTCATTTTTAATAGCCATAAAATCTATATGATTAAAAGTAATTAACCCCATAACAACTGGCGAAAGAAGCCCGCCAAACCTATAAAAAAGATCACAACTAAGAGACTCTAACGATTTAGTTAAAACAGGATCTTGACTTAAATCGTACATTAAATCTTGGCTTGAATCGAGCGGAAAAAACTGACTAACTAACTTAGTGTACAAGCCTATTACAGTTTGACCTAAACTTTTAACCATTTTAGATCCTAACTGTGCTTCGTATCTGTTGTAGTACTTTTCGATGTCAGCAGAAGACATTTGTTGAATCTGTTCTATACTAAATTCTGTTCCTAAGTATTGTTTTGTTTTTCCACACGCAGCCAGAGAATACAACTTTTCCTTTTTATTCATAACACTTGTTGACACTTCATCAGAAATTACTGCTTCCTGCGCATTTAACAACAGTTCGTCGCAATTCATTTTTAGTTGATTTATTATTTTTATTTTAAAAACAAAAAATGAGTGCTGAAAAAACTGTTGCTAACCTTGTATATCAATCTGCCCTGATTGGTGGACTTTCTGTTGCGTACACGATGGTTGGTAAGAAACTATTGAAAATAAAAGCAGCTGACCTTGGAAAACTTGACCTAGAGGACTCTGGTAAACTAATTGCTATAATCACTGCTTCAATTGCAACAAAAGACTTTCTAGTTAAGCAAGGAATAATTCCAGAAAATATATATATGTAAAAATAAAATGGCTTCACTCGCAATGATGATTGGCGGTGCTGTAGTAAACGCTCTTGCTTTTTCAGGAAGTAATTATATGTTTAGTAAGCTAGAAACAAGCAAGGAAAGACAAAGACATAATCGAGCAATGGAGCAATTAGCAGCAGCACAAGACGCCTATGAAAAGCAAAGACTCGCTCAGTTAGATTTTATTAACAACAAATTAAAACTGCAAAACCATGCAGCATACACTTTTAAGAATGTTGACGACGCTATTAAAGAGTATTATTTAGTAACAGGAGAAGACCTCCAACAGCTCCCACCACCAAAACTAAGTGACTTCTACCAACCATCCGAAAAACAAAAACTCCAGGAAATAGCTTTTATTGTAGTTGGTATGACTGCTGTTTATTTTATTGCAAAAAACGTGTAGTATTAAAATGAATGATAAACTATTTAAAATTTATTATTCACCGAAAGGTTATTGGAAAGGTTTAACTGCTATTCAAAAATTAAATCAAGCTGCAGGAGTCACTGAACAAACGGCAAAAGAATGGCTATCTAAACAAGCTATTTGGCAAATCTATTTACCAGCGCCTAAACGAATTAAAAGACCGCACTTTGTTAACACAACACCAAATGACACTCATCAAATGGATCTTCTATACCTCCCTCATGATTTAATCAGAAGAAAAAGATTTAAATACGCGTTGACAGTTGTTGATTTAGCTTCAAGATATAAAGATGCTGAACCATTAACTGATAAAAGTGCTACTTCAGTCTCTGTTGCTTTACAAGAAATCTACAGACGCGGTCCATTAACCTATCCTTGTTTAATTCAAGTTGATGAAGGAAAAGAATTTAAAGGACAATTCAATCAGTTAATGTTAAAACACAAAGTCGTTATTAAAAGGGGTATTCCTGGAAACCATAGATCTCAAGCCTTAGTCGAAAACTTTAACAAACAATTGGCAGAAAGACTTTTTTCTTATCAATACCATAGAGAACTCCTTGATTCAACTAGAAACACTGAATGGGTTAGAAGACTAGCCAGTGTTCTGCGAGTGATGAATAACGAAGAATCCAAAGTCACTGGATTTAAACCAGTAAAAGCAATACAAAAGAAAACAATTGACTCTTCGATAGACTTACCGCAAGATCATTCAATTACAAAGCAACTGATACCGTTTGGAATAAAAGTTAGGTTTCTTTATGCACCAGGAGAAGCAGAAGGAGACACTCGCATAAGAGCAACTGATCCAATTTGGAGCATTGATCCGTACGAGATAAAAAGTGTAATAGAAATGAATCCTCCCGTTTATTATTTAAGAGAAACTGACTCGACAACACGACCCGTTCCAAAAAGAGCCTTTGTTAAAGAAGAACTGCAGATAATCCCACCAAACACAATTCCGATTTGATTAGACAAAAAAAAAAGTCAATTTTTTTTATTTTTTTTTGCTTTTTACAAACATTTGTACTGACTAGGAAAATCTGTTTTTAACACTAGCTTACAAAACTTCTCTTTCCTCAGTTTTTGTTTAATCGACTTTTTTTTTTCTTTTGATTCAATCACATCATTTTCATCAAGACATTCATCAAAACTATTTTTATCTTTAGTAAAAAACAAAACAACTGTTCTCTAAAGTCTTTTAAAACTGAATTATACTTTTGTGTTAAAATCCATACACTAATCCCCGCGTGTCTACCACTGAAAGCTAACTTAGCTAAACTATTTCTTTTTTTAACAATGTCTTTTTCAGCCGAGCAGTCATCAATAATAAACAATGTTGACGTTCCTTTAAACAGTTGATAAAAATGATCTAAACATTCACTTAACTTATTACTCGGGTCAACCAAATAGACTTTATCATCCTCCCAAATGAACTTTCTTTCTTTGTATGATTTGTTGAATTCTAAAGTAGTACAAAAAATTACTATATGTTCAAAGTGATTTCGATAAACCGTTTGTATTAAATCTAACATAAATATCGTTTTTCCACACCCAGTCATCCCGCAAAATAACCCGCAATGTGGTTCTTTTGTAAGGAAATTTAAACTGTTCAAGTCCATTGTTTTAATACACAATATCTTTTAATCTGTTATTCTCAATGTTCAGCTGAGCATCGCATAGTAAATACACATAAACATATATTTGTTTGCCCACTTCCGCTGCTTCTTTATGAATTTGAATGTTTATTCCGCCTGACCCATCACCTACTGTTCTTCCGCTACCATGAAGTTTGTTATCATCAGTTGTTCTAAGATCTAACCACAAAGCATACTTCGAAGATAAATAATCTTCTAGTCTAACATCATGAAGATGGAGGTCTTTGCAAATTAAATCAACAGACGGATCTCTTAGTTGCCCGCCTCCACCAAACAGTTTTCTTATTTCATCAAAGTGCTGATAAGGTAAAAGACCGCTCGCAAACAATTGGTTCGGTTGCCCTTCAATCGCAGTAGTCAGCTTAGTTATTTTTGGATTATAAAACCTCTCGCTTAATCTATTAAAGGGTTTTTTGGTTTCTTCAAACAGCAGCAAAATTCCTTTCAACGACCTTGCTGATATATTCAAATCGATGTTCCAGATTGTGTCTGTTGTGTTTTTAGTTAACTTACTGTGATTTAAAATTCTGTTGTAGTATATTGCAAATCTTGATTGGTATTGTTGTGAAATCAACCGAGCTAATTCTTGATGACGAACAACATCAAACTCTAATGTGATGTCTGAAATACTATATTTTGCATTTGAATCTTCTGTCGATCTAATAACACGGGCATAGTCATTAAAAGTAAATTCATACATAAGCCTATCTTGTAAAGCTCCCTGATAATATGGTGAGTGTGTGTTCAATAGTTCAAAGTCAAGAGGAATGTAGAATCGATTACCATAAACTTGAGCAACCAACGCATCTTTATTGCTATCTTTTTTATCATCAGCATCAATTCTATGTTTTATACCATTATCTCCTTGTATTCCCTGATAAACCCGATCTTTTCTTTCATTTTCTGTTAACCAGAGGTCGCTATAACTCAAAAAAACATCTGCATTATCTAAAGACATTACCTCTCTCCCCTCAAGTTTAATAGTAATCTTACTAACGATCGCTCTACCAAGATTAGCAACTAAAGTTCTGTTTGGGTCGGCCTCTGACTCCAAGTCTATTTTAAAAGCAAGACGTGCAGTACCTGGCACAATGACTTCATTAGATCCTAGACTAGGAAATCTTACTGATAATATTTGTCTTTGATCGATAGTTGAAGGATTATTACTTATCACGATACTCTGCCTGGTTCCTTTTACACCCAGTGGTTCTTTTAGCCGTCTGTATGGATCAAGACTCGACCCGTATGATTGTGACATTATCTTTTTATTTTGTTTAAAAAATAAAAACATAATTAAAATTAAATCATGGCGGGGATAGAAGACGAACAAGATTATGATGTTTTTGATGCTCCAGACGACATGAGTGAAGCTACTTCGTCTCGTCAACGATCATCTTTAAGACGAGAACTAATGGAAAATAGAGTAGGTTCTTTTTATGAAAGTTTAGGACAAGAACCACCTGATGTTATCGTTACCGGTGACTTTGAATTACAAGATGAGCATTTATATCTGAAAAAAGATAATGGTGAACTAGTCCGACTTACGACTAAACCAGACCCCTTTAAGTTTTTAAAAAAGAGTACTGTTCGTAGCAAGCTCAGTGTTAGCGAACAAAGACGATTTGATATTGAAGAAGACCGAAGAACAGAAGCTGTTTCTAAACTTCAAAACGCGCTACAAGAACTACCTACTGATTCCCAACTTCAATCGATTCCTCTTATAGACTTAAGCGTAACTGCCGACCAGATAATAAACATGGAAACTAGTTTTATAACTTTAGATGGTGAGGAAACCCATTTAAAAACATTGAATGACCCACCATTACCTATGAGAGATATAATGGCTCTCAACGAATCATTAAAATCTATCAGGGGCGAGTTAACAAATAATACAGCAAAGCTAAGCGAACTTGACGCTCACATTGACAGAGAAAAAGAAAAGTTGGTTGAAGCTGATGACGGTAACCTTGGACAAGACATAAAAGATAGAATCCAAAAAAGACTGGATGATCTTCAACTAGAGAGAGCAGCAAGACTAGAAGTACTGTCAACTAACCGTGAACAATTACGAACACAAGTCAGCAGAATAAAAGAAACCATCCAAAGAATTTTACACGAAGATACAACGTTAGCAGAAAGAATAAAAACTTTATTTAAAGAGCAAGGTGTTATGATTGCTAGTGTTTTAACAGCTTTAGGTTTTGCAATCTCTACTTTAGTGTTTGCTTTAACAGGAGCAGGAGCAGGAACACCGCCACCATCTCCACCATCAAGCGATAAGAATTGGATTAAAAAACAACTGGATCATTTAAAGAATCTATTAAAAAAATTAGGAATAAAAGCTCTAGACGCTATACCAGGAATATTAGGTGGAATAATCAGTTGGCTTTTTTCTACAGCAAGCAAAGTAGTCGGTTTTATGGCAGAACATTTATGGATGTTATTAGTTCTAATTGTCGGATTACTTTTCAGTAAAATAAAAATAAACTAGACCAGCCGCAGTTAAAAAAAGAACTAGTGCTGTCTTTTCGTTTTCATGATTATCAGTCGTTGGTTTATTTGTTGACGTTGGTTTTATTAAAGTTGGTAAGTTCGCTGTCATAGATTTTATTGGAATTGTTTGGCTTGATGGAGCAGCAACTTCAGAATTTAGATCATTGTTTTTACCGATTGCTTGGTCGTCTTCAGCTATAAGGATTTCGTTGTTATAGTTTTCAATTACTCCTATTTGAAGCCTGAGATCGGAGGGCAGCATGTACAATCCACTACCGACAGCAAAGTCTACCTTCGATCTTGCGAATCTTAAAACGTCTTGATACCTTTTTATGCTAGCTGGGAGGTCAACTGTAGAATTGATTGCATCTTCTAAATTAGCTAAATACTGTTTCTGAGCATCAAACCCAGTTGAAGGATCCATTATTTCAGATTTAACTTGCGCTTGAGACCCCAGCAAACACCACACGTAAGTACGAATAGAATCATTTACTCGTTCTATTCCCGCCTTAGTTAGTCCTTCAGAAGTATCAAGAATAAATGTTGACCAAGCGTTTTTATGTTTTTGTTGAATAGATCCCAGATGAACGGTCGTACCTGAAGAAAAAGACGTGTAAGGAGGATTCCAATCATAGTTATACTTTCTGTGCACGCCCCAATAATAAAGTGTACCCAAACCATGATTACGATCTAACTTTTGCCTAAAGTCTGTATTCAAGTTAATGTTAAACTCATTACAAATTCGTTCAAAGGCCTTCATGTCAATTCTGTTGTTGAACGGATTAAAAGTTGAATAATTCGGTAATGGAGCATGCAGTTCAGACAAAATACGCTTGAAAGTATAATAGAAATGAAATCTATAAACTGCTTTTACCATGACTCCAGGATGATTTAAGTGATCAGCGAAAGAAACACCACACCCTGTTGTTGCACAGAACACAGCAAAGTTTAATTGGTTTTGATAAAACTGCATTGGATGACTAAACCATGCCTTTGCGATGTTATCATGTTTGACACTAGGATTTAAATAATGGTTTAATGGATTACTGACCTTAACTTCAAAAGAATCAACCCCCACTGCAACAACTATTGAATCAACAGCTATAGTTTTAGGGTTATATGATCCAACTGCATATTTAACGTCTTTGTTATATTTAAAAGCATTCATTTATATATTCGCAATAAAAATGTTTATTTATATAACTGATCAAGACGAGCCAATACTTTTACAACGCCCTATTGAAAATAATGGTTCTCTAAAAGTAGCGCTCCATGAAATTTATTACAAAGTTAAATGGATTAACATAAGCGAATCCTTAAAAAATAATTGGATAAGAAAAATTGATAGCGCAGGGAAAATTGAACTAACTATACCTGACGGTTATTACGGTTTTTGTTCATTAAAAGAGATGTTAAACGACTTCGACATTACTTTAAAACTTAATGAGGGAAATTTGAAAGTGAAGATGACGTTTAGAGGGCAAAAAGGTGTAGTATTTGAATTTGCTAATGAATTGGCTAAACTATTAGGTTTTGGAGTACACAGGTTCCATGTCACTGATAATGCACTGGAAAGTAATGCATTTACGGCTGAAAAATCACTTAATCTTGGAATACATTCTTTATTATACTTTCATTTAGATATCCTGAGTACGGATAACAACTTATTTGATAACCAGCCGTCTACTGTGTTAAGAGTTCTTCCAACAGCAAAAGCGGCATACTGTGATTACGAAATTATTACATTCACTAACTTACAGTTTAAAGAATTAGTTTGTGGGGTTCACCATTCACTAAAAATAAGAATAACTGACGAAAAAGGAAAAGAAGTTCAGTGCGACAGCTTGAATGCTTTATTAGAAATAAAATAATTTAGTATAAAACTATGTCGCGCGGACCAGATCAACCGGTTATGCTTGACCCTGTTAGATGCGCAACTTTAGAATTGAAGGACCTAGCAGACACAGAAGACTTTGATTTAAATGGGGAGATAGGAGCGCTGTATGGGTTTGAGTACACAAAAGACGGCTATTATAAACTAGCAGAAATAAGTGATAAAAAGGTTCCTAAACTAGAGCAACTGCGTAATGTAGTAGCTGACAATGTTGGCCAGTTTGAATATAAAGTTGTTAGGAAAAGGGATAACAAATGGCATTTAATTCCATTCATTGATTGGGAAATAAAGTTTGAATTTTTAAGCCCGTTTACATTCTTTGATAATAACAAATACTTTCGCAAATCATTCAACTCAGGGCCGTTACATATCAGTCTGATTCCACAAAACAACAGCAGAAGAGAAATAGCAATCAAACCTTATAAAAAGAGACAGTACATACTGCATAGAAAAAAGACAGTGACAAAAGATTCGGCCACGCAATTAGAGTTCATTCCTAAAATGGCTTTAGCAGACGAATTTACTATGATATTTGAACTTTCTGTTAGAGCAGACAACCCTGATTCCCTACCTGTTGGTGTTAGCGACAACCTAATGAAAGGGATTCTTATTTCTTGGCAAAACTTGGATGTTGAATCAGTGAGATGTACTATCGTTATTCAAAACCGCGGTGAAGAAATTAAGGCAGTGTCGACCAGCGATAAAGTTATATTGAGTGTTGATCCAAACAATCTCAAAGAATTAACGTACATTAATGTTACTAATTTAGATCTCATTGGGTTTTATTACACTGAAAGCATTTTGTCTGATGATCTTCTTAAAATGATAGCAAGTGCAAATTAAATGTAAAAATTTTTTTTTTTTAAATATAAAAAGATGTCCGTTAAAGTTTATCCAAAAATACCGAAAGAAAATACTGACAAAGAAAAGACTGATGGTGGTGATGATCCTGAAATCAGAAAGTTCAGATTGTCTACCATTACAGAAATACAAAGAGAATTGGAAAAAGACCTCACTAACTATAACAGAACCAAACGAAGGTACTCTTGTTTGTTTAATTCAACAACATACTTAAATACTGGATTTGGTAGTCTAGGTGCAATAACAGCGGGAAGCTCAGTAGGATTGTTGGCGACTGGTGTTGGATCAGTAGTAGCTTTGCCGTTAGGTTGTGTGTCGCTGACGCTTGGGTTGTTTTCAATGACAACGACCGCTTTCAACAAAAAAATAAAAATAAAACTACAAAAGCATACAGCCATGGTTCAATTAATAATGGCAAAACTTAGTTCATTTCGATTGATTATCAGTAAAGCTTTGCAAGACTCTCAAATTTCGGATGAGGAGTTCAATAGACTCCAAGCAGACTACAACGACTACAAAATGCAAAAGTTTGAACTTCAGAAAAAATCAAGAGCAAGTTTTTCACAACCGCAAGACATAGAAGCAATAAAAAAAGAATGTGAAAAAAAAATAAACGACACATTAAAATCTGTTCTAGGGAAATAACAATAAGAACTCCAAATGGTGCTTATTCAATTCAATATGATTACAAGTTTCGAAAGTCTACTGACTATGGCACTTAGTTCTCCAGTGGCCAATTGAATACGAAAACTCAGGTGATTTAAACACACGCTTTGTATTGTTTGAGTCGAGTGATTTTTTATTTACAACTGTTGTGTTTATTTCGTGTAACTTAGACTGTATTTTTATGTTGTCATGATAAAACGTCTTGGAGTCAAACAGTGCTTCTTTGTAGTTGTCGTGTGTCATAACCATTTGAACAACAGGTCTAGAAATTCCTTTTGCTTTTTTAATTACGCTAGTTTGGCTGGCAATTGAATACATCTTTGCTCTCAGACCAACGTACTCTTTGATTATAGTTCCATTCAGTTCATCCTTCATCTTACCGATTACCTTTTTATTTACGGATGAATGTAATGGAGATTCACTTGGGTAGTCAGAGGTGTCATACCAGGAGTCAACGCCTTTTGCTGAATCTGTTTCTAAATCTTTATAAAAGTCTTCAGTCGGAATGTCTAGAATAAATGAGTCCGTATCTGTGTAGAGTACTTTAGATCCTGGGTAGAGTGGTTTAAAGTAGTCGTATAAAAATTCCAGCATCAATAGTTTAGAGAGTTCAAGAACAGAAAACCCAATGAAGACTGGGTTATCTAGTTTTACTTTAAGTTTTTTCATCATAATACCGTAAAGGTTGTCATGGAATTTTTTGAAGTCTTGATAATTAGGTTTTGAAGTTAATTTGATTGCTTTGTTTTCTTGTGTTACTAATCTGACGTCTTTTCGTTTGTGCGGGTTTTCCATAGTCTTTCCAAAACAACTGTTATTCATTAGCTTAAAGAAGTCTTTTTCTGAGGCGTCAGTGGCTTGAGTTCTGAGATTAGTGTTCTTCATTATATATGGTTCCATAAACTTCCTCTGAGTGAACGAAATGATTCTATGAACTGCTGTTAGTCTTAATCCGTGACGTAAGTAGAATTGAAGGAGTCGATAATGACAGACGTTTTTTTTTTTGTTCTGCAGATTAGGAACAAGTTTTGGTAACTCTGATCCTACCTGAAGTCTTTCTGCGGCTAACGGGTAGTCATTGTGTAGGTCATGGAGTTCATCCGGATAATCTAAGTCGACTTCTAGAATAAATCCTGTTTTGTAGGAATCTGGTAACTTTAAAAGCCATTCTAAGAACTCTGTGATATTAAAATCAAAAGGCGATGTTAACATTTTAAAATTACGTAATGGTAGTGATTGACACATCGCCCAACCATAAAGATTGTTTGCATCTAAATACATGATATAATTTGATGGTTTTGTAGGATCGTAGTCGTCTAAGTACTTGTTGTTGGCCTTGCAGTAACCGTGTGAAGCCATAGAGATTCCTCCGCGTAGTCCGTCTTCAATCATCTGGAGAGTTGGTAGATCGGAGAGTAAGTCAATCTGTATTTTGGTAAATCTTAAGAAAGCATCCCAACTCATACCAGGAGCAGTGATATAATTAGCAGGGTCTAGACTGTAATGTTTCATACACGTTTTTCTGTAGTTCTCGAATACATCTGCAAGCAAACAAACGTCAGCCATCAAGTAGGCGTCGTGGTAGTCTCCCATGGTCTGGCATTTTAACTTAATCCACGCTGACTGAGCATGGTTGTAGTCAGAGTCGCTTATATCTTTTCCTTTTAAACTAGAGTAGAATGCACCTTTGGGAGGTAATTCAACTTCATCGAACCGCTCCCAACTACTCATGTACTCATAAGGGTATACTCCTTTTCGAACAAGTGCCGGATCAAAGTATTTTTCTGTTATAGAACATTTGGATAGTGACTGACCTAAAGACTCTAGTGATCCCATCATATGTTGTAGTGAATCATAAAAAGATAATTGGCCTAATGTAAATGTCATGTACTTTTCTGAAGACTGAGCTATACAACTGACGGTTCTAAATTCATCAGTAACTGCTTGTAGAATTAAATGAGAGTCATATCCACGTAGATTGTGAAAGAATATAGGCAGTTTCCAATTCCTCGGTTCAAACTTTAACTGGAGATTACAGGAGTTGTGTGCTGCTCCTCTGAATTTTCCACTAATGTGATCATGGTCTCGTACTTTATGGTTGTCTGGACGGTCAGGGGATTCCTCTTCCACAAACCCTTTTCTGCAAATCCAACATTCAGTAGCTGATTCGAATTGAATTAAATCTTCAGGCGTCATGATTAAATCTAATAAATTTAGTTGGTTAGATAGTTCATTTCGTAGTTTCATCATTCTCATTAAAAAGATTTTTGCAGCATCGGGTCCTCTATAAAGTTCAGGTTCAAAATGTATCCCATCTGATCTAAGAACAATAAATGCGAATGAACAGATTTGATGATTATTCAATAAAACAGTTTTAGGAAGATTTTTAGGAGCTGGTCCTTGATAGGGTACAATGATTGACTCAAAATCAGCATAAACAACATAAGGACTTAATTGCAGTTTCTTCCAGTTTTTAAAGAACACCTTACTTCCTTCTTTCGGAGTAATAAGTTCAGTATCAAATCAAATCAAAAATCAAATCAAATCAAATCATCTTTATTATCTCATAACTGAGAAATTGCAGCCAGGTGCACATAAGAAAAACAGCAACAATAAACACATTTATCAACAACAACAAAAACCACAACACATTTATCAACAATTAAAGAATATAAACTAATAACTAATAACACTGCAATATTGTAGTTAACAAACTGGACGAATACGAATACAAATTCAATCCCAAGGAGATGGACAGGCTGCTCAGCAAAACAATCACTCAATGCAGTGCATTAAGAGTTCAACAGATGAATTGATCTTGGTAAGAAAGTTTTCTGTGCTCTTATTTTCAGTTTTAGAGTTCTGTATCGACGGCCCGATGGTAATACTTCATAGTATTTTGCCAGAACATGACTGTTATCATTAAGAATTTTCCTGGCTTTCTTGACTACTTGTCTGTCATACAACTCTTGCATACCACTCTGCCTTGCACCCACAACTTTACTACACACATTCACCATATCACTCAACACACGCTTACTTTTTACACTCAAGCTTCCATACCAACAGATAAATGACACAGTAAGAACAGATTCAATGCAACATCGGTAGTAGGTTTGAAGAATATCTGAACAGACACCAATATTCCTTAGCCTCTGTAAACAAAAGATCCTGGACTGACTCTTCTTATGTATATGCTCAATGTGTTTATCAAAAGTAAGTTTCTTGTCTAAAACTGTGCCTAGGTATTTGTACTCATCAATTCTTTCAACCGTTTCACCATCAATTTCCAAATGTGGCACTGGCACTGGGTTTCTACGAAAATCTACAAGCAGTTCTTTTGTTTTAACAACATTTAAATCCAGATAATTATCTTTGCACCATGAACAAAACCTTTTGACTTCACTGAAGTACACAGAATCAGAGTTTGACAAATCTTCGATGGCAGAATCATCTGAGTATTTAATGACAGGTGTTTCTTCAGTGCCTCTACAGTCGTTTGTGTACAATGTAAAAAGAACTGGGGACAAAACTGTTCCTTGGGGGGCACCTGTAGAAGTCGAACGTTCTGAGGAGATTGCAGATTGAAAGCGGACAGACTGAGTTCTATTGCGTAGGAAATTGGTTATCCAGAGAATGAGCTTGGGGTTAACATTCAGGTCTAGTAGTTTCTGGGCCAGTAAATGGGGCTGTATTGTATTGAAGGCAGAGGAGAAATCGATGAATAAAATACGAACAAAAGAGTTGGGGGTATTTAAGTGAAGAAAGGCATTGTGAAGAAGGGTCAGTAAGGCATCGTCTGTTCCTCTACACCGTTTGTAGGC
>CM065712.1:22546248-22564446 GCA_017654935.2 Phymorhynchus buccinoides | reverse complement strand
TTAGTTATTAGTTTATATTCTTTAATTGTTGATAAATGTGTTGTGGTTTTTGTTGTTGTTGATAAATGTGTTTATTGTTGCTGTTTTTCTTATGTGCACCTGGCTGCAATTTCTCAGTTATGAGATAATAAAGATGATTTGATTTGATTTGATTTGATTTGATAATGAACCTTATTACTCCGAAAGAAGGAAGTAAGGTGTTCTTTAAAAACTGGAAGAAACTGCAATTAAGTCCTTATGTTGTTTATGCTGATTTCGAGTCAATCATTGTACCCTATCAAGGACCAGCTCCTAAAAATCTTCCTAAAACTGTTTTATTAAACAATCATCAAATCTGTTCATTCGCATTTATTGTTCTTAGATCAGATGGGAAACATTCAACACCAGAACTTTATAGAGGACCCGATGCTGCAAAAATCTTTTTAATGAGAATGATGAAACTACGAAATGAACTATCTAACCAACTAAATTTATTAGATTTAATCATGACGCCTGAAGATTTAATTCAATTCGAATCAACTACTGAATGTTGGATTTGCAGAAAAGGGTTTGTGGAAGAGGAATCCCCTGACCGTCCAGACAACCATAAAGTACGAGACCATGATCACATTAGTGGAAAATTCAGAGGAGCAGCACACAACTCCTGTAATCTCCAGTTAAAGTTTGAACCGAGGAATTGGAAACTGCCTATATTCTTTCACAATCTACGTGGATATGACTCTCATTTAATTCTACAAGCAGTTACTGATGAATTTAGAACCGTCAGTTGTATAGCTCAGTCTTCAGAAAAGTACATGACATTTACATTAGGCCAATTATCTTTTTATGATTCACTACAACATATGATGGGATCACTAGAGTCTTTAGGTCAGTCACTATCCAAATGTTCTATAACAGAAAAATACTTTGATCCAGCACTTGTACGAAAAGGAGTATACCCTTACGAGTACATGAGTAGTTGGGGGCGGTTCGATGAAGTTGAATTACCTCCTAAAGGCGCATTCTACTCTAGTTTAAAAGGAAAAGATATAAGTGACTCTGACTACAACCATGCTCAGTCAGCGTGGATTAAGTTAAAATGCCAGACCATGGGAGACTACCACGACGCCTACTTGATGGCTGACGTTTGTTTGCTTGCGGATGTATTTGAGAACTACAGAAAAACGTGTATGAAACATTACAGTCTAGACCCTGCTAATTATATCACTGCTCCTGGTATGAGTTGGGATGCTTTCTTAAGATTTACCAAAATACAGATTGACTTACTCTCCGATCTACCAACTCTCCAGATGATTGAAGACGGACTACGCGGAGGAATCTCTATGGCTTCACACGGTTACTGCAAGGCCAACAACAAGTACTTAGACGACTACGATCCTACAAAACCATCAAATTATATCATGTATTTAGATGCAAACAATCTTTATGGTTGGGCGATGTGTCAGTCACTTCCATTACGTAATTTTAAAATGTTAACATCGCCTTTTGATTTTAATATCACAGAGTTCTTAGAATGGCTTTTAAAGTTACCAGATTCCTACAAAACAGGATTTATTTTAGAAGTCGACTTAGATTATCCGGATGAACTCCATGACCTACACAATGACTACCCGTTAGCCGCAGAAAGACTTCAGGTAGGATCAGAGTTACCAAAACTTGTTCCTAATCTGCAGAACAAAAAAAAAATACGTCTGTCATTATCGACTCCTTCAATTCTACTTACGTCACGGATTAAGACTAACAGCAGTTCATAGAATCATTTCGTTTAGTCAGAGGAAGTTTATGGAACCATATATAATGAAGAACACTAATCTCAGAACTCAAGCTACCGACGCCTCAGAAAAAGACTTCTTTAAGTTAATGAATAACAGTTGTTTTGGAAAGACTATGGAAAACCCGCACAAACGCAAAGACGTCAGATTAGTAACACAAGAAAACAAAGCAATCAAATTAACTTCAAAACCTAATTATCAAGACTTCAAAAAATTCCATGACAACCTTTACGGTATGATGATGAAAAAACTTAAAGTAAAACTAGATAACCCAGTCTTCATTGGGTTTTGCTGTTCTTGAACTCTCTAAACTATTGATGCTAGAATTTTTATACGACTACTTTAAACCACTCTACCCAGGATCTAAAGTACTCTACACAGATACGGACTCATTTATTCTAGACATTCCGACTGAAGACTTTTATAAAGATTTAGAGACAGATTCAGCAAAAGGCGTTGACTCCTGGTATGACACCTCTGACTACCCAAGTGAATCTCCATTACATTCATCCGTAAATAAAAAGGTAATCGGTAAGATGAAGGATGAACTGAATGGAACTATAATCAAAGAGTACGTTGGTCTGAGAGCAAAGATGTATTCAATTGCCAGCCAAACTAGCGTAATTAAAAAAGCAAAAGGAATTTCTAGACCTGTTGTTCAAATGGTTATGACACACGACAACTACAAAGAAGCACTGTTCGACAACAAGACGTTTTATCATGACAACATAAAAATACAGTCTAAGTTACACGAAATAAACACAACAGTTGTAAATAAAAAATCACTCGACTCAAACAATACAAAGCGTGTGTTTAAATCACCTGAGTTTTCGTATTCAATTGGTCACTGGAGAACTAAGTGTCATAGTCAGTAGACTTTCGAAACTTGTAATCATATTGAATTGAATAAGCACCATTTGGAGTTCTTATTGTTATTTCCCTAGAACAGATTTTAATGTGTCGTTTATTTTTTTTTCACATTCTTTTTTTATTGCTTCTATGTCTTGCGGTTGTGAAAAACTTGCTCTTGATTTTTTCTGAAGTTCAAACTTTTGCATTTTGTAGTCGTTGTAGTCTGCTTGGAGTCTATTGAACTCCTCATCCGAAATTTGAGAGTCTTGCAAAGCTTTACTGATAATCAATCGAAATGAACTAAGTTTTGCCATTATTAATTGAACCATGGCTGTATGCTTTTGTAGTTTTATTTTTATTTTTTTGTTGAAAGCGGTCGTTGTCATTGAAAACAACCCAAGCGTCAGCGACACACAACCTAACGGCAAAGCTACTACTGATCCAACACCAGTCGCCAACAATCCTACTGAGCTTCCCGCTGTTATTGCACCTAGACTACCAAATCCAGTATTTAAGTATGTTGTTGAATTAAACAAACAAGAGTACCTTCGTTTGGTTCTGTTATAGTTAGTGAGGTCTTTTTCCAATTCTCTTTGTATTTCTGTAATGGTAGACAATCTGAACTTTCTGATTTCAGGATCATCACCACCATCAGTCTTTTCTTTGTCAGTATTTTCTTTCGGTATTTTTGGATAAACTTTAACGGACATCTTTTTATATTTAAAAAAAATTTTTTTTTTTTTTTTTAAACATTTAATTTGCACTTGCTATCATTTTAAGAAGATCATCAGGCAAAATGCTTTCAGTGTAATAAAACCCAATGAGATCTAAATTAGTAACATTAATGTACGTTAATTCTTTGAGATTGTTTGGATCAACACTCAATATAACTTTATCGCTGGTCGACACTGCCTTAATTTCTTCACCGCGGTTTTGAATAACGATAGTACATCTCACTGATTCAACATCCAAGTTTTGCCAAGAAATAAGAATCCCTTTCATTAGGTTGTCGCTAACACCAACAGGTAGGGAATCAGGGTTGTCTGCTCTAACAGAAAGTTCAAATATCATAGTAAATTCGTCTGCTAAAGCCATTTTAGGAATGAACTCTAATTGCGTGGATGAATCTTTTGTCACTGTCTTTTTTCTATGCAGTATGTACTGTCTCTTTTTATAAGGTTTGATTGCTATTTCTCTTCTGCTGTTGTTTTGTGGAATCAGACTGATATGTAACGGCCCTGAGTTAAATGATTTGCGAAAGTGTTTGTTATTATCAAAGAATGTAAACGGGCTTAAAAATTCAAACTTTATTTCCCAATCAATGAATGGAATTAAATGCCATTTGTTATCCCTTTTCCTAACAACTTTATATTCAAACTGGCCAACATTGTCAGCTACTACATTACGCAGTTGCTCTAGTTTAGGAACCTTTTTATCACTTATTTCTGCTCGTTTATAATAGCCGTCTTTTGTGTACTCAAACCCATACAGCGCTCCTATCTCCCCATTTAAATCAAAGTCTTCTGTGTCTGCTAGGTCCTTCAATTCTAAAGTTGCGCATCTAACAGGGTCAAGCATAACCGGTTGATCTGGTCCGCGCGACATAGTTTTATACTAAATTATTTTATTTCTAATAAAGCATTCAAGCTGTCGCACTGAACTTCTTTTCCTTTTTCGTCAGTTATTCTTATTTTTAGTGAATGGTGAACCCCACAAACTAATTCTTTAAACTGTAAGTTAGTGAATGTAATAATTTCGTAATCACAGTATGCCGCTTTTGCTGTTGGAAGAACTCTTAACACAGTAGACGGCTGGTTATCAAATAAGTTGTTATCCGTACTCAGGATATCTAAATGAAAGTATAATAAAGAATGTATTCCAAGATTAAGTGATTTTACAGCCGTAAATGCATTACTTTCCAGTGCATTATCAGTGACATGGAACCTGTCTAATCTAAAACCTAATAGTTTTGCCAATTCATTAGCAAATTCAAATACTACACCTTTTTGCCCTCTAAACGTCATCTTCACTTTCAAATTTCCCTCATTAAGTTTTAAAGTAATGTCGAAGTCGTTTAACATCTCTTTTAATGAACAAAAACCGTAATAACCGTCAGGTATAGTTAGTTCAATTTTCCCTGCGCTATCAATTTTTCTTATCCAATTATTTTTTAAGGATTCGCTTATGTTAATCCATTTAACTTTGTAATAAATTTCATGGAGCGCTACTTTTAGAGAACCATTATTTTCAATAGGGCGTTGTAAAAGTATTGGCTCGTCTTGATCAGTTATATAAATAAACATTTTTATTGCGAATATATAAATGAATGCTTTTAAATATAACAAAGACGTTAAATATGCAGTTGGATCATATAACCCTAAAACTATAGCTGTTGATTCAATAGTTGTTGCAGTGGGGGTTGATTCTTTTGAAGTTAAGGTCAGTAATCCATTAAACCATTATTTAAATCCTAGTGTCAAACATGATAACATCGCAAAGGCATGGTTTAGTCATCCAATGCAGTTTTATCAAAACCAATTAAACTTTGCTGTGTTCTGTGCAACAACAGGGTGTGGTGTTTCTTTCGCTGATCACTTAAATCATCCTGGAGTCATGGTAAAAGCAGTTTATAGATTTCATTTCTATTATACTTTCAAGCGTATTTTGTCTGAACTGCATGCTCCATTACCGAATGATTCTACTTTTAATCCGTTCA
Organism: Phymorhynchus buccinoides; assembly: GCA_017654935.2. NCBI lineage: Eukaryota > Metazoa > Mollusca > Gastropoda > Neogastropoda > Raphitomidae > Phymorhynchus > Phymorhynchus buccinoides. The sequence goes on along the minus strand of CM065712.1, from coordinate 22,559,106 downwards.
ACAACAGAATTGACATGAAGGCCTTTGAACGAATTTGTAATGAGTTTAACATTAACTTGAATACAGACTTTAGGCAAAAGTTAGATCGTAATCATGGTTTGGGTACACTTTATTATTGGGGCGTGCACAGAAAGTATAACTATGATTGGAATCCTCCTTACACGTCTTTTTCTTCAGGTACGACCGTTCATCTGGGATCTATTCAACAAAAACATAAAAACGCTTGGTCAACATTTATTCTTGATACTTCTGAAGGACTAACTAAGGCGGGAATAGAACGAGTAAATGATTCTATTCGTACTTACGTGTGGTGTTTGCTGGGGTCTCAAGCGCAAGTTAAATCTGAAATAATGGATCCTTCAACTGGGTTTGATGCTCAGAAACAGTATTTAGCTAATTTAGAAGATGCAATCAATTCTACAGTTGACCTCCCAGCTAGCATTAAAAGGTATCAAGACGTTTTAAGATTCGCAAGATCGAAGGTAGACTTTGCTGTCGGTAGTGGATTGTACATGCTGCCCTCTGATCTCAGGCTTCAAATAGGAGTAATTGAAAACTATAACAACGAAATCCTTATAGCTGGAGACGACCAAGCAATCGGTAAAAACAATGATCTAAATTCTGAAGTTGCTGCTCCATCAAGCCAAACAATTCCAATAAAATCTATGACAGCGAACTTACCAACTTTAATAAAACCAACGTCAACAAATAAACCAACGACTGATAATCATGAAAACGAAAAGACAGCACTAGTTCTTTTTTTAACTGCGGCTGGTCTAGTTTATTTTTATTTTACTGAAAAGTAATCCGACAATTAGAACTAATAACATCCATAAATGTTCTGCCATAAAACCGACTACTTTGCTTGCTGTAGAAAAAAGCCAACTGATTATTCCACCTAATATTCCTGGTATAGCGTCTAGAGCTTTTATTCCTAATTTTTTTAATAGATTCTTTAAATGATCCAGTTGTTTTTTAATCCAATTCTTATCGCTTGATGGTGGAGATGGTGGCGGTGTTCCTGCTCCTGCTCCTGTTAAAGCAAACACTAAAGTAGAGATTGCAAAACCTAAAGCTGTTAAAACACTAGCAATCGTAACACCTTGCTCTTTAAATAAAGTTTTTATTCTTTCTGCTAACGTTGTATCTTCGTGTAAAATTCTTTGGATGGTTTCTTTTATTCTGCTGACTTGTGTTCGTAATTGTTCACGGTTAGTTGACAGTACTTCTAGTCTTGCTGCTCTCTCTAGTTGAAGATCATCCAGTCTTTTTTGGATTCTATCTTTTATGTCTTGTCCAAGGTTACCGTCATCAGCTTCAACCAACTTTTCTTTTTCTCTGTCAATGTGAGCGTCAAGTTCGCTTAGCTTTGCTGTATTATTTGTTAACTCGCCCCTGATAGATTTTAATGATTCGTTGAGAGCCATTAGTTCTCTCATAGGTAATGGTGGGTCATTCAATGTTTTTAAATGGGTTTCCTCATCATCTAAAGTTATAAAACTAGTTTCCATGTTTATTATCTGGTCGGCAGTTGCGCTTAAGTCTATAAGAGGAATCGATTGAAGTTGGGAATCAGTAGGTAGTTCTTGTAGCGCGTTTTGAAGTTTAGAAACAGCTTCTGTTCTTCGGTCTTCTTCAATATCAAATCGTCTTTGTTCGCTAACACTGAGCTTGCTACGAACAGTACTCTTTTTTAAAAACTTAAAGGGGTCTGGTTTAGTCGTAAGTCGGACTAGTTCACCATTATCTTTTTTCAGATATAAATGCTCATCTTGTAATTCAAAGTCACCGGTAACGATAACATCAGGTGGTTCTTGTCCTAAACTTTCATAAAAAGAACCTACTCTATTTTCCATTAGTTCTCGTCTTAAAGATGATCGTTGACGAGACGAAGTAGCTTCACTCATGTCGTCTGGAGCATCAAAAACATCATAATCTTGTTCGTCTTCTATCCCCGCCATGATTTAATTTTAATTATGTTTTTATTTTTTAAACAAAATAAAAAGATAATGTCACAATCATACGGGTCGAGTCTTGATCCATACAGACGGCTAAAAGAACCACTGGGTGTAAAAGGAACCAGGCAGAGTATCGTGATAAGTAATAATCCTTCAACTATCGATCAAAGACAAATATTATCAGTAAGATTTCCTAGTCTAGGATCTAATGAAGTCATTGTGCCAGGTACTGCACGTCTTGCTTTTAAAATAGACTTGGAGTCAGAGGCCGACCCAAACAGAACTTTAGTTGCTAATCTTGGTAGAGCGATCGTTAGTAAGATTACTATTAAACTTGAGGGGAGAGAGGTAATGTCTTTAGATAATGCAGATGTTTTTTTGAGTTATAGCGACCTCTGGTTAACAGAAAATGAAAGAAAAGATCGGGTTTATCAGGGAATACAAGGAGATAATGGTATAAAACATAGAATTGATGCTGATGATAAAAAAGATAGCAATAAAGATGCGTTGGTTGCTCAAGTTTATGGTAATCGATTCTACATTCCTCTTGACTTTGAACTATTGAACACACACTCACCATATTATCAGGGAGCTTTACAAGATAGGCTTATGTATGAATTTACTTTTAATGACTATGCCCGTGTTATTAGATCGACAGAAGATTCAAATGCAAAATATAGTATTTCAGACATCACATTAGAGTTTGATGTTGTTCGTCATCAAGAATTAGCTCGGTTGATTTCACAACAATACCAATCAAGATTTGCAATATACTACAACAGAATTTTAAATCACAGTAAGTTAACTAAAAACACAACAGACACAATCTGGAACATCGATTTGAATATATCAGCAAGGTCGTTGAAAGGAATTTTGCTGCTGTTTGAAGAAACCAAAAAACCCTTTAATAGATTAAGCGAGAGGTTTTATAATCCAAAAATAACTAAGCTGACTACTGCGATTGAAGGGCAACCGAACCAATTGTTTGCGAGCGGTCTTTTACCTTATCAGCACTTTGATGAAATAAGAAAACTGTTTGGTGGAGGCGGGCAACTAAGAGATCCGTCTGTTGATTTAATTTGCAAAGACCTCCATCTTCATGATGTTAGACTAGAAGATTATTTATCTTCGAAGTATGCTTTGTGGTTAGATCTTAGAACAACTGATGATAACAAACTTCATGGTAGCGGAAGAACAGTAGGTGATGGGTCAGGCGGAATAAACATTCAAATTCATAAAGAAGCAGCGGAAGTGGGCAAACAAATATATGTTTATGTGTATTTACTATGCGATGCTCAGCTGAACATTGAGAATAACAGATTAAAAGATATTGTGTATTAAAACAATGGACTTGAACAGTTTAAATTTCCTTACAAAAGAACCACATTGCGGGTTATTTTGCGGGATGACTGGGTGTGGAAAAACGATATTTATGTTAGATTTAATACAAACGGTTTATCGAAATCACTTTGAACATATAGTAATTTTTTGTACTACTTTAGAATTCAACAAATCATACAAAGAAAGAAAGTTCATTTGGGAGGATGATAAAGTCTATTTGGTTGACCCGAGTAATAAGTTAAGTGAATGTTTAGATCATTTTTATCAACTGTTTAAAGGAACGTCAACATTGTTTATTATTGATGACTGCTCGGCTGAAAAAGACATTGTTAAAAAAAGAAATAGTTTAGCTAAGTTAGCTTTCAGTGGTAGACACGCGGGGATTAGTGTATGGATTTTAACACAAAAGTATAATTCAGTTTTAAAAGACTTTAGAGAACAGTTAAAGAGTTGTTTTGTTTTTTACTAAAGATAAAAATAGTTTTGATGAATGTCTTGATGAAAATGATGTGATTGAATCAAAAGAAAAAAAAAAGTCGATTAAACAAAAACTGAGGAAAGAGAAGTTTTGTAAGCTAGTGTTAAAAACAGATTTTCCTAGTCAGTACAAATGTTTGTAAAAAGCAAAAAAAATAAAAAAAATTGACTTTTTTTTTGTCTAATCAAATCGGAATTGTGTTTGGTGGGATTATCTGCAGTTCTTCTTTAACAAAGGCTCTTTTTGGAACGGGTCGTGTTGTCGAGTCAGTTTCTCTTAAATAATAAACGGGAGGATTCATTTCTATTACACTTTTTATCTCGTACGGATCAATGCTCCAAATTGGATCAGTTGCTCTTATGCGAGTGTCTCCTTCTGCTTCTCCTGGTGCATAAAGAAACCTAACATTTATTCCAAACGGTATCAGTTGCTTTGTAATTGAATGATCTTGCGGTAAGTCTATCGAAGAGTCAATTGTTTTCTTTTGTATTGCTTTTACTGGTTTAAATCCAGTGACTTTGGATTCTTCGTTATTCATCACTCGCAGAACACTGGCTAGTCTTCTAACCCATTCAGTGTTTCTAGTTGAATCAAGGAGTTCTCTATGGTATTGATAAGAAAAAAGTCTTTCTGCCAATTGTTTGTTAAAGTTTTCGACTAAGGCTTGAGATCTATGGTTTCCAGGAATACCCCTTTTAATAACGACTTTGTGTTTTAACATTAACTGATTGAATTGTCCTTTAAATTCTTTTCCTTCATCAACTTGAATTAAACGAGGATAGGTTAATGGACCGCGTCTGTAGATTTCTTGTAAAGCAACAGAGACTGAAGTAGCACTTTTATCAGTTAATGGTTCAGCATCTTTATATCTTGAAGCTAAATCAACAACTGTCAACGCGTATTTAAATCTTTTTCTTCTGATTAAATCATGAGGGAGGTATAGAAGATCCATTTGATGAGTGTCATTTGGTGTTGTGTTAACAAAGTGCGGTCTTTTAATTTGTTTAGGCGCTGGTAAATAAATTTGCCAAATAGCTTGTTTAGATAGCCATTCTTTTGCCGTTTGTTCAGTGACTCCTGCAGCTTGATTTAATTTTTGAATAGCAGTTAAACCTTTCCAATAACCTTTCGGTGAATAATAAATTTTAGATAGTTTATCATTCATTTTAATACTACACGTTTTTTGCAATAAAATAAACAGCAGTCATACCAACTACAATAAAAGCTATTTCCTGGAGTTTTTGTTTTTCGGATGGTTGGTAGAAGTCACTTAGTTTTGGTGGTGGGAGCTGTTGGAGGTCTTCTCCTGTCACTAAATAATACTCTTTAATAGCGTCGTCAACATTCTTAAAAGTGTATGCTGCATGGTTTTGCAGTTTTAATTTGTTGTTAATAAAATCTAACTGAGCGAGTCTTTGCTTTTCATAGGCGTCTTGTGCTGCTGCTAATTGCTCCATTGCTCGATTATGTCTTTGTCTTTCCTTGTTTGTTTCTAGCTTACTAAACATATAATTACTTCCTGAAAAAGCAAGAGCGTTTACTACAGCACCGCCAATCATCATTGCGAGTGAAGCCATTTTATTTTTACATATATATATTTTCTGGAATTATTCCTTGCTTAACTAGAAAGTCTTTTGTTGCGATTGAAGCAGTGATTATAGCAATTAGTTTACCAGAGTCCTCTAGGTCAAGTTTTCCAAGGTCAGCTGCTTTTATTTTCAATAGTTTCTTACCAACCATCGTGTACGCAACAGAAAGTCCACCAATCAGAGCAGATTGATATACAAGGTTAGCAACAGTTTTTTCAGCACTCATTTTTTGTTTTTAAAATAAAAATAATAAATCAACTAAAAATGAATTGCGACGAACTGTTGTTAAATGCGCAGGAAGCAGTAATTTCTGATGAAGTGTCAACAAGTGTTATGAATAAAAAGGAAAAGTTGTATTCTCTGGCTGCGTGTGGAAAAACAAAACAATACTTAGGAACAGAATTTAGTATAGAACAGATTCAACAAATGTCTTCTGCTGACATCGAAAAGTACTACAACAGATACGAAGCACAGTTAGGATCTAAAATGGTTAAAAGTTTAGGTCAAACTGTAATAGGCTTGTACACTAAGTTAGTTAGTCAGTTTTTTCCGCTCGATTCAAGCCAAGATTTAATGTACGATTTAAGTCAAGATCCTGTTTTAACTAAATCGTTAGAGTCTCTTAGTTGTGATCTTTTTTATAGGTTTGGCGGGCTTCTTTCGCCAGTTGTTATGGGGTTAATTACTTTTAATCATATAGATTTTATGGCTATTAAAAATGAACGCAACAGAGAATCAAACGAATAAGACGGAACAGCAAACAGGCCCCATTCTATCGAAGAGTCCAGCAGTAACCAAGGTAACGAAGAGCCCAGGACGAGTTGAAGCAGGTAAAAGGTTATCAGAGTGGAATCGACAACAAAAAATGAATAAACAAACAAAACAAAAACTGTTGTCTCAGAATGAAGATGAATCAACCATAAGCGCAATACCAGTTAAAAAAGAAGAAGACAAACAAAACAGTACGAATTACGATGTTGTATTGCTTACTGTTGGTGTGGTTGCTGGTGTTGGTTATTTGTCTTATAAATTATATAAAACACACATGCAACCAAAGCTAGAAAAACGAGTAGAAGTAAAAACAATACAAACAGAAAAAGTAGCAGACAAACAAGAAAAACAAAAGCCAAATAGCTTAAAACCTGAGAGCGATCCATTTTTAATGCAATAATTTTTTTTATTTGGTACTTAAGTAAGAACTTAAAAAGAACTTAAGTAAGAACTTAAAAAGAACTTAAAAAGAACTTGAACTAGAACTTAATAAGTGCTAAGTAAGTTTTTGCATTAGAACTTAACAAGAACTTGAAGATGACTTGAAGATGACTTGAAGATGACTTGAAGATGACTTAACAAGAACCTAGAGAAGTACTTTAAAAAGAACTTAAAAAGAACTTGAAAAGAACTTAAGCAATAACTTAACAAGTAATAAAGATCTTTTTAGTGACAAAATCCAACCTAATAAAATACCTTCATTCCTGTTAGCGACATAAGAGCAGATCAGGGGAAGTAATTTGGATTACTATTCTTAGCTGTATTTTAAAGAATGCTTGTAAGTTTGTTTGTTTTTTACTAAAAAGTAGAGTTAAAAATGATTTTTTTGATTTATAAACAGTACAAGTTTAATATTCTGCATCGATTCGTAAAAGAATTATACGTTTATTTCTTAAATCGTAAAAAATATATAGTTGTTTTTAATAAAATCGTTCTCTCAACCTGGGAGCAAGATGCATCAACACATTGTACGTAATATATACGAAGCTAATCACTGTACTGTAATAAGCGTTTTTGGTCTATAGAATGGGGGAAATCCCGTTCTGAATATCCGGTTTGTGTTTAAAAATACTGAGAACGTAGAATGGGGAAATCCCGTTTGTCTCTAAAAATACTGAATTAGGCCAAACGTTCCTGTGTGAACGGATGACCCAGTTAGGTTGACCCAGTTAGGTTTTAGCATGTGAATCTACTTTTTGATCAAGAATTAAAATCAGCTACTAAAATAATTATTTTAGAGCATTCTCACAGTTTCAATGATTTTTTTTATTTATAAAGAGATTTTTTTTTGCCCCCTAAAAGTAGTGTTTTTTCTTCCTAATTGGCAGGATAGAAGGAGGGGGGATTTTTGCTTTTATTCTGCCCTAAAAGTAGTGTTTTTTCTTCCGAATTGACAGAATAAGGGGGTGACGGATTTTTACTTTTTTCACCCCTTAAAGTAGCGTTTTTGTATCTAAAAAGGGGTTTAAAAAAGTTAGATTTTTTGCTTTTTTTATGCCTTAAAGTTGCGAATTCGTGTTTAAAAGGGGTCAAAAATAGTCTTGAGCCAGAATTGGTATTCTTCTGTTCTCTGTGTGTGTGAATGCGCGCGCGTGTGTGTGTGTTTGTATATGTGTGTACGTGTGTGTGTGCGTGCGCGTGTGCGAGAGTGTGTGTGCGTGTGTGTGTGTGTGTGTGTGTGTGTGTGTGTGTGTGTGTGTGTGTGTGCGTGTGCGTGTGTGTGCGTGTGCGTGCGTGCGCGTGCGTGCGTGTGTGCGTGTGTGTGTGTGTGTGTGTGTGTGTGTGTGTGTGTGTGTGAGAGAGAGAGAGAGAGAGAGAGAGAGAGAGAGAGAGAGAGAGAGAGAGAGAGAGAGAGAGAGAGAGAGAGAGAGAGAGAGAGAGAGAGAGAGAGAGAGAGCGAGAGAGAAAGTGAGTGAACTAGTAAGTGTGTGTTGTGTGTGTGTGTGTGTGTGTGGAGAGAGAGAGAGAGAGAGAGAGGGAGAGAGAGAGAGAGAGAGAGAGAGAGAGAGAGAGAGAGAGAGAGAGAGAGAGAGAGAGAGAGAGAGAGAGAGAGAGAAGCACAGAGAGAGAGAGTGTGCACGTGCGCGAGTGTGTGTGTGTGTCTGTGTGTGAGAGTAGTTAAGTGAGAGTGCTGTGTGTGCATGCGTTTGCGTATGTGTGTGTGTATGTGTATATACGTATGTGTGTGTGTGTGTGTGCGTTTGCATGCGTACATGCGTGCGCGTGCTCGCGTGTTTTGTGTGTGTGTGTCTGTGTGTGCGCGCATGCGTGCGTGCATGAGTCCTTGTGTGTTTGTATCAGACGTTGTACCATGACAGTGGACTGCAGTGTGACTTGACGAACACTGAGACAGTCAGGGACCAGGCCTCAGTCATCAGCAACACAGCAGAGCTGGTGTGGCCAGTTTAGTCATTGTACCATGACAGTGGACTGTAGTGTGACTTGACGAACACTCAGACAGTCAGGGACCAGGCCTCAGTCATCAGCAACACAGCAGAGCTGGTGTGGCCAGTTTAGTCATTGTACCATGACAGTGGACTGTAGTGTGACTTGACGAACACTCAGACAGTCAGGGACCAGGCCTCAGTCATCAGCAACACAGCAGAGCTGGTGTGGCCAATTCGGAGCCTCATGATTCTTGGGAGCACGTTTGTTGGGAGCACGTTTCTTGGTAGAGGAAAACCGTCACACACAATCAGAACGTTTCTTGGGACACACACTCACACACACACAGTTCTCTTTTTAATGAACTTGTATCCATCGATTATGAGTGCCTTACCTCCAAATGTCGTCAAAATTGTGAAGCTTGGAGCTGCCATGTCATCTGCAGAAAGCGTTGGAGGCGATTGCGTAGCAGTATCGGTCAACATGATCATTGTAAACGGTTTTAAAAATTGAACTGTTGTTACTTTGCTGCACTTAGAACATCGTTCACCTGTGAAATTTAGAGCCTTGTGGGTGTGCGGGGCATACCGCTAGACCCACACTATAATTGTACAGCCGTAAAACAACCAGACCCACATACCGCTAGACCCACAACATATCTCTTTGCATGCTAGTGTCAGTCAAACCCACATAAATGCATGCGCATGGGCACACACACACATACATGTGCACACACACTCACAAGCCCAGCCAAACAATAAGTTTGCAACAGTTTAAAAAAAACCCAACTGTCTGAACACTATAAAAGCCATATTGTGAACCCACTTCTCAGATTCTCAACAACATTACACCGAGTAGGCCTACTGACAGTCAAAATGTATAGATCATCGAAATAAAAATTGAACTTCCCAGGAATCGTGCTAGTCATGCTCCCAGAACACGTTACACCTTGTACGGGTTTTCCGGTTGGGTGAACATGAGTGAGGTCATCGTTGAGAACAAAACCTCCCAAATAAACGTGCTCCCAAGAATCGTGAGCTACCCGGCCAATTTAGTCAATTAAGTTTTCATTAGTTTTAAATCTAGTCCTTTGTGTCGTTTTTTGTTTCCAGACCAGTCCGAAAGAATGAGCAGTTGATCCTATCCATTCTTTGTATATTGTTTAGTTCATTCGATTCGTTTCTTCTTTGTTTTGCAATCAACTGTATCAATACTATGGTTTCATTAGGTCGAGTCCAACGTTTTGTTGTTTTTGTTTTTTTACACCGATCCTCTGATTCATTCTGTCGTGATGTCCATTCAACGCATTGTTTCTGTTGTAGTCAGTTCATTCTTTTAACCCCAATGATGAATACTATTTGATTATGAAATTATGTGCATGCGACAATGACGATTCTCGCATTTTTCTAGATTTTGTGTTCGTTTATCCTGTTACGTTTTCGTCTTATATTTGTTTGCACTTCTATATGGGTGTAGGTTTAACCCATTTATGCCCAAATTTTATTTTCAAACAAAAGTTATATGTCTGTCTAGCTTTTGGTCTGTCACACTTATTTTGAGAAAAACTTAGAATTTAGTGATTTAGAAGACAGAACATGCCCGTCCCATATATATGACAGTGGGCACGAGAGGGTAGGGGTTTTCAGTCTTTTTCACAATTCACTTGACAACAAAAGTGAGGGGTGTTCTGATTTTTAATTGACATAAAATCATTCAATATAACATCAAAAAGCCACACAACATAATTCTGATCAAAGTTTGCTTTTGGTAAGTGAACAAAATATTTTCATGAAATGAATCAAATTCTGAAAAAAAATGTGAAAGCGGAACCAAACAGTCTTTGGTCTTTTTGTCTTCAAAGAAGAGAAAGCTGGAGACTTGGGTTCACCAAAGCTGACAATGCTGGCAATGTAATTTGTGTCATTTGGTGATACACCTGGAAGCATTGGTCATGTACACCTATCTTGCACTTTGAGCACCGATGCTTGGTTTTCAAACCACACGCACCGCACCTCAGCTGTGTTGGCCATGGCTCCACCAGGTGGTCAAGACGGTCAAACTTGACCTCAACTGCAACACGCTTGTCCACAGGTACGAAGCCTCTTGGATGGCCATGCGTTCCAGGAGAAGCCTGTGCAAGGTAGACTCTTGCAACTCTTCTGCGGATGGCAAGAAGATCCAAAGGGTTGCTCTTGGCTGCGTCGGTTGATCTGTAGAGATGCCAGGCCTGTTGGATGCAGACATCCAGGCAGTACGAAAAGATGGCACACCACCACTTCTTGGAGCGTATGGCAACCAGGTACTTGTCCACGTTCTTATCAGTGCGGTCCACATCGCCCATGGTTAGGTTGTAGTGGTGGATCAGGAAGGGCTGTGGCAGTTGGACTTGTCTGGATTCTGACCTTAACCACCTCTTTGCAGTCTGTAGGGGCTCCACACAAGCCTTGTTGTAAACAACATTTACAATGTTGTTGTTGTGTAAATGGTGTTGGTGTTCCTCGATGATCCCTGACTTGGTGTCTGTAGCATAATCAAACGTACCTCTTGCTGTCTTCTGCATCTCCTCCACATCTATGTCATCAGAAGATATGTCTCTGTCAGGCTCATAAAGTGGCTGGCATTGACCCTGCCTGAATACTGTGGCAGTAGCAGGCGCCTCCAGCTGTCGGCCATTGAGGTTGGCCATTGAGGTTGGACACTGCCCCCCCCCCCCCCCCCCCCCCCCCCCCCCCCCCCCGTCTTCTTCCCCGCTGTTTTCATCAGTGTCCTCATTCACTGCAGGTGGCTCAATGAAGACAGTCGCTTCTTGGATGCTGCTGTCATCTTCCAGCATTGACAGAACTTGGTGAACATTGCACAGTCTGAAAGACAAGAAAAACAAATTCCTTCTTTGTATGTATAAAAAGCCCACCCCTCTCGTGCCCACTGTCCCATATATGGGACGGTACTTAAAACATTCACAGATGCAAGCAAAATCATTTTCTAAACAATCCCTTAAAAACATTATTACATAACATCATTATCTCCATTTTTTCTTCTTTGTTTAATATAAAAAAAACGATTGCTAAAAAAACTGTGAATTTAACTTTTATTGCTTGGCATGCTGCTCACCAATCGCACACAAATTTGCAAATGACGGCCTTCCTGGAAAAAAAGTAAGGCAGGCTAATCCATCAAAAAACCCAATTCTGGGCACGTGTAGCCTCCCTTGACTTGACAAGTGCCGATTGGTCACTGTATTGGGTTCAGTTGAACTAGTATTACCAATAAAACACAGTGTCCCATATATGTGACAGTGTACAGACATCTTGAAAGTAAACTGGAAATCCTTATTGGTAAATCAGTTGCTGGCTTTTGCTTTATGTGTCATACTCACATTCTTATATATTGAACTGTTTTGTGTGGAGGGGAGTAGGGGAGCTGGTTTAACCTTTTCCAGACTTCCTGGGTCGCCCACGACCCAGAGACACACAAAAACTGTTATATCTCAAAAACTATTTAAGCAATCGTCATGAAATTTCATGACTTTATCAAAAACGTTAATGGCTTTACGTGTCTTAAATTTCATTAATGTGTATAAAATACAAATGACGTAATATGATGCGTCATTTTAACATGCTTGTCCTGGTGGCGCGGGTCTCCTACGACCCATACTTTAAAGAGCAGAAATATGCCACTGCAGTGCATTGAGTATGGGTCGTAGGAGACCCGCACCATCTGGATAAGGATAAACACATGGTGACTCTTTGACGAGTATGGGTACTGGAGAACCCGCATCATCTGGAATAGGGATAAACACTGTTAAAATGCATGTCCCCTTTTTTTTTTACTGAGTATGGGTCGTGGAAGACCCGCGCAATCGTGTCTGTGTCAAAAGCGTTAACCGGTTAAGGTATATAGATCCGATACATTCTGGGGGTTATAATTATATTAACCCTTTCACCGCCAAAGTCGCATTTTAGCACCACAGTGATTTAGCACCTATGTCACTAAAAGGCATCAAAATGGGGTCTATTATCCAAAGACCCTATTGTCTTAGTTTGGGGAAGTAAGGATAGACCTTATTTCATATAATTATGTCACAGAAGAATCCACAATACTGCAGACGGATTTTGTTCTCTACCCAGGTAAATTTAATGGAAATGTTTGGCTGCAATATGGCTGGCGGTGAAAGGGTTAAGTAAATTCCATAGTTTAAACGTTCTTGATTTGCTTAATGCTTTATGCTTCCATATTATATCCTATATCCTAACAGTGTTTTCCTGTCGACTATCCATATCCTGTCCCAAATGGACATTCCGACAGTCGATGGCTTGGAGTCAAAACGGACTATCTT
>CM065712.1:22533748-22538748 GCA_017654935.2 Phymorhynchus buccinoides | reverse complement strand
TTTATATATTTCTGCAGTTATTGTTTGATACAAGTTATTTGTTTTTGTAATAGGTTCAATAATACGTCAGTGGACTATCTAAAGATAGTCCGTTTTGACTCCAAGCCATCGAAAGGACAACGTGCTAAACAGAACAACATGGTGAGGACATACACCAGGACAAAGGACAATGTGCTAAACAGGACAACATGGTGAGGACATACACCAGGACAAAGGACAGTGTGCTAAACAGGACAACATGGTGATGACATACACCAGGACAAAGGACAATGTGCTAACCAGGACAACATGGTGAGGACATACAGCAGGACAAATGACATTGTGCTAAACAGGACAACATGGTGTGGACATAAAACAGGACAAAGGACACTGTGCTAAACAGGACAACATGGTGAGGACATACAACAGGACAATGGACAATGTGCTAAACAGGACAACATGGTGAGGCCATACACCAGGACAAAGGACAATGTGCTAAACAGGACAAAGGACAATGTGCTAGAGAGGACAACATGGTGAGGACATAAAACAGGACAACATGGTAAGGACAGACAATAGGATAAAGGACAATGTGCTAAACAGGACAACATGGTGAGGACATACATACAGGACAAATGACACTGTGCTAAACAGGACAACATGGTGAGGACATACACCAGGACAAAGGACAGTGTGCTAAACAGGACAACATGGTGAGGACATACACCAGGACAAAGGACACTGTGCTAAACAGGACAACATGGTGAGGACATACACCAGGACAAAGGACAATGTGCTAAACAGGACAACATGGTGAGGACATACACCAGGACAAAGGACATTGTGCTAAACAGGACAACATGGTGAGGACATACACCAGGACAAAGGACAGTGTGCTAAACAGGACAACATGGTGAGGACATACACCAGGACAAAGGACACTGTGCTAAACAGGACAACATGGTGAGGACATACACCAGGACAAAGGACACTGTGCTAAACAGGACAACATGGTGAGGACATACACCAGGACAAAGGACAGTGTGCTAAACAGGACAACATGGTGAGGACATACACCAGGACAAAGGACACTGTGCTAAACAGGACAACATGGTGAGGACATACACCAGGACAAAGGACAGTGTGCTAAACAGGACAACATGGTGAGGACATACACCAGGACAAAGGACACTGTGCTAAACAGGACAACATGGTGAGGACATACACCAGGACAAAGGACAATGTGCTAAACAGGACAACATGGTGAGGACATACAGCAGGACAAAGGACAATGTGCTAAACAGGACAACATGGTGAGGACATACACCAGGACAAAGGACAATGTGCTAAACAGGACAACATGGTGAGGACATACACCAGGACAATGTGCTAAACAGGACAACATGGTGAGGACATACACCAGGACAAAGGACAATGTGCTAAACAGGACAACATGGTGAGGACATACACCAGGACAAAGGACAAGTGTGCTAAACAGGACAACATGGTGAGGACATACACCAGGACAAAGGACAATGTGCTAAACAGGACAACATGGTGAGGACATACACCAGGACAAAGGACAGTGTGCTAAACAGGACAACATGGTGATGACATACACCAGGACAAAGGACAATGTGCTAAACAGGACAACATGGTGAGGACATACACCAGGACAAAGGACAGTGTGCTAAACAGGACAACATGGTGAGGACATACACCAGGACAAAGGACACTGTGCTAAGCAGGACAACATGGTGAGGACATACACCAGGACAAAGGACATTGTGCTAAGCAGGACAACATGGTGAGGACAGACACCTACCGCCAGTATAAGTATAGCCTAAGCATGACATGTCTGATAATGTGGGAAATATCAACATCAACAACAAAAAGTAGACGGTGGATAAAGTGGGTCACTCCCTTTTGGAACTTCCTTTTCTATCTAGCCAATCAACAGCTGGTATTCTGTTCCGAAAACCACCCAGGGAAAGGGAAAGGGTGAGGGGTGGAATGGAGGGATGGGGTGGGGGCTTGAGCGTTGTATTTCAAGCCCTCTTTATTCCTATTAAAGCAGCTTCACCCTCACCACCACACACACCATCCATTCCTTTTCCCAGGCCCTATCCTATACTTTTACCACTTTTCCTATCTTGTTTCTAGGAACATTTCATTCCTGTCCTTATATGGTCTTCTGAGTGCCTCCCCCCCCCCCCACCACACACACACACACAACACCCTTTCCCCTTCCCTTGCCCTATTTACCACTTTACCTATCTTGTTTCTAGGAACATTTCATTCCTGTCCTTATATGGTCTTCTGAGTGTCCCCTCTCATTAAGCTACAAACGAATATTTCGCGATTTTGACACGTGATCTGGTGGGTCTTTAAGAACATGTTGTCAATGGTAATTCGCTTATAAGAAAATAGAACTCGCTTATAAGAAAATGAACTGCAAACCAACTCTCTTGTATGACATAATTTTCTTATATCCAAGTTTCCATTGCGGATGGGAGAAGGAATTTGCTTGCTTATAACCGAGTTTTCTTATAAGCGAGTTTCTTCTATCCGAGTTTTGATCATAGATAAGAAAGAAGAAGTTCGGCAGGGAAATTGTTTTTGCTTCATTATAAGCGAGTTTCCTTATAAGCGAGTTTCTTATAAGCGGATTCGGCATTTCTTTTTTTTAGCAGTTGCAGGCGAGAGGCAGAGAGAGAGAGAGAGAGAGAGAGAGAGAGAGAGAGAGAGAGAGAGAGAGAGAGAGAGAGAGAGAGAGAGAGAGAGAGAGAGAGAGAGAGAGAGAGAGAGAGAGAGAGAGAGAGAGAAACGAGGAGAAAACGTAAACGAAAACGAAAACGAAATTTTATTTAACCAGGGAACATGAGATAAGCAAGTTACATGCTTTTTTCCACCCAGTCCTGAGAGAGAGAGAGAGAGAGAGAGAGAGAGAGAGAGAGAGAGAGAGAGAGAGAGAGAGAGAGAGAGAGAGAGAGAGAGAGAGAGAGAGAGAGAGAGAGAGAGAGGGGGGGGGGGGGCGCACGAATACCAATTGCCAAGAGTTGTCACGAAGCAAACACGTGAAAGAAGTTATATTGATAGCTATAGGTCCTTTTAGAGGGTCTTAGTTTTGTTTTGTTTCCACAGACAGGTACAGTTTGTTCTTCTTCTTGTTTTCTGATCGCTCGGACAGTTTCCTGTCAATTAAGTGCCCGGATGCGTCATGCTGCAGTTATGCGCCTAAAGAGGAAATAGTTAGTCCCAGCATGTCCATCTTCGGCTGGAGAAGAACAAAGGCAGGAGAATGGACCGCTAAGGCAGAAAAATAATAGATTGATATGAAGCAACTGGAAAAGGGCAGAGTCAAAGAGAGTGACAGATTAGAGGAAGTTATAGGCACATAATTTTAAGAAGGTGGGGAACTATTTGTGCAAAAGACCCCCCCCCCCCCCCCCCCCCCCCCCAATATCCCTATACTGGAGGGTAAAGTTAATGATTCGGGTGGATAACATTTGTCTATGCTTGTCAGTAAGTGTGTTCAAAATCTGAAATGAAATTGTAATAATTATTTCAATATTAGCTGAGTGTGTCTCTATCTCTTTTTCACATGAACGGCAACACAATCATGCAAACCAGTTTGCATTCCTCTGGAATTTCATCATTAAATGTTGGCTTATCCCGTTTCCCGAAATCGTGTGTGTGTATGTTTGCGAATCTGTGTGTGTGTGTGTGTGTGTGTGTGTGTGTGTGTGTGTGTGTGCGTGTGTGTGTGCGTGTGCGTGTGTGCGCGCGTGTGCGTGTGTGTGCGTGTGCGTGTGCGTGCGTGCGTGCGCGTGCGCGTGCGTGCGCGCGCGCGCGCGTGTGTGTGTGTGTGTGTGTGTGTGTGTGTGTGTGTGTGTGTATGTGTGTGTGCGTGTGCGTGCGTGTGCGTGTTTGTGTGTGCGTGTGCGTGCGTGTGCGTGCGTGTGTGTGTGTGTGTGTGTGTGTGTGCGTGTGTGTGTGTATGCGTGCGTGTGCATGCGTGTGTGCATGCGTGTGTATGTGGTGTGTGTGTGTGTGTGTGTGTGTGTGTGTGTGTGTGTGTGTGTGTGTAGAATTTGATATGTGTGTGTGTGTAGAATTTGATATGGAGTCGTAAACATTACGGGGTGTCTACACTGCAATTTGGCCACCCTTTAGATGAGTTTTAAAAAAAAAGTAACTTTCATCCTTGAGTCATCGGAATCATTAAGCGAACTATCATCACAATCCGTTTAGTACGTAAGGCAATGGTAGCTGGATCAAAGGTTTACAGACTGGTGCAGGGAGGTATGCATCCCCACAGACAGACAGACAGACAGACAGACAGACAGACAGACAGGCAGGCAGACAGACAGACATACAGACAGACAGGCAGACAGACAAGCCTGGAAAACATAAAAATCCTTGTTCCGTTTGTAATGAACTCTGTTTTATTGTAACCGAACGGATTCAAACGTCTGCTTCTTGAAGCAGAACAGGGAATATATTGCGATATTGCAGGATGAGCAATCTTGCATCTTAGATCACTCCCCCACCTCATGTTTACGACCCTCAATCTCAAAGTCTGCTTCTTTCAGCTAAAAAAAATAAAAAATCTTCAGCTGATACTAACCTTAACCCCCCCCCCCCCCCCCCAATAAAATGTAATGGTAGTAATGTTGTTTGTTAGTCAAACGTTTGCATGCAAGACTTTGGGGGGGGGGGGGGGGGGGGGGGGCGGTCAATGCACAAGATACGCGCGAGTAGATCATGCAGTCAAAGCTAGAAAAAGAAGAAGAAGAAGAAGAAGAAAAAAAATAAAAAAATACACGACTTTTGTATACGGTGAAAAGAAAAGGGGAAACCCCTTTCAGAACTGTCCTGTTGCTCCAGCCAATCAACGGCTAGAGTTCTGCTATGGAAACCAGCCAGGGAAGAGGTGAGGGTGGAATGAAGGGGGCTTATGTTTTATGTTATAAAGATCCCCGCAAGTGCACCCCACCCCCACCCTCCTAACTCTACAG
>CM065712.1:22526980-22528248 GCA_017654935.2 Phymorhynchus buccinoides | reverse complement strand
TGACGGAGAGCTGGACCAGTTCAAAGGAGGAGTGTGGAAATGGGGAAGAGGGAGGTAGAGGTGAGATGGAGGCACAGTTTTTCACGCACGACAAAGGCAATGCCTCCGCCACGTGAAGAGCGAGGATATGAGATGGTTTTATAGCCAGCGGGAGAGAGATCAGCACATTTGGCTTCATCACCCGAAGGCAGAAGCCAGGATCCAGTGATGCAGAAAATATCAACATCGTTCTCTACAATAAAAAATAATTAATAGAAGAACGTTTCTGTTTCTGTGGGACGCCAACGGAACGGGGGTTAAGCTGGGCAACAATAAAGTTAGCATCTTTTGTGGGCGAAGCAACGGGAACAGTAAGTAAGTTAGAAATACTCATCCGTTTGGGAGGTGAAGGGGGAGGGCGAGGAATGGAGCAGATGAAGACAGAACTCTTCCCTTGCTTTCTTTTACCTCCTCTGCAGCCGCGCGTGCGTGGAAGATTAATCCCTATACGCAGATGACGTAGCGAGGCGACAAGGGCAGAGTCAGGGGTCAAAGGTTGAACAGCCAGTAACTCGTTACGGCTGTACTGCGGGCGGTAGGCGGAAGGTGGGGGAGAGGGGGGCTGGCAGAGTGGTATGAGTGGTGGCGCATGCACGCGTGTTGCGTGCGTGTACTGGTCAAGAAGAGGGAAGGAAGAGAGAGACTGAAGAAAAGGGATGGTAGGCAAAGGCATGGCGTTGTTTGACCGGTGCTGGAAACATGGCTGGCTTGGAGAATCCAACAAGGCAGCCAGTCTTGTTAAGAAAAGAAACCAAATGACTCTCATGTCCGGAGGCAGAGAGGCACAGAAAGCAGCCCAAAATAATGTCCAGTTCATCACGGACACACAGACACAAAACAGGAACTCAAGCACTACTAGAAACACACCAACAAAAGAATATTGACGAGAGTAAATAATTCAGCCTGCTAGGCCAAAAATTATCGCCACATTCATAACAGTGGGATAACAATGCATGTGTTGTTTGTCTGTATATTGTACCCCCTTCACGAGGGGCAGTGGCCTAAAGTGACATTAAATCTCTCTCTCTCTCTCTCTCTCTTACTCTCTCGCGCCAAATCTCTCTCTCTCTCTCTCGGCTACTCACAGTTCTAGCTGCCGTCCCTGTTGCTGGACTTTGCAACCTATTTTCTGCACACACATGCAACACCCAACACGCTCACACACTGTGCCTCCGACTCCGACAACGAAAAACCTGTTGGCGTTTTCGAGGATTTTATAGGCCTACAGT
>CM065712.1:22501980-22516980 GCA_017654935.2 Phymorhynchus buccinoides | reverse complement strand
CTTTCATAAAACGTACAATTGTAGGGTGTGTACCCACAGGTTTTTCCCTTTCTGATTGTAAGACTGCTGACAAGGCACTGCATGCAGTGTTCAATGCACTATATCCCAAACCTTGAGAAAACAATTGGGTCAACAACTGAAGGACCACACCTACAGAGGCACGAAGGGGATTGAAACCCCGTTCAGAACAGAAAACACTCCATCTGGAGAGGTACGAAGCATACTGAGCTTTTGTTGATGATCGCCAGGAGGCCCACATGATGTCAAAAGTTTGTCCATGAATGCCTTGTGCTTTGATGGCTTGCCTGATAAGCTGCATGCCATTAACTGCAGTTTCTTGTGAAGGGGGTGCCGCATACTGCTGTGTGGTAGGCGTAAAATATGAGGTCGTTTCGGAAGAAGAACTGGATTTCTGGTCAGCATCCGCAGCAACACCGGGTACCAAGAAGCCGTCGTCCAGTAGGGAGTGATGATCATCTTATCCGCCTGATCTTTCCTCCACTTGCTCAGCACTCTGTGTAACAAATTGAAAGGGGGGGAAAACATACACTTTAAGCCGCCCCCAATGTATGATAAAAAGCATCAACTGCCCAGGCTTCTGGATCTGGCCCCCATGACACAAAAGGCTTTATTTGATAATTTAGCCGGGAGGCAAACAGATCAATAGTCGGGGTGCCAAATATTTTTGTCAGTCTTAGAAAAAGATCAGGATCTAAACGCCACTCAGTCCTGTCATTGAAAATTCGGGACTGAGTGTCCGCTTCCACGTTAATCTTTCCTGGAATATGAGATATTGTCAGCCAAATATCTCTTTCCTGGCACCAGATCCAGATTCTATGGGCTATCTTGTTGCACTGGATAGAATGAGATCCACCCATGTTTCTCAGATAGGATACAGCACATGTGTTGTCTGTCAGAATTTTGACATGTTTGCCAGACAAATCAGCTTCAAAAGATTTTAATGCATGCTCAATAGCCAAAAGTTCAAGAGCATTGATATGAAGATTTCGTTCAGTATCAGCCCATCTACCACATGTTTGTTTTGATTGATAGGCAGCCCCCCAACCTTGCATGGACGCGTCTGTTCTTATTTCAGCTTGTGGGCCAGTGATCATGAGTGATGAATAAGCCGTTTCAATATTCTCAATCCACCAGTCTAACTCAGATTCAGCCTCACAAGTGAAATGTGTCCATGCATCAAAATGTCCTTTACTTCTTTTTAATGCCTCAGATTTATTTATCTCCAAATGTCTATAATGCAGTGGTCCCCAAGTTACCGCAGGGAATGTAGACACCAGGAGCCCAATAACTCTTGCCAAATCTCTGATTTGCACTTTCTTCTTTTGTTTTAGATCCCTGCAGGAGTTTCTAATTTTTTGCACTTTCTCAGGAGGCAATGTGACTGTCATAGTTTCAGAGTCTAGCCAGAAACCCAGGTATTTCACCTTCTTACATGGTGTAAGAACAGATTTATCTCTATGAATGACAAACCCAAGAGATTCAAACAGTTCTACAGTTTTCTGCACATTTTCTTCACATTCATCAAAGGTCTGCCCCTGTAAATATGAATCATCAATAAATGCAGCAGACATATAACCTTGTGAACGCAAGGCTGAGTACACTGGTTTCATAAGCTTGGTAAAACACTGGGGAGAGTTACTAAGGCCATTTGGGAAACAGGTGTACTGATACAGCTTATTCTTCCACACAAATCTCAAGTACTTCCTGAATTGAGGTTTCACAGGCACAGAGTAATATGCATGGCGTAAATCTACAGAAGCCATGTAGCAATCTTTTGTTACCATTTCTGTTGCTGAAGATAAATTTTCCATTTTAAAATGTTCGTACTGGACAGATTTATTGAACTGTTTCAAATTTAAGATCATGCGCAAAGTTCCATCTGATTTCTTGACCAGGAAAACAGGAGAAATAATTTCTCCTGTTTGGTGATCACACTCCTCAATAACACCTAAATCAAGCAGTTTGATCACTTCAGTGTCCATGTCTCTGATTTGATGTCCTTGGACCTGATTTTTGTGATCCGGGATCAAATGTAATTGTTCAAAATCCTCAATCAGGATTTCTGAGCCCTGTACCATATCCAGGATAAATTCGTCAGATGTAAGTTTCTTCCAATTTTGAACATATTCTGTCAGTCTACCTGCTTCAAATGGCCTCTGCTTACTGTCACAAGCTTGATTACTCACCTCACAGGCTGGATGTGAAGGCAGACTTGGATCTAATGAGTCGCCTCTTTGAGGAAGGTGGCACGACCTCTGCCCCGGCCTCTGTAGCCTTGGCCCCTGGGCCTGCCTCTGTGGTTCCAATTTTGGCCCCGCCCCCGGCGTGGCGTCATGTGCCAGTCCCAGTTTTTTGGTTTGGGGAAAAATTTTCTCCCCGTAGGCGATTGCATGAAATTTGAATCCAGTCTGGCAGTGGAGTCAATTCTGGCGCATGTATCCTTCAGATCATTACCAAACAGCTCTTCTGTGACCGGAATGTCATCAGATACCAATCGGCGGTATTTTTTTTATTGATCTGAGGGGCATTCAGTATTTTGTTCCGTCTTTCCATGGACAGTTCATGATTGGCTTTGAGCACCAACCCGATGGCATCAGTCAAATCCCCAATCAATTTTTGGGTCTCAGGAGAACCACTTCCAACACACTGATCACAAGCCTTAGCTAGGGCAAATGTGGCCCTCAAAAGTGCTTTTTGTGTTTTCTGAGTCCGAAGATGTGCCGATCTGGCAGAATTCTCCATCACACCCCATATGTCCTTGTTCACTCTTGGTACAGTGATACTGCAGTTTTGGGGTGGTTTGTATTTGTCCATTTTCTCTTTCAGTTTTTCATCAGTCATTTTTCCTTATGACATGACTAAAATCACGTCAGCCAATTTTTTCGTCAACTCAGGACCGAGTTCTTCATCTTCTGCATAATCCTGGATTTGAACAATCTCGTCCAAATCCACTTGTTCTACTGAATGCCCCTCGCCATCTTGTGCTTCTAACTCTTGATTTCCATTCACAAGAAATTCGATCTCATGATCAATGTCCAATTCGTCCTTCTGATCAGGACGTTTTCTTTTGGCCGAATGTGGATCACGTTGACCCTGACTAGAAGTGCCGGACATCGAGTCTGAGTCTGAATCTTCCGTTTTTGCTTTCTTCTTGTCGACCCGTGGTCGCTTTTTGGTTTGTTTTTTGTCCGACTCTGATGACTTCTTGTCATAAAATAATTCGTTCAATTTTTCCAAATCCCACAGATTTTGCTGCTTCATTTGATTGAAATCCTTCATAGGAAAGGAAATTCGTTCAGGCACGTTGCCTTTTCCGTGCAAGCTCAAAGCGTCTTCAAGCAACGCATCTTCATCTTCTACAAAGATTTCTGAATCGACCGGTTTTTCACCGGTCGCCATTTTTCCGAATTCGATCGACAACAGAGCGATTAAAGTAAAAATATTACCTGCACAAGAGGGGAAAGGGATCAAAAAAGGACTGGGACTAACAAACGCTCGCCAATGGCAAGGCTAATTGAACCAGGAACACTGATTTCACGAGAGGTGAAGAAGCTCGTGCGCTATGGCCGCCATTAATATGCGTGACATGGCCCGCTATGCGCATGCGTATCTCGTATATGACGTAGTTCCTATGGAAACTACTGGAAATGAAATCATCAATTAACGAGTTAGCCCACCTAGCCCCCAGAGGATTTGTTATTGACACACATTAAAGTTTTAGAAACAGCAAAGACAAATTATTTATAAGAAACTTCAAGGTTATAGTACCGTTATATAGAGCGGCTTCTCCGACTATAGAGTTGTTCAGCTTGTAGGGCCTAGCGTTTTGTGTGAGCACGAAATTGTACAAGCTAGCTAACTATATGTCATTCTAATTCGTGTATTTAGAAGTGATTATGCATGTGTGCGTGTGCGCGTGCATGTGCGCGCGCTGCGTGTGTGTGTGTGTGTGTGCGTGTGTGCGCGCACGCTGTTTGTGTATGTATGTATGTCTTTCATTTAACGTCTATCCACTACACGTGATATTAGACAAAATGCTTGTGTGTGTGCACGTATGTGTGTGTATGTGTGTGTGTGTGTGTGTGTGTGTGTGTGTGTGTGTGTGTGTGTGTGTGTGCGTGCGCGCGCGCACCTGCGCTGGGTGTGTGTGCGTTTCAAATAAATAGTTACACAATTTCATCTAAGCTTAGAAACACAGCCATGCAACCTAATAGACAGACAAACAGCCAGAGAAACCTACAAGCTATTCTTTCATTCTTAAGCACTCTTTTTTCTTAAACACTATACCTGCTAATACAATGTGGAAAATAAATTAAAGGCCTATCATGTCATTGCCAGCATAAAAAACAAGTCTGAACACGTGCATAGCGAAGCCATCAGTCATATGAATTATTCAGCATCATGCCCTGGTCACTGGTAACACGCGTGTGCACGCAAGACAAACGCATAAATGAATATGTACACATAAACATGCGCATGCACACACGCGCGCGCGCTCACAAGCATTCACGCACACACGCACGCACACACACATTAATCAACCAGCCCGCATAACTGAAACAACTAAATCTTTGATCATATCTATGTAAACAATAAACAATCCATCATTGAAGTATGCACTCCACCATCTGGCTGTAGTGATCACAATGTCATCTGTCTTACCTGGTATAAAACATGCATCAAAATTCCAATGGTGGGGCACAAGACTATATTAGAAGTCATAAAAATGTCAATGTTCAGAATTTCCTCTCAGAACTTGGTAACGCTCAATTAGATCTCATATACCAAATTCAAGAGATCCCAATAAAGCAACCAAATTCTGGATTAGTACATTTACAGCAGTTAATGATAAGCATGCACCGTTAATAAAAACAAGAGTCAGGCAAGAACCCAAACCTCCATGGATTAGTAAAGAAATAGATACTGAAATAAATAAACATACTAATCTAAGCAATGGCACAAAAAAGGAGTTTAACAAACAAAGAAACAAAGTTAACAACATAAAACGTAAAGCTAAACGGCATTACTTCAGAAATATGTTAATTTCTACGAAAGTTTCAAGTAAAATATGGAAGGCCATCAACATATTGATAAATAAAAATGTATCTAAAAATCAACAAGTAATTAAAGATATATCTGCAGATCAATTAAACGATCAGTTTGCAAATATAAAAGATAAGGTTATAAAACACGACAGGTCCACTGAAAATGATCTTGGCACTTTAAAACACTACGTTGATTCAAAATATTTTCATTATCGTTTTGTTCTTCAACTAATGACTCTTTTCGATGTTAGTAAAAGTCTTTCTTCTTTAAAACGATCAGGACCACGTAATTTAGATGGTCTAGATACTAATATATTACAAGTTGCATGCCCTGTTATTGCTGATTCATTAACCTATGTGTACAATTTGTGCATTGATAAGCAATGCTTTCATATTCAGTTCAAACAAGCTAAAGTCATCGCTCTATAAAATTCTGGTGAAACATCTGACCCTTCAAATTACCGACCCATTTCTATTCTTTCTGCCATATCAAAACCTATTGAAAAACACATCAAATATCCCTGTATTCTTACCTAGATAAAAATGATTTACTTCATGGAGACCAGTCTGGAAAACCCCCATTTCTGCCACACTGCTCTAATACAGCTTATTGACAGCCTTCTTTGCAATGTAAATGACAATAAATTCAATGGTATTCTCTTCATAGATTTTCAAAAAGCTTTCGATGTCATAAACCATTCTCTATTACTGCATAAACTCGAACTTTACAAGCTAACTCCAGACTTTATTAGTCTTATATCACACCACACACAGTAAATCCACCCTAATTTAGAATTGGCTGATGTGAATTCATTTGATTGATATTGGAAGCCCTCATTAATGTCATTAGAGTTGAGGGCCTGCATGGTTCAGCCCTATTTCAATGGTCCATACCTTAGCCGCAGTTTGAATTTTGAAATGGAAAATGGTGGTAAATTGTTAATCTTTTGTGAATGACAGTGAACCCCAATCTTGGAGGCATTTGCACTGGCTTTTACTAGTACTGCAGCAAAGGGGATAAGTTGGCCTTTGGGGACCTTCCCCAACACCAGCTGTCTAACTTTTCTTGGGCCAGGAGAGTGGGGATACTTTGGGCAAGACTTCTTAACATTATGCCCAGTCCTCCCAAGTAATAAATTGCCCCCTTTGCTCTCTCAAAACCAAAAAATAATAATAATAAAAAAGGAAAGGAAGAAAAGAAAAAGAGGTAGAAATGCTTTAGCTTATTCTCCCTCGAGAAGCCTTGATTGCATCCTTTACATTGAAATTATCGTCAGCTTCTGGGGGGGCTTGCCAACCCAACCGCCATCACCCCAACTGAGCACTTGGAAGTACCCCACCCCCACCTTCTTCCATGACTGACTGATCCACCCCTGTATAATATGGTTGTGTTTTTATGCTCTTATGTTGTCTCTTTTGAATGTGCAGAATGTTTTCTTTCATTCATACATTTCTTTTATTGTTGCGTGTGGCTACATTTAACCAATTAGAATGTGTTTTTGTAGCATTTACTAAGAGTGTAACGTAGCAAATCCATTCACCTTGCCCGTGCGCGCACCCCCCCCCCCCCCCCTTTTGCTGGCAATCCTGCACCCCCACCCCCCCGCGCTTCAGCATGTTCCTACGCCACGCACGCGCGCACACACACACGCACACACACATCCACATACACACACACACACACACACACACACACACACACACACACACACACACACATCCACACACACACACACACACACACACACACACACACACACACACACACACATCCACACACACACACACAACACACACACACACACACACACACCACACACACACACACACACACACACACACACACACACTTTGTTTTCCTTGATCTCTATTTTATGATCTGTCTGTCTAATTATTGTATTACGTCCGTCCGTCCTTTCTGTGTTTGTGGGCTTTTTTGTATTTTTTTTGGTCTGGTTTTTTTCTTCTTCTAAACTCCCGTCTCCTACCTGCCTGACTGCCTGTCCCAATGCCTCTCTCTCTCTGTCTCTGTCTCTGTCTCTGTCTCTCTCTCTCTCTCTCTCTCTCTCTCTCTCTCTCTCTCTCTCTCTCTCTCTCTCTCTCTCTCTCTCTCTCTCTCTCTCTCTCTCTATCTATCTATCTATCTATCTATCTATTTATCTA
This sequence comes from Phymorhynchus buccinoides, assembly GCA_017654935.2. Classification (NCBI taxonomy): domain Eukaryota; kingdom Metazoa; phylum Mollusca; class Gastropoda; order Neogastropoda; family Raphitomidae; genus Phymorhynchus; species Phymorhynchus buccinoides. Next base: position 22,509,751 of record CM065712.1, on the reverse strand, counting down.
TATGTCGCAGTAGAAATCGGAATCCAGTACGATTCGGAATCCTACTAGTACAAATCGGAATTCCGATTTCTACTAGTACAAATCGGAATTATAATTTCTACTGGCTTTTTTCTAGTACAAAGTAGAAATCGGAATTCCGATTTGTACTGACAGCCAGTAGAAATCGGAATCCAGTATAAATTGGAATCCACTTCTCCAACAATTGTAAGAGACGAGAGACAAAAGGAGGAGCATAACTTTGATCTTTGAGAGCACTCACTGCCCGCAGACCTGCCTATCCCAACGGATCTTCCGTAGTTCCTACGGAATTTGACTATAGACTACGGAACTACGGATGGCGAAATGGCACTACGAGGACGGCAAAATGGCACTAAGAGGAAGGCGAAATGGCACTAAAGAGGATGGCGAAATGGCACTAAGAGGATGGCGAAATGGCACTAAGAGGATGGCGAAATGGCACTAAGAGGATGGCGAAATGGCACTAAGAGGATGGCGAAATGGCACTAAGAGGATGGCGAAATGGCACTAAGAGGATGGCGAAATGGCACTAAGAGGATGGCGAAATGGCACTAAGAGGATTGCGAAATGGCACTAAGAGGATGGCGAAATGGCACAAAGAGGATGGCGAAATGGCACTAAAGAGGATGGCGAAATGGCACTAAGAGGATGGCGAAATGGCACTAAAGAGGATGGCGAAATGGCACTAAAGAGGATGGCGAAATGGCACTAAGAGGATGGCGAAATGGCACTAAGAGGATGGCGAAATGGCACTAAGAGGATGGCGAAATGGCACTAAGAGGATGGCGAAATGGCACTAAGAGGATGGCGAAATGGCACTAAGAGGATGGCGAAATGGCACTAAGAGGATGGCGAAATGGCACTAAGAGGATGGCGAAATGGCACTAAGAGGATGGCGAAATGGCACTAAGAGGATGGCGAAATGGCACTAAGAGGATGGCGAAATGGCACTAAGAGGATGGCGAAATGGCACTAAGAGGATGGCGAAATGGCACTAAGAGGATGGCGAAATGGCACTAAGAGGATGGCGAAATGGCACTAAGAGGATGGCGAAATGGCACTAAGAGGATGGCGAAATGGCACTAAGAGGATGGCGAAATGGCACTAAGAGGATGGCGAAATGGCACTAAGAGGATGGCGAAATGGCACTAAGAGGATGGCGAAATGGCACTAAGAGGATGGCGAAATGGCACTAAGAGGATGGCGAAATGGCACTAAGAGGATGGCGAAATGGCACTAAGAGGATGGCGAAATGGCACTAAGAGGATGGCGAAATGGCACTAAGAGGATGGCGAAATGGCACTAAGAGGATGGCGAAATGGCACTAAGAGGATGGCGAAATGGCACTAAGAGGATGGCGAAATGGCACTAAGAGGATGGCGAAATGGCACTAAGAGGATGGCGAAATGGCACTAAGAGGATGGCGAAATGGCACTAAGAGGATGGCGAAATGGCACTAAGAGGATGGCGAAATGGCACTAAGAGGATGGCGAAATGGCACTAAGAGGATGGCGAAATGGCACTAAGAGGATGGCGAAATGGCACTAAGAGGATGGCGAAATGGCACTAAGAGGATGGCGAAATGGCACTAAGAGGATGGCGAAATGGCACTAAGAGGATGGCGAAATGGCACTAAGAGGATGGCGAAATGGCACTAAGGGGATTAGCGAAATGGCACTAAGAGGATGGCGAAATGGCACTACTTGATATCACTCTTATCTAATCACCAAAAAGGGGCGTTCCCGGCCATGTGGCGAGATGGGAAATGGCGAATCGGTATGTGCATGCTGAGATAACAGTGTTATCAATAGTGACAATACAGACCTCAAGTGGGCCAAGCTAGTTATAAGAGAGAGAGAGAGAGAGAGAGAGAGAGAGAGAGAGAGAGAGAGAGAGAGAGAGAGAGAGAGAGAGAGAGAGAGAGAGAGAGAGAGAGAGAGAGAGAGAGAGAGAGAGAGAGAAACTCGGAATGTTTGAAACTCGAATGAAACTCGAATGGTTTTTTTGAAACTCGAATGTTTATTGAGGATAACTGAATAAGCACAAAAAGAGAGAGAAACGAGGTGAGAATCAGAGAGAGAGAGAGAGAGAGAGAGAGAGAGAACAGAGAGAGAGAGAGAGAGAGAGAGAGAGAGAGAGAGAGACTACCGGGGGGGGGGGAGAGGGACAGAGAGGTAGAGAGAGAGAGAGAGAGAGAGAGAGACTTCCTCCTCCAGAGAGAGAGAGAGAGAGAGAGAGAGAGAGAGAGAGAGAGAGAACACAGAGGCTGAGAGAGAGAGAGAGGAGAGAGAGAGAGAGAGAGAGAGAGAGAGAGAGAGAGAGAGAGAGAGAGAGAGAGAGAGAGAGAGAGAGAGAGACAGAGGCACAGTGGAATGGACAGAGAGGAGACAGAAAAGAAAGAGAGAGAAACCATTAAAAACAAAAACAAAGAGATAGAGAGACACAGAGAGAAAGGTTGCTTCCGAGTACGGCAACACATGCGCTGGGAAAAGAGCAGTAAATAGCAACGTGCGTTGTGACAATAGAATGATGAATGATGCACCTAAAGTCGATCCCACACACGCTGCTATTCTCGTCGGGTTTCTTGCTGGGCGATAGATAGTTTCTATCCCTGACAATAGAGACCGTGGATAGTTTCTACTAGATAGGTCCTATTGACAGGATAGAAACTATCGACCAAGGTGCCGGTAATCACGGGCGCGTTTTAATAAACAGTTAACACGGGTGTTAATGCAAAAAACAGTTAATTAGGATAATAAACTGTGCCAATCGTTTTTTGGCCAGTTTGGGCTAATTTACATTTTACTACCCGTGTTGACTCAGACGCACTCGTCACTACCGGGCCAGGTTGGTAAGGCAAAGGAGAGACTTCCTCACCGGGTGACAGCCAGACGGTACCATCGTGGAATGGAACACAGGAGGAGGATGACTACCGGGCCAGGTTGGTAAGGCAAAGGAGAGACATCCTCCTCCAGAAGGCACCATCGTGGAATGGAACACAGGAGGAGGATGACTACCGGGCCAGGTTGGTAAGGCAAAGGAGAGACTTCCTCCTCCAGAAGGCACCATCGTGGAATGGAACACAGGAGGAGGATGACTACCGGGCCAGGTTGGTAAGGCAAAGGAGAGACTTCCTCCTCCAGAAGGCACCATCGTGGAATGGAACACAGGAGGAGGATGACTACCGGGCCAGGTTGGTAAGGCAAAGGAGAGACTTCCTCCTCCAGAAGGCACCATCGTGGAATGGAACACAGGAGGAGGAGGACTACCGGGCCAGGTTGGTAAGGCAAAGGAGAGACTTCCTCCTCCAGAAGGCACCATCGTGGAATGGAACACAGGAGGAGGAGGACTACCGGGCCAGGTTGGTAAGGCAAAGGAGAGACTTCCTCCTCCAGAAGGCACCATCGTGGAATGGAACACAGGAGGAGGATGCTACTTTCTGGCTTTACACCGACGCAGCGTGTACTACTCAAAAGAATTCAAGGGACACTCTCTCACTGCTATGCTTTTTTTCAAATTCAAATTGCTGCCACAAATACAAACATTTTGATCAAATTTCTTCTCTTTTTTTTTATTGAACATTTTTTTCATAATCTTACAAATTTTTATGAAGAAACACACGCACACACGCACATGCAATAGAATCAAATTTCATATGAACCTGTAAGATAGTGTCTCAAGCAATATGTGTTTTTTTGCAAATTATTCATTTGTTTTTCTTCTAAACGTGCTACACTAACCCGAAAAAGAAACGCAAAACCCCACGAAAACTCGCCTTCTTTTCATTTTATTATATGCCCATAGCTGAAAAAGCGGAAATGTGCAAGGTTAAAAAATTGCATGGCATGGTCAAGACATGTTCATGGTGAACACATTTCTGTCAGCTGAACAAACCAGTGAGTATTGATGGCTGCGTTACTGGGGTTAATTTCACCAGGAGACAAACGACAGAGGCTGACATAAAGATGGCGCTAGCTTGACTTCGGGAAAGCGTGGCTCTGTGAACATCTCCAGACCAACCCAAAGGTGATTAAGGTGAATGTTCACAGAGTCACGCTTTCCCAGAGCCAAGCTAGCGCCATCTTAATCTCAACCTCTGTCGGTTTTCTCTTGGAGGCATGGTGAAATAAGGCCCAGTAACGCAGCCATGAATACTCACTGGTTTGTTCAGCTGACTGAAATGTGTTCACCATAAACATGTCTTGACCATGCAATGCATATTTTAGGGTGCACATTTTCAGCTAAGGGCATAAAACGGAATGCCAGTTTGGTGGATTGGGGGTTTCTTTCTCGAGTTAGTGTAGCGTGTTTGGACACGAAGCATCTGAATGATTTACAAAAACATGTTGTCTGAGACTTTGTCTTACAGGGTTCGTGTGAAATGTGGTGAGAAATGTTTGTATTTATGGCACACATTTTAATTTTAAAGACACATGTCAACTTGTGGGAGTGGCCCTTGGATTATTTTAAATCTAAATATGCGAGCTGTGTGTGTGTGTGTGTGTGTGTGTGTGTGTGTGTGTGTGTGTGTGTGTGTGTGTGTGTGTGCGTGCGTGTGTGCGTGCGTGTGCGTGTGCGTGTGTGCGTGCGCGTGTGTGTGTGTGTGAGTGTGTGTGTCTGTGTGTGTATGTGTGTGTGTGTGTGTGTGTGTGTGTTCGGGATGAAACCATATTTAGCGTGGTTTTATCGCCGCCAAACTTTCACAGTATCCAGATGGATGATCCCGGGGTAACATAGGGTACATTACATTTTGCAACACGCTCCGTAATTAGCGTAATTAGAAAGCGAGTCGACCAGGTCAGTGGTTCTACCCACTGCTTTTTACAACTATAAGGCAAAATTTTCAACAGACAGCAGCAAGATACAATAGCCTAATGGTTAAGTCGTCGCATACTCACACAAACGTTCCGGGTTCGAACCTGGCTCTGTCCAATTTTTTTTTATTTTTTTTTTTATCCGCGAAGCAAGTAGTAGCCGGCTAATAGTATATAAGTGCCTATACTAATATTGTCTATGATGAAACAGTTCAAGCTTGGAATCCCTATACATCATTGTTTGAGTAACTTATAAACAGGCACTTGTTACTTTAACTGGTCTTGTTGTGGGTGTTGTTTTTCCTCCTGCCAATATTTATATGGCTTATGTAAATGATTATGCGGTGCATTATGATTATGCAGTGCATTCTTCAATGCCCACTTTAACTTATCTGTATGTCTTTCTGTCGCTCGCTATCTTTCTCTCTGTCCGTCTTTCTTTTTTTTTGCTCTCTTAAAAAAAAAGAGAAAACATTGAATGTAACAGCAAATTTTATTTGTTTCTTTGAATGTATAATATGCATGTTATACCAAATGTGATCGATGATGAAATGTATTTATACACGTTCAATGATTAAAAAAAAAGTTAATTACAAAAAACAAAATATTGTATGAGTGCCTATAATAATATTGTCTGAAGATAAAAAAAATAATATGTCATCATGATAATACGTAAACACACCGATTATACGCATTATACTCACGGTTATCTGCATTGTAACTATAATTGAAAGAAAGAAAACAAATCTGGAGCAGGTCACTTTCTGGTTACATGGATTCAAAAATGATTCAATGGATGCAATGGGGAATGGGGGTGAGGGTGGGTGGGTAGGAAATGAATGGGAGTGAGCTAGCTTTAGGCACACAGACGGAAATAAGAAAGCAGGGCAGTGTCTCCTCTGGCGCTTGCCTCCCAACGACTTAACCTAGATTATTTTGCTTCTCTGCGACTGCTGATTTCCGATTCCGCAACCTGACAAACCGGGGGTGTGGCTGCGAGTTGGGACTCAGAATGAGCATGCGTGAGAGACAACGCCACTGTACGGCCGAGAAGATGGGACAGCAACAACAAAAAAGTCTTGCAGAGTATGTCGGATATTTATGAAAAAAAGAAAATATAATTTTTTTTAAACGAAACTTACTAGGCATAATGGAAATGTGTTATACATTCAGTAATGGCTAGTAATGATGATTGTCGAAGGCAGTGGTGTCCTGAAGGGGTTAATATACGTGGCAGTCTCGGGGGGGGGGGTGGGGGGGGGTACTGGTTAAACTGGTAACATGCAGCATGCGTACATAAGTCCATATTGGCCAAAAATGAAACAAAGGTTGTTGGTTTTTTCTTTTAAACGAAAAACATGTTACGGATAAAGACAGCCCCAAAAAAAAAGAATCTATTTACAAAAATAATAAGGTTCTCCTATAATCAAAACCTTCAGAGAGAAGAACGATTGAATAATCTGTGTTATAGAAAAAAATTAGTGACATCCGCAGAATAATGAGACCATGGACAATATCTTACGAGGAAAGTAGACCACTATCCGATTTCTTTAGTTTTCTCCATAGGATAGGAGAGAGAGAAGAGAGAGAGAGAGAGAGAGAGAGAGAGAGAGAGAGAGAGAGAGAGAGAGAGAGAGAGAGAGAGAGAGAGAGAGACAGAGAGACAGGCAGAGACAAAGAGAGAGAGAGAGAGAGTTATGTAGAACTGTGGAAGTCTGACCTGGGTGAACTTTCTCCAGCAACTATGGAGAAAAAAAAACCCACCACCCTTGCGAATCTTCAGAATTATTGTTCTTTGCGTTGGCCTAGATAGACTTTCTTCAGAGTTACGGTTCTTTGAAAAATGGTTCTAAGATTAGTCAAATTATTGTTCTTTGCGTTGGCCTAGATAGACTTTCTTCAGAGTTACGGTTCTTTGAAAAATGGTTCTAACATTAGTCAAATTATTGTTCTTTGCGTTGGCCTAGATAGACTTTCTTCAGAGTTACGGTTCTTTGAAAAATGGTTCTATCATTAGTCAAATTATTGTTCTTAGGGAAAAGACCCAAAGGGGAGTAATGGTCAACCTATGGCGATATTTTTCACGCCAGAGGGCAGTCAATGCACTAGGGGCTTATCACGCGATTTTCTTACTTGGGCGTAGTGAGAGAGAGAGTGATGGTAGGACCACTCACTGTCTCTCTCTCTTTCTTTATCCCCAACTAATAATAGAGAGAGGATTAGCCCCACACGAGCGTCATGCCCTCTGGTGTGAGAAAAATCGCACTAAGTCTCTCATTAATGTTGGGCGCGTGAAGGCGTCACGGTACTGTCCATGGTCTCATTGTTCTACAGTAATGGGGGTGGGTGGGGTGGAGGGGGGTGGATGGAGGGGGTGGTGGAGGGGAGTGGTTTAGGGTATTATTTCTCTAACACCAAAGTATTTGTGTGTGTGTGTCCCGTTCACTCGACTTTGTAGATGTTGTCGGGGAGCTTGCCCTGAGCCTCCATGACGTCCATCAGTTGGAAAGGGTTCTGGTTCTGCTCACAGACAAAACGCATACAATGTAAGGAACGTCACGTGCAAAGCGCATAGCATTATGTACATACTAAACAAATATCGATCACGTTTATTCAGGATAACTGTTACTCACGTTATCATACAATGAATGTACCTATTCCTGAAAGGTATCAAACAGGTGTGTGTGTGTGTGTGTGTGTGTGTGTGTGTGTGTGTGTGTGTGTGTGTGTGTGTGTGTGTGTGTGTGTGTGAAAAGTCAAAAAGTCAGTCATTTTTAAAAATTTTCAGATGGAACATTGAATAAGCAATAATGGTTTGCTTTGTGTGTGTGTGTGTGTGTGTGTGTGTGTGTGTGTGTGTGTGTGTGTGTGTGTGTGTGTGTGTGCGTGCGCGTGCGTGCGTGTGTGTGTGTGTGTGTGTTAGTCTATGTGTCTCTGTC
>CM065712.1:22494480-22496980 GCA_017654935.2 Phymorhynchus buccinoides | reverse complement strand
GTCACGGCCAATCCAGCATCACCACATTTTATTGGGTCAAGGGGGTGGGGGGGGGGGGGACTGGGGGGTTATGGGGAGGGGGGATGGGGAGGAGGGGAGGTGGGGAGAGACATGGGAAATCTAGTGATCAATTTGGTAATACCTGGCAGTGGGACTCTCCCAGTTCGACTTTTCACTAACGAGGGTTTTTTTTTGGGTTTTTTTTTTTTTGGGGGGGGTGACGTGTGTAAAGCGCATGGGTCAGATATGTTTTTAAAAGTCGCCACCCGTAGGACTTGACGTTTATTGCACTCTCTCTCCCTTTCTCCTTAACCCCCCCCCCCCCCCCTCTCTCTCTCCCTCTCCCCCCTCTCTCTCTCTCTCTCCTTCCCCTTTCTCTTTCTCTCTCTCTCTCTCCCCCGCCATTACTCACACCACAGGGTTTCGTTGGCTCTATGCTCCTCAGGGGCCAGTCTCTCTCTCTCTCTCTCTCTCTCTCTCTCCTCTCTCTCTCTCTCTCTCTCTCCTCTCCCTCTCTCTCTCTCTCCCCCCGCCATTACTCACACCACAGGGTTTCGTTGGCTCTATGCTCCTCATGGGCCCTAGTCTCTCTCTCTCAGGGATCTCTCTCTCTCTCTCTCCTCTCTCTCTCTCTCTCTCTCTCTCCTCTCTCTCTCTCTCTCTCTCTCTCTCTCCTCCATTACTCACACCACAGATTTTCGTTGGGCTCTGTGCTCCTCATGGGCCAGTCTCTCTCTCCCCCCCCACCCCTCCTCTCTCTCTCTCTCTCTCTCCCCCCCCCCCCCCCCCCCATTACTCACACCACAGAGGTTTCGTTGGCTCTATGCTCCTCAGGGGCCAGTCTCTCTCCACCCCCCCCCCCCCCCCCCCCCCCACCCCACCCCCCACCCACCCACCCCATTACTCACACCACAGTTTCGTTGGCTCTGTGCTCCTCAGGGGCCAGTCTAGTCTCTCTCTCTCTCTCTCTCTTCTCTCTCTCTCTCTCTCTCTCTCATCTCTCTCTCTCTCTCCTCCCCCCCCCCCCCCCCCCCCATTACTCACACCACAGAGAGTTTCGTTGGCTCTATGCTCCTCAGGGGCCAGTCTCTCTCTCTCTCTCTCTCTCTCTCTCTCTCTCTCTCTCTCTCTCTCTCTCTCTCTCTCTCTCCCCCCCCCCCCATTACTCACACCACAGAGTTTCGTTGGCTCTGTGCTCCTCAGGGGCCAGTCTCTCTCTCTCTCTCTCTCTCTCTCTCTCTCTCTCTCTCTCTCTCTCTCTCTCTCTCTCTCTCTCTCTCTCACTCTCTCCCCCCCCCCCCATTACTCACACCACAGAGTTTCGTTGGCTCTATGCTCCTCAGGGGCCAGTCTCTCTCTCTCTCTCCCCCCCCCCCCCCCCCCCCCCCCCAACTCACACACACAGAATTTCGTTGGTACCGTGCTCCTCAGGGGCCAGTTTCTCAGCGTACACATCGTTCAGAAAGAACTGACCACCCGGCTGGGGACAAATAGGAAAAAGCATTTATTTATTTAGTTAGGCAATTGGGAAGAGAGAGAGAGAGAAGAGAGCGAGAGAGATTAGGCAATTGGGAGAGAGAGAGAGAGAGAGAGAGAGAGAGAAGAGAGAGAGATCGAGAGAGAGAGAGAGAGAGAGAGAGAGAGAGAGAGAGAGAGAGACGAATGTTTAATCAGGTCAAGGCCATAGCCTTACTCGACACGAAGCGAACGTGTTGCCACTGTGCCACTCTTCATCATGTTCTTTTTTTATTTTTTTATTTTTGCACTAGAATGTTGGTAGTATGACTATCTTTTTGATTTGACTGCATGTTTTTTGTGTGTGCGTGTTTCGCTTGATATCTTATAACGTCGCTTTTGTAAAGCGCATCGAGCGTACTACTGCATGGATCTTAGCGCTATATGGGAAACATTTTATTAGTATTATTAACCCCTTGGCTGCCATTATAACGTATTACGTACTGACTTGATGACATCACTGATGATGTCATCATTCAGATGAAGAGGAATAACTCTGATATGCTGGTTAATTGTTGCTCTAACACTCAAGAGAGTCATACCCCCACACCATTTTGCCAGATTGGCTCTATCAGTAACTGTTGTCCTTTTGATGGCGTGATTTGTACCATTATTTTTTCTTTAGTTTTCTCTGGCAGTCAAGGGGTTAAGTACAATAAGGCAGGATGACCGCTTTCAAAATTAGTATTAGCTGTTGTTTGTTAATAAGACTTGCTTTCTGTTTCTGTTCAGTTTTGATTCCTTTATAGTATTCTACTAACTCTAAAGCCGTAGGTGTTTAGGGCTGGTGACCCATGCGCCAAATGATATAATTGATAATACACTAAGAACAAGAGGCAAAGCCTTCAAGGTGGCACACTAGCAAATCGTAGGGCATTTTTTGTTATTTTTGTTTCTCAGGAACTAATTAAGATATCTACTTGCAATTTTGCACACTGATACAGAACATTACCCGGACCATACATGCCAAGATTGAAGACTGTGT
>CM065712.1:22470144-22493980 GCA_017654935.2 Phymorhynchus buccinoides | reverse complement strand
TCTAATATTCCTAATAGAATTGTTTTCCTTTGTTCTTTCATAGTTTGATAACTCACTGATGAATGTGCACTAAGGTTTATCCTTATGCATAGAGTAGAGGTGTACAGAAATAGAGAATTTGGATAGATAGTGGGAATGAAATAATCGGAAGCGAGAGAGAGAGAGAGAGAGAGAGGAGAGAGAGAGCAGAGGGAGAGAGAGAGAGAGAGAGAGAGAGAGGGAGCTTTTCTACAATTTGTTTGTTTTGGACAATCGAATCTGGTAATCTTTATTTTCGTATTAATCGTCGTAAGTTTATTTGTCCTATTTTTACTTAAGTGATGTCCTGTCCACCATCAATTTCCATTATTGCATCACCAAGTTTTGTTTACGTCTTTACATCATGTGTGTCCCACTATGTCATATCGATTTTTAGCACTGGACAAAGGGTTGAACCCGAAACGTCGTGTTTTGTTTTTGCTCTGTGTTTTTTTTTATCATTAAACCGTTTCTTCTGGTTTTAATTATTTATTGTTTTAAAGTATTTTTTTTTTTTTGACAGCTAACATTACTCAAAGTTAACGTTAACTGGTTTTTTGTTTCGAGGTTCACAAAACAAAGACATTGGACACAGAAAAGTTTTATTAATCAAACTATTCTGCATTTCTAAATGCACTACTTTTTTCAGTCCTTCGAGTAGGGTACGGAGCTGGCTATTCACTGAGATTTTTCCTTTCAATATAGATTTGTGTGTGTGTACAGTAGTTGGTTACTTGAGAAAGTTTGCTTTTAGACAAACGAAAACTTTCTCTGTTTTATAACATTGGACTGCATGAAGTGTTTGTGTATGGTTGTTTATTTATTTATTTGCTGTTATTACCCATACACTTCTGGGTGGTGCGGAGTCCAGCAGTTCAAGGGGGGATTGTAGATAACATGTTATAAATATATATACTTGCTATATATCTGCAGAGCATGAAGAAAAATTCTCATTGAATAGCCAGCTCCGTCCCCTACTCTGAAGGACTGAAAAGTTGATGCATTTGAAATGCAGAATAATTTGCATTGATAAAACTTTTATGTGTCCCATGTCTTCACCTGTGAACCTCAGAAACAAAACCAGTTAATGTTAACTTTGAGTAATGTCCGTGTTCAAAAAAAAAAATTATTTCAATAAATAATAATTTATTTTTTCTTTTTTAAGTTAAAAAGTTATAAAAATTGTGCTGATTTACTTTTTCTCCCAATGGGGGGGGGACAGTGCCTTATGCAAAGACAGCTGTTTCAATCTTGAGAAGATCTCATCAGTTTGCATGGCTGGCCTGCAATTTGACTGTCCAGTGGATATCATTTTGAGCATGAAGACATTCTACAAGAGAATTGTGTCCTCTTTGCATCAAATCGAAAATCCGCATTAAAAGCAAACCAGCACTTAATTTTTTTTAAATAGTAAAAATCTTATGATTGTAAAATGTAGAAAATAATAATGTTTGTTCTGAAATTTTTATTTCAAAACCTTATAGACATGACTAGGGAGGGCTAACTGCTGAGATGGTATCCAAATTAAGGATAAAAATAGCATGAAAGAAAAATCTCAGTGAATAGCCAGTTCTGTACCCCTACTCTGAAGGACTGAAAAGTTAGTGCATTTGAAAATGCAGAATAGTTTGCTTTGATAAAGCTTTTTCTGTGTCCATATGTCTTTATTTGTGAACCTCAGAAACTAAACCAGTTAATGTTAACTTTTGCATTTGTAATGTAGCTTGTTCAAAAAAACAACAAAAAATTAAAAAACCTCAAACAAAAAGTTAACGAGTAACTTTGAGGGAAGACTCGGGTTCAAAAAAAAAAAAAATAAAAAAAATAATTAAAAAGTTATAAAAATTGTGCTGATTTACTTTTTCTCCCAATGGTATGAGGGGCAGTGCCTTATGCAAAGACAGCTGTTTCGATCCTGAGAAGATCTCATCAGTTTGAGATGATTCGCCTGCAATTTGACTGTCCAGTGGATCGTCAATTATGAGCATTTAGAAGACATTCTACGAGAGAATGGTGTCCTCTTTGCATCAAATCGAAAATCCACAATAAAAGCAAACCAGCACAAAGTTAAACCAAAAATAAAAAAAATAAATGGAAATCTTATGTACCATGAACAAAATTAATGATTAAAGTCTGCAAATACTAATTTCAAAACCTGATAGAGCATGACTAGGGAGGGCTAAAATACTGCGATGGTATCCAAATTAAGGATAAAAATCCGCATGAAGAAAAATCTCAGTGAATAGCTAGGAGTTATGTACCCCTACTCTGAAGGACTGAAAAAGTTAGTGCATTTGAAATGCAGAAAAGTTTGCTTTGATAAAGCTTTTCTGTGTCCAATGTCTTTATACTTGTGAACCTCATAAAGAAAGACATATATATATATATATATATAACCGAAAATTAAGAGAGAGGGAGAGAAGGAAGAAGAGAGAGAAAGAAAGGGGTGGAGGGGTAGGGGAAAAGTACTGGAGAAAAACATTGAAAGGGGGACAAACTATTAGATATATTGACAGTAAAGAGTAGGGTTATGAGGGGGGGACAATTGGTCATGGCAGGTGGGGGAAGGTATTGGGAATAGTCTACATTCTTTCTTGTTAGTTTTCATTCACTTTTTTTGTTTCTGCATATATATATATATATATTATCGGTCCAGCTTTTCAAGTGGGGATTGGTAGATAACGGTATATGTATGATATATATATATATATGATATATATATATATATATAATAGTCATATTCTATAGTACATAGATATATATAATTCAAAACAAAGGAAAGAACAACAAGTGGGGTGACTATGGTGTCAATTTAATTAGCAAATATTTCGGACTACTGTCCTTTGACCATGCCTATCTCCTTCTGCCAGAAAGAGTCACATTTAAAATACATGTAGAATGATTAAAATTCACAAATATTAAAAAAACTAGAAGAAATTAAAAGCAAAACGATGGACATTGTATTGCACGTGCAGAAAATATAGGCCACAAGGCTCACACAGCACACCACTTTCACTACTCCAATTCCCCACCCTCACCCTATCCCCACCAGCAGGTAAAGCACGCTCATATAACGAGCCCAATTGTGATTATTGTGAATACCTTGAATAGTGGAAGGCAGGATGGGCAGAAGAAATGTGAGAGAAAGAGGAAGAGAATGAACAAGGAGGAATAACAATTTTATATGTAGATCCGTTCGTGTGTATTAAAGAAAAGGGCGGGGTGGGGTAGGGGTTGGGGGGGGGGGGGGGGGGGCGGGAGCAGTTGAGGTGTGAGTAAGTGAAAGAAAGTAAAAGTTGATAGATTGAGTGAACGAGAACATGGAACCAAAGGTTGGGGGGGGGGGGACATCATGTTTCTAGCAAGCAAATAAGGTTGAGAGTTATTAAGAAACGAAGAGAGGGACGGAGAGAGAGAGAGAGAGAGAGAGAGAGAGAGAGAGAGAGAGAGAGAGAGCGAGAGAGAGAGAGTGTGGGGGGGGGGGAGGGAGAGAGAGGAGAAGAAAGAAGATAGGGTGGAAGAAGAAAAGGGATATAGAAAGAGAGAGGTGAGAGAGAGGGAGAGAATGAGAGGGAAGGAAGAAGAGAGAGAAAGAAAGGGATGGAGGGGGAGGGGAAAAGTACTGGAGAAAAACATTGAATGGGGGACAAACTATTAGATATATTGACAGTAAAGAGGAGGGTTATGAGGGGGGGACAATTGGTCATGGCAGGTGGGGGAAGGGGGATATAAATGTTAAGCATGGACATAAGTAACATTGATAACAGCAGTAGATACATCAATGCACGTATTATGACAACATTAATAGTTCCAGCATCACACCATAACCATGCCAAATACCACTTTAAAACAATGACAATACCATAGCAATAGTTGTGCCAGCAAAAATGGAAGTGCTAATACTAATGATGTTACTGACACAACCAGTCACAATAATAACTGTATCATTTTGTAAAGTTGAGGCGTACTCCTCGCACGCGACACACACACACGCACACAGCACACGCACGCTACACACACACACACACACACACACACACACACACACACACACACATATATATGTAACACAACATGAAAAAAAACCTCCAACAAATCCGTGGTGGTTCTATTTTAATACAAGCTTTCGAGAGGTGTCCTCTCTTCTTCAGGAATGACACACACTGGTAAAGAGAGTCACACACACACATATATATATTATATATATATATATATATATATATATATAGTATATTATATAGTATATAGCACACCTCTACCAACGAACCGGAGCTCTATTCGCTTTACAAAGATTATAAGGCATACACGGAGACAAATAAAAGTTGCTGTTATATAATCTATACGACAAATACAGCGAGCATCAACGCAGTAGAACACCGGTCAACTCGTTACCATGTATTAGATAAATCAGTTAACATCGACCCAGGAAACTACCCATTGTCAAACCATTCCAACTCCTGTTCTTTTTGCATTGCAGGCGCGCGCGCGCGCGCGTGTGTGTGTGTGTGTGTGTGTGAGTGTGTGTGTTGTGTGTGTGTGTGTGTGTGTGTGTGTGTGGTTGCCATCTACAAGCCAGGTCGCTCGCTACATTCCATTTAAGATTTTTTTCCCTTGTTATAAACTTTCAAACTGTCGGCCAGCACTCGTTTTTCAGGATCTGCTGCCTGTAACAAACTTTCCCTCTCCCTCCGTCAGCGACTTTCCCTCACCACCTGCAAAACGAACCTGAAAACTCATCTAGTTCCCACGATTGTTTAGTGTCCGGCTGGACAGACAGACGCACGCACGGACGGACGCACGCACAGATGGAACCAAACAAAAAACAACAGGCCCTGAAACTTCGCTCGGGGAACTAATTAAGAAGTTGAAGAACAGGACAAGAATAAGTTATTTCTTCTTAATGACAAGATACCTTATAAAGACGTAGTACACAACTGTAGGCCTATAAAATCCTCGAAAACGCCAACAGGTTTTTCGTTGTCGGAGTCGGAGGCACAGTGTGTGAGCGTGTTGGGTGTTGCATGTGTGTGCAGAAAATAGGTTTGCAAAGTCCAGCAACAGGGACGGGCAGCTAGAACTGTGAGTAAGCCGAGAGAGAGAGAGAGAGAGAGAGAGAGAGAGAGAGAGAGAGAGAGATTTTAATGTCTTTAGGCCACTGCCCCTCGTGAAAGGGGTTTTTTATTACAATATACAGACAAACAGCACATGCATTGTTATCCCACTGTTATGAATGTGGCGATAATTTTTGGCCTAGCAGGCTGAATTATTTACTCTCGTCAATATTCTTTTGTTGGTGTGTTTCTAGTAGTGCTTGAGTTCCTGTTTTGTGTCTGTGTGTCCGTGATGAACTGGACATTATTTTGGGCTGCTTTCTGTGCCTCTCTGCCTCCGGACATGAGAGTCATTTGGTTTATTTTCTTGACAAGACTGGCTGCCTTGTTGGATTCTCCAAGCCAGCCATGTTTCCAGCACCGGTCAAACAACGCCATGCCTTTGCCTACCATCCCTTTTGTCAGTCTCTCTCTTCCTTCCCTCTTCTTGACCAGTACACGCACGCAACACGCGTGCATGCGCCACCACTCATACCACTCTGCCAGCCCCCCTCTCCCCCACCTTCCGCCTACCGCCCGCAGTACAGCCGTAACGAGTTACTGGCTGTTCAACCTTTGACCCCTGATTCTGCCCTTGTCGCCTCGCTACGTCGAATCTGCGTATAGGTGATTAATCTTCCAGGGGGAAGAGAAACTGACGCGAGGCTGCAGAGGAGGAAACAGGAAGCAAGGGAAGATTGGTCTTCGTCTGCTCCATTCCTCGCCCTCCCCCTTCACCTACCAAACGGATGAGTATGAGGTTTATTTCTAACTTACTGTTCCCGTTGCTTTGCCCACAAAAGATGCTAACTTTATTGTTGCCCAGCTTAACCCCCGTTCCGTTGGTGTCCCACAGAAACGTTCTTCTATTAATTATTTTTTATTGTAGAGAACGATGTTGATATTTTCTGCATCACTGGAATCCTGGCTTCTGCCTTCGGGTGATGAAGCCAAATGTGCTGATCTCTCTCCCGCTGGCTATAAAACCATCTCATATCCTCGCTCTTCACGTGGCGGAGGCATTGCCTTTGTCGTGCGTGAAAAACTGTGCCTCCATCTCACCTCTACCTCCCTCTTCCCCATTCCACACTCCTCCTTTGAACTGGTCCAGCTCTCCGTCAGCACTACCTACAGCTTTTCTGCCTTACAACAGGCTAATTTCTACCGCCCCCCTCCCAACAGGAAAAAAAACTTTCGGACTCTCTGATGTGACGTAAGTGTCCTGCGCGACCCGCTTTCTTTATTTCTTATCTACACACACCCCCCTTTTTTCCCCTCCCCGCCTTCTTCAATGCTCCCCCCCCTTGGTTAAATATTTACTTCGCCTTTTCATGTTTCTTGTGCATTCTCTGGTTTGTTGTTGGTGAGTGTGTGGTTGCCGCCACGTTAATCCCCTCCCCCCCCTGCCCGCTGCTTCAAACGAACGCCGCGGAAGGGCGTTATCTCTTTCTCCCCGGTCGGCACGTACCACCTACCGAGGTTCCAAGTCTCCCTTCACCCCCCCCACCGCCCCTCCCCCCCCCTCACCCTCCCCCCTTTTCTACCGTCTCATCACAAGAAAGTGACAACCACGGTTATCTCCCTTTGAAGATGGTTTTGCTTTGTTCTAATCACAAGGTTAGGAATGTCAGGAATGTGCTAAGGATGGAATAGGCGCGTGATTGTTCTGTACAGATTATAACAGCAATCTTGTGACGTGTCGACTGCTATAAACCAATAGCAGTCTTTCATTGTTTGAAAGTGAAGGCTATAATTGGAGTGGTGAGAAAAAGTTGTCACACAAGATGCTGAAACGTAGCTAGAGCAACACTCACAACCAGTCATCATAAGCCCACTAGTAAGTATTATTGATGGCAGGTGATTGAGATCTGGTTTGTTTGACTCTAGTTTTGATCTAGATCCTATTTTCAATGATGAATAAGGAGTAGATAGATATGTTATAGAAAAGAAGTGGTAAACATTCTATTCTATTTATGTGCACTGATTATTTGTGTGTGTGTGTTTTTGACTTGAACACTTTTGGTACCAGAAAACCCCGGAGTTTATGCCTACTAACCCTTTTGTCTATTTTTAGTAGGAAACCTATGGGCCGCAATCTTGCACTTTATGATAACCTTCCTTTCCAGGTGTTGGATGGAGAAGATGATGATTGATTCACCTTCTCCTTTTATGTTTTACTGATCTCAGTTTGTTAACTGAAATTCAGTTTATTTATTAATTACATGTAGTGCTATTGTACAAGGGAAGCCTTCAAGCCGGTTGGGATTCACTAATTCCCTGCCGACTGAAGCCCATTTGTCTCTAAGCCATAGAGACCTACATCCACCTTCTCCTGTGATTATCAGCAGGGCATCGTGGGCAGGACGATCATCCCGGACTCCACCAAGCACCAAGACGGGACCGCCGCCAAGATGACCCGCACCCAGAATCCGCGAGGAGACCACGCCTGAACCGTGCCATCCCGCGAAGCCGTAACCGGAACGACTGGGAGCTACTCTCACCTGACGAGCAAGCCCAGAACTTCAAACAGCTAAGTCTACCTGACTGCGCCTATCATTTGAACTTTCCTACGGACACCGAACATAATTAGTAACCCTTCCGGCATGGGGCGAACCTTATAGAAAGACAAAAGTCTTGTAAATCCTTTCGGATTTCATTGTTTTTTTTATCCATATTTTGTTTTGGCGCCATTGAGCTGCTTTATTATTATTGTTGCATAATCTTATGCAGATTTTGGGAGTAAATAAAATACAAGTGTCAAATAATCCTGAACCCTTTGGTCAGACTGATGAGAGTGGGATTCTTGTAATTTCATGTAAAACCTTAACTCCCTCAGAACCCGGTCACAAATATAATTTTATTAGATGACTTTGACGTGTATTCAACCACTCTGCCATTTAGAGCAATTCAACCCCTTACAACCATCTGACGAGCCAGAACCCGGGCACAAATATAAATCTATTAGATGAAAAGGGGCCGGGAAAGTTGCTCATCTCCCATACCCTAGAGAAGTGGGCTAAAGGCAATTTAAACTAAAGTCTTCCCTAGAGACTTAGCCTTTTAACCCATTACCTCGTCACATCTCTCTTTCTCGACGAGTTTCCCTCTTTGCTGGAGCACTGCAACACTATCAGTGGTGTTCCAATCATCATGGGAGACTTCAACATTCATGTTGATGTCCCCACCGACCCCCTCACCCTCCGCTTCACCGCACTGCTGGATGACTTCGACCTGCACCAGGCTGTGACCTTCCCCACCCACCAGAAAGGTCACACCCTTGACCTGGTTATCGTCAGGCGTGACGACGAAGACGTCCTGCAGTCCACTGCTCCTGACTTCTTCCTGGACTTTTCTGACCATCACTGTGTTGTTTCCTGCCTCCGGTTATCTCGCCCTTCATGCCCGCCTGTGTATGCTGAGACCAGGAAGATCTCCTCCATTTACCTCACTGCCTTCATGTCTGACCTCAGGGCCAGACTGGACTCCTCTCTACAGCCTTCTGCCGACCAGCTCCACCACCTCCTGACCAGTCTACTTGACCTCCATGCCCCTGTCATCCGTCGCAAGATCTCCAGTAGGCCTCCATCGCCGTGGTATGCTTCTGTGGCACCTGAGATGACTCAGGCTAAACAAGAACGCCGCCGTGCAGAGCGCCAGTGGGTTAAGACTGGACTTGAAATTCACAAACAGATTTTTCGAGCCATGAACAAAATTGTGTCTGACATTATAGATAAGGCCAAATGCTCTTGTTTGAATGCCCAAATTATCGCTTGTACTACTTTGCGTCAATTGTTTAGTTTAGCCAACTCCCTCCTTGGTAAACCAAAGTCCACACCTCTACCTTCTTCTATCCCTGTGTCTGAACTCCCTCAACGTTTCTCTGATTTCTTTCACAGCAAGATAGCCACCATCCGCCACAATCTTGATTCTCAATCTGCTCCACCATCAACTGTCCCTGATCCCTCCTTTTCTGGCAGTATGTGGTCTGAGTTCCGTTCTGTTTCCACTGAAGAGGTTAAGAAGATTTTGACCCAAACTCAGACTAAAACCTGTGAACTAGACCCTCTACCTTCATCTCTCTTCTCCAAGTGTCTTGATGATCTCCTTCCTTACTTTACATCCATCATCAATGATTCTCTATGTTCTGGCCGCTTTCCATCTCATTTCAAATCTGCAGTTGTCAAGCCTCTCTTAAAGAAGCCTAGTCTCGATCCTGAAAATCTAAAGAATGATCAGCCTGTCTCTAATCTTTCATTCCTTTCTAAGCTCATGGAAAAGGTGGTTCTTAAACAGCTGTCTCACCATCTTCAGGTAAACAATCTTTTCTATCCAAACCAGTCTGCTTATCGAGCAGGTCACAGTACTGAGACAGCCCTCTTGAAGATAACGAACGACCTGCTCACTGCCTTGGATGAAAACAAGGTTTCTCTTCTCTCTCTCCTTGATCTTTCTGCAGCGTTTGTTATTATTGACCACTCTATCCTCATTTCTAGACTTCACACCTCCTTTGGTCTATCTGGGGCTGTTCTTTCCTGGTTTTCTTCCTACCTCTTTGATCGCACGCAGACAGCTGTTGTCAATGGTTCTTCATCTCTTCCAAAAGGCCTTCAGTTCGGTGTGCCCCAAGGTTCAGTCTTAGGCCCTATCCTTTTTGTTCTTTATACCCAACCTCTCTCCGCCATCACCAACCAGCATTCTCTTCTAAATCATAGCTTTTCTGATGACAATCAGCTGTACATTTCTGCCCACCTGAGTCAGTTAGATCAAATTATTTCTTCTTCTAAGTTGAGCATCTCTGCTGTTAAAACATGGATGTTCTACAACAAACTGCAACTAAATGCTGAAAAGACAGAGATGATTCTTGTAGCCTCTAACCACACAATTAAAACTCAGGTTCTCCCAGGTTCTGTCGACATTGATGGCACTGAGATCAAGCTATCAGCATCTGTCCGCAATCTAGGTGTTACTTTGGACCAAACCCTTTCTTTCAAACAGCATGTTTCCAATGTTTGCAAGTCTTGCTATCTA
Organism: Phymorhynchus buccinoides; assembly: GCA_017654935.2. Taxonomy (NCBI): domain Eukaryota; kingdom Metazoa; phylum Mollusca; class Gastropoda; order Neogastropoda; family Raphitomidae; genus Phymorhynchus; species Phymorhynchus buccinoides. The sequence continues at coordinate 22,483,844 of CM065712.1, read as the reverse complement.
GAACTTCGAAGAATTAGTTCAATCCGCCGTTTCCTCTCTCAAGATGCCCTGAAGACTCTAGTATGTGCTTTTGTTCTGTCTCGCCTTGACTACTGTAACTCACGTCTTGCTGGCTGTCCATCAACTCTCATCTCTAAGCTCCAACGGGTCCAGAATAATGCTGCTCGTCTCATTTCTGGCTCTCCTAGGTACGATCATATCACTCCGGTTTTTCGTTCCCTACATTGGCTCCCAGTTCAATAACGTATCGACTACAAAATTCTCCTGACCTTCCTTCTAAGTATGCGTAAACGTGTACAGTGACCTTTATCAGTACAAAAAAGCACCGCTTTAGCAGCTATGGCCTATTCATTGCTAGATAACAGCACGGAATGTCAACAGTTTCTCCCCCTATACAGCCATTTGCAAGTTATATTTGGCAATTTTTGGCCCCACTTCCGGTTCGATTTATAACGAAAGTATTGCAATGTTACTCTTTAGTAAACACTGAAATAATGAAAGTATTCTGAGCAGCTGTTTTCAAGTTATTGAAGATTTAAGTTTTGCCAAAGTTTGCAATTTTTCGCCATATTTCGGCCACATTTTGGCCCATCGGTTTAATATTGGAAATCTAGCATTAGAATAGTGTCCTTCCATTTTCCTGCGAATTGCAGTGAAATCGGATAAAACAAATGAAAAACATTCCATGAATGGGAATTAGTGAAAGTGACACAACGAAATTTACATACATTTGAATAAATTCCAAACAATTTAACATATCGTCAACAAACTCCTTTCCGACCTGGACCAGCTACAAAACCAATAGTTAGTTTTGTGACTTCCGTGAACCAAATAAAAGCTGCCTCAACATATCTGGGGCACTTCCGGTTCGTATTTCCGGTTCGGTGTTATACCGGAAGTGTTGCAAATCTACTTTTGAGTCAATTCTGAAAATATGAACGAAATCTGTTCTGCCGTTTTTGAGATATTCAATATTAAAATTTTGCCGATTTTCGCGGTTTTTTCGGCCATATTTTGCCGAACATTCGGCGAAATCATTTAATATTTCGAATGTCACATACCCATAAGGTCCTGAAACATGTCTGAAAATTTCAGCCAAATCGGACAAAAAAAAGGTCGCTCGGGGGGGGGGGGGGGGGGTGGGGGGGGGGGGGGGAAAGAGAAGAAACAAAAAAGAGAAAAAGAAGAAGAATTTTGACGAATGCAATAGATTTCTCCCTAAAAGGGGAAAATCCTAATGATGAAGAACATTTATATAGCGCCCATCCTACTATGTGGGCTACAGGGCACTTTACCTATAATAGAAATGGAATATAAACATGAAACAAAAAATCCAATGATATGAGCAGAAAATACACATAACAATCAGTAACAACTGCTCTCACTACTACTACTACTACCACTACTACTACTACTACTACTACTACTACTACTACAACTACCACCACCACCACTACTACTACTACTGCTGCTACTACTATGACTACGACTACTGCTTATAATAGTATGCATTGTAACACAATTTTCAGGCAACAAAATAAAGGTATCTATTCACAACAACATACACACACAAGCAACACACACACACACACACACACACACACACACACACACACACACACACACAACACACACACACACACACACGCACACCACACACACACACACACATATGCCTCCTAGCTGGAGCACTTCCGGTTCGTACTTCTGTTTTCTATGTTCGTATAATATGTATCCAGGACAGATCGGAAGACTAGGCGTTGCCTAAAATCTTTATCCTTGAAAAATAAACTTTCCATTACACTTACCTGGGTAGAGAAAAGATTTCGTCTGCAATATTGGGGATTCCTTTGTGACATGCATAAAATAGGGCACATCCTTACCTCCCAAAATGAAGAACATAATTAAGGTCACTGGATACCAGACCCTCAGTTGATGCCTTTCAGTGACATGGGTGTTAAGTCATTGTGGTGCCAAGAGGCGACAGTGGTGATGAAAGGGTTTTTAAGTAATGGACACAATCATACTCTTTTATATAAAGTTAATATTTATGAAACAAGACAACAGCTGCATTTTATTGACGGCTGCAGCCCCCATCATTTTTTCTTTTAAAAAAAAACACAATTTTTTTTTATGTTGCCCAGCGGCAGCTAAATGTCATCGCGGGCTATGCCTAGCAGTTAATGGTTCAAAACATGTTTCAATAGGGGTATGAACAGTAATGGCATTAGTACTTTATTTCAGGCCCAGATTGCACCAGATTGCACAATTTTGCTTCTCGGATTTAAAACTTTTCCTGGGGAGCATGCCCCCGGACCCCATAGGGGTCTTGGTGTTTCGCTTCGATGAATTAACCTCCACCCATTAAAAACTTAGGTCCGGTCCTGCTCTCTGTTTGTTAGTAAGCATAGAATTAGATGCATGTGTGGGTGGGTGCGCGTGTGCGCACGTCTGTGAGTGTGCGTGTGCGTATGTGTGCGTATTCGTATGCGCGCGCGCGCGCGTGTGTGTGTGTGTGTGTGCGTGCGCGCGCACCAGCGCGCGTGTGTGTGTGTGTGTGTGTGTGAATGCGTAACTTGCATGCGTACATACATGTATAGGCCTATCATAGGCGCCTATGCGACCATGCACACACACACACACACACACACACACACACACACACACACACACACGCGCGCGCGCGCGCGCGCGCACGCACGCACGCACACACGCACACACACACACGCACACACACACACACACACACACACACACACACACACACACCATCCATACCTGCTTAATTCCCTGCTTTCAGACTCACATCACGACCCAATGCCTTGAGTTTATTTCTTCTTCTTCCCCCCCCCCCCCAGAAAACGAGTAACCCACGTGACCCAACCGTTTCAAGATGGCGGAGAAACCTATGACGTCGGTGGTGAAGAACTTCTACAACAAGCTGAATGTGGAGGTCAACTTCGTCTGTCGCTGCAACGACGAGTATCTGACTGAGCAGCAGAAAGAGATCTTTGGATCTCTGGGGGAGGAGATTAAAAAGAGGTAATGTAGCAGTTGTAGTAATAATAGTAGTGGTAGTGATAGTGGTAGTAGCAGTAGTAGTAATAGCAGTAGCAGCAGCAGTAGTAGTAGTAGTAGTAGTAGTAGTAGTAGTAGTAGTAGTAGTAGTAGTAGTAGTAGCAGCAGCAGCAGCAGCAGCAGCAGCAGTAGAAGTAGAAGTAGAAGTAGAAATAGTAGTAGTAGTAGTAGTAGTAGTAGTAGTAGTAGTAGTAGTAGTAGTAGTAGTAGAAGCAGCAGCCAGGTAATATAATTAAAGATACACTGACGCACCAGGATTAAGTCCCTTGTTTTTTTCTGGGTAGCTGTGACCCATATATACAAATGCCTCTCAACTTAAAATTGAAGCTGCTCTTTAAAATGATGTTTCGTTTTCAATTTGGGGGCATTTATATGGGAGTGAACCCCGGTCAAAACAAGATTTCCTACCAGCTATAACACACATGACATCCGTGATTTTGACACGTGACGTGGTGGGTCTTTAAGACCTCATAGCCTCAGATGCACACCCGCCCTTTCAACCGTGGATGGTTCACTCTCTCTATTCATTTCGTGCTTCAGATACTATGGCTCTGGGCTCAACATCCCGGAAAACGTCAAGGGCAAACGCATCCTTGACATTGGCTGCGGATCCGGAAGTCTCGTTTTGGTCCTCAGCAAGCTGGTGGGGCCGACGGGACACGTGGTCGGTTTTGACCTCAGTGATGGATTGGTAAGTTTTTTTGTATTTTTAAAATTATTTATACTGGGTGAAGTTTTCATTTAGACTGTGTATAGATTACACACGGAAAGATCATGCGCTTATCTGCAAAAATAGTAAAAGAAAGTATGTCTAATATGAACCAGGCCTAAGAAAGATTAGCTCATGCGTTTCCGCATGCGCTTGTCCTATCCGCTTGTTTCTTTTACTTTCTTTTACTTATTTGCGGATAAGGGCATGAGGTTTGCGCATGTAATATGTACACAGCCTTAGGCCGGGTTCACATTAGGCGGGGTTCTGCATATAGGGGAAATTCGGACATCTGTTCCCTTCTTTGTTTCACTTGTTTATGGATTGCGCACGGGTTTCTGCGTCGATTTGATCGATTTAATTTAAGTCTGTTCACAACAATGGTAATATTAGACCCAAACAAAATCAAAAATTAAAATGAGGGGGGAAGTGTGTGTGTGTGTGTGTGTGTGCGTGTGTGTGTGTGTGTGTGTGTGTGTGTGTGCGTGCGCGCGTGTGTGCGTGTGTGCGTGCGTACCTATGTGTGTGCGAGTACTTATCACAACAATATAAAACCGTAAACTAACGAATCAATTATAACTGAACATTCTCAGAACTGGATATAACCTTTCCAATGTCAATCATTTCAGGGCTGTAAATGATTTCATTTCTAAGGTTGCTATGTTTATCTTAAAAAGGTCGCATAGGGAAGTTAAAACTGGACATTCAAAAATAATATGATGAATGGACAGTGGTGGCCACAATCGCATTCTACTTTTTTTTCCGCATGGAATATTCGCTTATGTGTGGTCACGGCCTAAGTCTGCAACTAGATTGCTTAGTTCCTTGGGGATTTGTTTTTTTGTTGTCTAGTGTGGCTTTTTTTTGGAACATTCTTTTGGATTTTTAAAAATGTAGTACATACTTCGGGATTTTTGTTATAACATATTTTATTTCCCTCTCTCATCCCTCCACTCCACAATTCCGTCATTCTCTCACACACCCATCCATCAACATATATTTTCCAATATTATGCAATAATATGAATATCATTTACATACACGAGTAACTCCATAGTTGATGTGTCAATCAAAGAATAAATTCAAATCAAACCCTAAAGTGTTTCTTTGTGTTTTTGAGTGTGAGTTGAAAGAATGAAGGAGTGAGCGAGTTTGCAATCATGTTAAAAAGAGAAGGTTGGAATGTTCATGATGATAAACAGTAATTGACCAAGAGGGTTGGTTTATTCTAATTTTAAGCAAACATGCAAACATAAAAAACTATGACATAACATTCTTACAAATAGAAACACATACTCCCATCCGAGAATATGCAAATCCCCCTCCCCCATCTCTCTCTCTCTCTCTCTCTCTCTCTCTCTCTCTCTCTCTCTCTCTCTCTCTCTCTCTCTCTCTCTCTCTCTCTCTCTCTGCTGTCTCCTATACATTTTCACTTCTAAAGCCAATACTTCAAGAAGCATAATATATACTTTCGCTTAGTTTGGATTGTTAAATTGTTTGAATAATGTGCATTTAGTTTGGACTGTAAAGTTCCTTGGGAATTGTTTTTGGTGTAGGTTTGGATGGGTAAATGTTGTTCTCCAATTTTTGTTTAGTTTGGGTTGGAACATTCTTTTGGAAGTTTGCATTTAGTATGGATTGGTAAATTCTTTGGGGATGTTTGATTAATTTGGTTTGCTTAAGTTCCTTGGACATTTTTCAGTTTGTTTGGGCTGTTAAGTTCTTCGGGATATTTTAGCAAAACTTAGTTTACCGATGGATTGATAAGTGCTTTTGGGATGACTTATCAAGTTATTCGAACCAACTGCCAGAACCTATCTACACATTTTCACGCCTTCTCTTTCTTTCTGCAAAATACTGTTTGTGGGTCAATCTTCTACAAAAGCATTAGCTGCCAGAGCCTTCATTCAAGTTGGTTACTTATGATCCACAAGATTCCTCTAGTGCCTGTGTGTGGTTGTGTGTGTGTGAGAGAGTGAGAGAGAGTGTGTGCGTGTGTGTATGTGTTTGTGTGTATGTAAGGGGTTTGTTGCACTTGTCTTTGACCACCCGCGTAGGGTTTTTGTTTCTCTCAGAGAGTTTTCCCCCTTAATCCTTTATTCCATAAAAAACTTGTTTTCTTTCTCACGTCATAGACAAGTGTGTCTGACAAGGTTCATTTGTTGTCTCGGAGCCAGGGTAGGGAACCCATTTTGGGGTCAGACCAGGGTTTGATGCGTTAGGCGGCGAACCCCCCCCCCCCCCCCTATATCCCCCCTACCCTCGCGCCCCCCCCCCTCTCTCTCTCTAGCATTTTTATTTTTTAATTGTAATCTAAAGACCCTTGTTTCCAACTTCTGCCATGTACACTGTCCCCAACCTCTCTCATCTCAAAACGTCTTTTCTTTCTGTCTTTCTTCTCTTCTCTTCCCTTGATTTGTGTTCACAAATGCATGCCTTACTCTTTGGTTTCAACTTGGTTGTATCATTTACGCATTGGACTGTAGAGGGGAAGTATTGTTTTCTTATTTTGATGTTGTTGATGTTGCTCCTTTTGCTGCCTACCTTTTGCTCCTTTTGCTACATTTGTTGTTTGCTAGGAACAATTTTAGGTGGAAGGGGTCAAATGATCAATTCTCAGAATTTGACTTATTGTTGAACTAAGCTTCTTTCTCTACTTTACACAGAAGTGTTGAAGTGTAAATACGATCCTTTCCGCCTTAAAAGCGTGTTTATATCAGAAACATCTGGCTGTTTTGTACACATTTTGAAAATGTCCGGTTGCAGTTCCTCATTTTGCCGATTCCCCGAGTTAGACTGACTTCAAATCTTCATAACTTTGCAACACATAGTCTGATTTACAAAATGTTTGGTTTGTTGGAAAGCTCTGTCAATGCCGAATAATGATTTGACGATAACTCAAAAGTGACCCCTGGGACAGCACGACTCACTTTGTGGTGACGGGCCACATATATATATGTGTGTGTGTAGTAGTAGTAGTAGTAGTAGTAGTAGTAGTAGTAGTAGTAGTAGTAGTAGTAGTAGTAGTAGTTGTTGTAGTAGTAGTAGTAGTACCACGGACATAGCTTTGACTGATGCTTGCTGTGTGTATCTTATTTGACGTCGGCATAAGCCGTGTGAGTGAGTGCCTGGAACAAGAACAAGAACAAGAACAAGAACGTTTTTATTGACATAAGAAAACCAGAGGTTTTGTGGGACACAAATGGTAAAAACATTAACGACACCATTATACTGGTGCATGTCATTGTGATTTAGTTACTTTTGTCTACATCACCAACATCGTCAACATCTTATTTTAACCAGTTAATATTATCAAAACCTCCAACAATAAGAACATGATATACTTCAGTTCCTTAGATCCATTACTATTACGTATTCTCCGATGAAAAGGCAATGATATCGGGTCATCATGAGTAACAACACCATCAATATTTGTCTCTGCATTTCATTATCATTGATAAACCAATTAAGATATGTGTTTCATAGTGTTGTTAACATCATCGTCATCAATACTTGTTTGACAACTAAATCTTTTCAAGAACATTATTAGCAGAATAATAATATTATTAATTATTCAGCTATAAATGATTATTAACGCTTCATAGGCATTTTTATCGTCAACAAAATTAAAAATGATAATAATAATAATAAACAAATTAAGTAATATTGAATTTATGAGCACGAGTCGTTACCAACCAAAGAATTAAATATCATTTTTTCACTCTGCCGTTTTGCTTTCGGATAGTGAAACACAATTGTATGTGTTGAGCAAGTATGGGTTGGATATCGTCCATCATTAAAAGTTCGGATATTGGTGCCCTTTCTATATTTGGGGTATTACTCATTTCCGCTAATCGTTTCCTTAGTCTAGTGCGCTGCTGGTCGTATAGTGAACAGTCATTTAAAAAGTGTATCTCGTCTTCTACCGTGTTGCATGTGGAACATAATGTATCCTCTCTCTTCATGTTCATATAGCGACCCCTCTCAATGGCTCTTATTCTCAATTTTGTTAAGGCAGTTCTACCATGTGTATCAATGCTTTGATCTAAATATGTTGCCTGTTTGTAAATAGTAGTAATTGTCTTGTAAAATTGAAGTTTAGACATATTAGCATTCTTTTGTTTCCACCAGAAGTTTTCATAGAGTGATCTAAGTTTGCTACCAATGACATGTTTGAGTCGGGGTAAGCTAAATGTTCCCTGATACATGGTCTAATCCTATGATTGACAAGGTTTGTCATATAAAGTTTATCCACCTGTCGCCTGAGTGGTCCGTCCTGATACCTGTTTGGTAGATTAAATGGTTTTAAAAAAACCTTTTTTTATCACTCAATGGTTACAATGACAACAACAACACGAGCAACACAAGACAACAACAGCAATAATAATAGTGACTGTGATGATGATGGTAGCAAGAACAATGATGATGATGACAACAGCAGCCTTATCAATGATAGCAATAGCAATACAAAATAATAACAACAATTTTTGAATGAGAAATTGCGATTTGGGGTGTTCATTGTTTTGACAAAAATAAAGTGTCATAAATCAACTGGTGTATGTGTTTTGTGTTAAATTGAATCATAAATGTGCTTTTGAGGCTGTTTTTATAACACATTGTGTCCAACATATCCACAATTTCTTCGAAAAACTCGGAAAATATCAATACATTTGAAGCGCAACGCTGTCTGCTCTAGAAATGATAACAGCAAAAAATAATAACAAAAGCTGGCAGAATACCCATAATAACATTGACAATACCCACTGTCACCACCACCACCATTAATCACCAGCCACAGTGAGTAAACAACATCACTAATGATATTGATAACTAATTAATCCATAAATTACTAGAAATAGACACACACGCATATACTCTCTCTCTCTCTCTCTCTCTCTCTCTCTCTCTCTCTCTCTCTCTCTCTCTCTCTCTCTCTCTCTCTCTCTCTCACACACACACACACACACACACACACACCCTCCCCCCATCCCTGGGTATACAAACAGGCATTAATTAAAAAAAATACAATGTATGCATTTTAAGCTGAAAATAGCTGAACAAACTGACCACAGTATGTTACTAAGCATAATGGGTAGTATACATGTGGGAAAACACTTGTTAAACATGATGTTTATACATAAAGTTGTGCAAATGATGCATTTAGTATTTTATATTTGGGGAGGGGGAATTTTTTTTTAAAAAAGAAGAAAAAAAGTTATGAAATAACTGGGAGGTAAGGGAACCAATCTTCTTCAAATTTTCTCGCTGTATAATTCAAGACAGACAAATATTTTTCTATATTATATCTATTTTTTAACACAGCGAGAAAAGCCTGCAGGTTAGGGTGAACATTTTGGAGTTTACATTTATAAATGTAGAATTTAGCCAAAAGAAGTGCAAGGTCTATAACTTTATTAGTTCTTGTATCTTGTTTGACCCCAAACAAAATTAATTCCTTACTTATCTCCATGTTGTGACAGTGTTGACATTTGTTTTTTAACATTCCAAAATCTTTTGACATCAACACAGTCATATAACATATGAGTAATTGTTTGCTCTTCCTGATTGCAAAAATTGCAATTTGGAGAATCATTAATTTTACGTAGAAACAAATATCTTTGGGTTGGGAGTAATCTATGTAAGAGTCTAGTTTGAAACCATCTTAGTTGGACATCAGCTGAAGTCTTAAAACAGTGTGAAAAGATACATTTCCAATCGAGGTTATCAAAAATATTGTTCCATTTAGTGACGGCAGTAGGTACAACATTGTTACTATTTAAAGCATTTTGTACATACTTATTCCCTCTTTTAATAAACAAAACACACCCAAGCTTTTTGATCTGACAGTTTGTACCTGTTGGTCACAATAACATTTAATTTCCGACCGTAAGAACGAACAGCATTCAGAATGCCCTCATACAAAACAAAATTAGTTCTAATACCTGGAAACCGTGTCAAAAATTCCTGATATGACATAAAATTACCCTCATCATTTATTAATTGCCTTACAAAAAGAATGTCATGAGTAATCCTTTCTCGCACAAAAATGACTTTTTTATTTCTTACAATATTAACATTATAGTGGATACACTCAGACATAAATTCGTGAATAGAAGTAGGTTGACATTTCAAACACAGTTTCTTATAGTGTCGTACGACATCCTTCCAAAAAGGATTCTGTACAGTCTGCATAATAACATTTCCATATTCTGCTCCAAATTTGTCAACATTATTCAGTATAGGAAACATATTTACAGTAAAAGTTTTCCAATCAGATTCATCACTTAAAGTCTTCGTAACGGTAGATTAACTGTTGATAAGAGTTCTCCGACTCTAAAATATGAAACCAAAAGGAGATTGTTTGTAGAATAACTTTAAGAGTTATTGGGAATCTACCCAGTTCACCAAGTACTGGGAGTGCCATTGCTTTTTTTATGAACTCCTAGAATTTGTATTCAGAATTTGATGTGCAATTTTTCCAGTGGGAAAGAATTTGTTAAGCTGGTCGTGAACAAATGTTGCAATTTGCCATCTCGGTTCTCTTCATTTGAGTATTGGAAGGACAAAGGGAACCACGCCTCTGCACCGTATGTTATAATAGGGGAGACTAGTGCGTCATACAACGTAATCACTGTTGACACGCTGATGTTCTGACCATGAAAGGTTCTCCTAAATGAATGAGCAGCTTTATTGCCTTGTTTAGCCAAGTGGTCTTGTGCCTCTTTGAATTGGCCCCTTTTATGAAATACCACTCCTAAATATTTATATTGTTCAACTGTCTCTATTACAATATCACCGCATTTGAAGAAGAGAGGTATCTTCGGGTCCGTCTTAGTAAATACTATAACTTTCGTTTTGTCTGTATTGATTTTCATGCCCCAGTCTAGGCAGTATTTGTGCAGGTTATTTAATTTCTGTTGAAGGCCCTGTTTTGTCGTAGACAGAATTGCAAGATCATCTGTGTCACGAGGTCAACAACACAACACGAGAGTCGAGGGTGGAAAATCGACACACTGGCACACTTCTTGCTGTACACACACACTGCAATTTCAGATGTTACAAATTTGCATAAGTCTTTACTATTTTCACTGATATATCATGGCATGTGCGAGGTGATATCATCGTGTGCAAAACAATAAAATTCCTTTAAAGTATGAGTACTAACTATGTGTGATGGATGTTGCGTGGTGAGTTTCACTGTTTCTTCTTGTTTGTTTTACTTAGCTATTTTTCAGGATATTTGGTGGATGATTGTAATGAAGGTTGTCCTGGTTGACATTGAGACGCGATGTACAGCGACTTGAATGATGGTGGGATGCAGACTCGAGGATGATGATGATGAGGTCCGGAAGATCATCCCATGAATAAGAAATAGAAACCTGACACAGTCGTGTGCAGTGCGATCTTGATGTATGTTCGCTGGTCACACAGCAGCTTATAATCTCGTACGCATCCAAACACACGTACATTCACACTAGCCTGCACTTCATTTCCATTCAATTCATATATTTACGATTAATCCTATACTGAACTCCATTCTTACTAGAACGAATAACACAAGAAATACAGCAAAGGATTAATAAACAAATAGGAGATGGTGATGAGGATGAAGACATGGCGAAGATGACGGCCATTCATTCCACCTCGGAGATGTCCCTTGGATCTATAATATATTAAGATGAAATTTACCTGTTGCGCAAGTTGTGCGCACACCTGATCTAAATGATAAAGCATGGCATGGGATGGGGAATAATAATTTGTGGAACATTATGCTAAAACTTGGTTGTTGTAGCTCACCCCAAATCGCTTGTAAAGGTACTAGGCAAATCTGGCAATCCGGCGGCATGGTCACTCCAGTCAGTGTTTCTCCGGTCGATTTGATCTGGGTTTGAGATTTGATTTGATTAGGCCTTTCGAGAGTTGATCGGTTCTCTCCTCTTTCTTTAGGTGTTACACACTTGCGACGGGCTGCTCTTGTTTGCGAACGTTGAATGTTGGATTGTAACTAGACAAAAATACGCCTGTCTTCTCCACGAAATACTTGGCAGAAGCGTTAATCAACTGTTAGATCACATGACCAAAGCGCATGCACGGATTGGTTGCAAATGTAACCATCTCAAGAATGCAAAGACTTGTTTCGCAAAGATTCTTTATTGATACACAATAACATTAGAATAACATTCAGAATTAACACCCAGAATAAGTCTTTCTGTAAGTAGAACACATAAGAAACGAAATAGTCAGACTTAGAGATTATAATCTAGTACTATTTCGCGGCGTAAGGTGTAGGGCGTGATGAATATTTGACGTCATAACAAAGTTTACGAAGTCTTCATATAATAAGTAAGGTAGACTATGTTGATTTCGCCACAATCTGCGTATAACAGACATGGAGTTTCTGTCTCGGTCATATCTGATATGGTTGGTGAGGTATTACCCTTGAGGTAATCTATTATGTCGTTTATAAATATATTAAATACAGTGGGACTGAGTGTGTTGCCTTGGAGAACACCCCTTTTTATTGGTATTTCTTCAGAGAAACTACCATTATTTCTTGTGCAGATCCTGGCCCCTGAATACATATCCTTCATGATTTGAAAACAATTCCCGTTTATTCCCATTCTTTTCATTTTCATCATTAGAGCTTCATGCCATATATTATCAAATGCCTTATGGAAGTCAGGGGAGCCAAAAAAACAGCAATATAGCCTTTTGGTCTTGTCTTTCAGGGATTCGTCGACTAATTTTGACAAAACAAATATTTGATCTGTTGTTCGGAATTTCTTTCTGAATCCTGTTTGCTCTCTAGCTAGCAGATTATTTATTTCTAAATAATTAGTAATTCTATCGTTCAGTATGCTACAAAATACTTTGGCCAGTGCAGTATTTAATGTTATGCCTCTGTAATTGCTTGGATTAAACTGGCTGCTTGATTTATAGATGGGTACCGCAATCCCTATCTTCCAATCGTCTGGGTATGTGCCTGATTTCAGGACCAAATTAAATACATATTTTAGCACAGGGGATATTTCTGGGAGCAGTGCTTTAAGTGTTTTGTTTTTCACTCCATCTTTTCCGCATGCTTTTTTAGTTTTTAGTTTCTTTACAGCATTTATTACTTCTTTTTCAGTTATATCGTTATCTAAATCATAATTTGTAGAATTACTTAATCCAGCCGGATCTGGAGACAATTCCTCCATCTTCTGCTTCCTCTCCTCTGCAATTTTGTTCTTCTCTCCGACTTAGTTTTTTTAGATGTTCTAACTATTTCCTTGTACTAAGATTATCCTTCTGATCATGCACTTCATTATCAAATGTTTGTAACTCTTTTACGGTTTTCCACACAGAACTGGGATCTGTTTCTAGTGCTTCGTTTAAGGAGGTGACGAGCTTGGTTTTGTAAGCCTTTTTTGTTTTTCTTAGCAATCGATTATAAATCTTACATTGGTAAAAATACTTTTGTCTGAGCCGTTTGCTATGTGGGTTTCTATTTACAGCGTTAAGCAACGATTTAACTTCCCTTCTTTGTGAAGTACAGTCTCTGTTAAACCATTTCTTTTTGTTCCTCTTTATATGTTTTTTCCTTCGTTTTCTGTGGCGAAGGGCCATCTTTGCTGCGGTTAAAAACATGGAAGTTAATTTTCCTACCGTTATATTTATGTCACTGTGGCTAGGTTTATTGGTTGTATTACAATTTTCAATGTCTTGTTTAATTTCTTGTAGTATTTTACGCATGATCGGTAATTTGGCTGTATCTAATAGTTGCTGCGCTGAGTTTTCATCCCAACTGAATATTATACCGTCATCATCGGGATTATTGGAGTCTGCAATATTGTGTAGATCTAATTGTGGTTCACCATCTTTATGGATTCTGTACGGGTTGGTTTTGTTTTGAATGGGTAATCTTATGAACA
>CM065712.1:22450144-22457644 GCA_017654935.2 Phymorhynchus buccinoides | reverse complement strand
TGTGTGTAGGTGTGTTCCAGCACTGGGCACCACGGGATCCATGAAGTGGGACACCCTGGCCCCCATGACCGGAGCCATCGGGTTCACCACGCCCTACCTCACGTGCGCTGCGCCCATGCTGATTGTCAATGAGGAGTACAAGGAAATGCTGAGTCAGTACCGTTGTTTCTCCTTCTCCTGCTACCTTCTTCTTCTTCTCTTCTTCTTCTTCTTCTTCTTCTTATTCTTCTTCTTCTTCTCTCTCTCTTCTTCTTCTTCTTATTATTATTATTATTATTATTATTATTTATTATTATTCATCTTCTTCTTTTTCTTCATCTTCTTCATCTTCTTCTTATCCATCATCATCATCTTCTATTTCTTCTTCTTCTCCTTCTCCTTCTTCTTCTCCTTCTTTCTCCTCCTTCTCCTTCTCCTTCTCCTTCTTCTTCTTCTTCTTCTCCTTCTTCTTCTCCTTCTTCTTCTTCTTCTTCTCCTTCTTCTTCTTCTTCTCCTTCTTCTTCTTCTTCTTCTTCTTCTTCTTCTTCTTCTCCTTGTTTTCTTTCTCCTTCTAGGGGAAGCTAGGATTCATTCTGGGGTGAAACAAAAACTCCTCTACCAATAATAGTTGGGGAGCTTGAAGAAACAAATGCATCCGAAGTTCACACGCTGGACTAAGTGCTGTTACTGTTAGCTTGACACGAAAATGCGGTTTTCAATGTGCAATTTCTGTTATAATGACAAACAGAAGAGAAAGAAGCCACATACAGACGGAGACGCATAGAAACGGGCACTCATCCATGAATTATGATCCCGATTTGACTTGACTTGACTTGTTTGATTGTTGTTGTTTAGATCATGCCCGGTACTCGTGTGCTGGCTATCGCCTGTTCAAGCTGAAGCCTGACGCCAAGGGGAAAGGGCCTGCACTCGTCACCTACAAGGGAGGAATCGACGACCATGAGAATGTCTTCCCTTGGGACATCGACCTTGCCTTCAAGGTCAGTATATCACTCTCTTCTTCTTCTTCTTCTTCTTCTTCTTCTTCTTCTTCCACCAAATAATGTTCGCCTACCGTAACAGTCAATTATTGACATGTACTGGGGGGTGGGGTCAACGAACTTATGCTGCGTGGGGAAAAAAGACGCCCAAGTCTAGTCCCAGAACATCCATGGCCCACATGGGAAAAAAAGGAAGTGAATTTTGATGCGGGTAGCTTCAGCATCTTCGACAGGACGGAGCTGAGCGTGCGGAACTGGACGGTTTCTGGTGGCAGGGAGTTCCAGTCACGAATGGTTCTGGAAAAGTTGTTGCGACAGTCTGTTCTAGAAGGGGGATCTTTGGAACTGCTTGTTGTGGTTTTGTCTTCTGCTGCTGGGGGGCAGGGGTTTGAGGGCGCTGCATCCCACACAGGCCAGTGTCCATTTGTGATCTTGTAGATCATGGCCAGTCTGGAAGACTGCGGCGGCGCTCGGCCAGTGATGGCCATTGTAGCTGGTGGAGCATGGTGCTGACACTGGATGTATTTCTGTGTCTGTTCAGCACGTATCTTGCCGCCCTGCGTTGGACCTTCTCTAGGTCAGAGATCTGTGCGGGTCCCAGACTGTGCTTGCATATTCCAGAGTGGGCATGACCATGGCTTTGCAGGCTAGCTCCTTGGTAGCCTTGGAGCACACCTTCAAAGAAATTCCCCAACATATGTGCGGGTCCCAAATTGTGCTTGCATATTCCAGAGTGGGCATGACCATGGCTTTGCAGGCTAGCTCCTTGATAGCCTTGGAGCACACCTTCAAAAAAATTCCCCAACATATGTGCGGGTCCCAAATTGTGCTTGCATATTCCAGAGTGGGCATAACCATGGCTTTGCAGGCTAGCTCCTTGGTAGCCTTGGAGCACACCTTAAACAAAAATCCCCCAAAATATGTGCGGGTCCCAAACTGTGCCTGCATATTCCAGAGTGGGCGTGACCATGGCTTTGCAGGCTAGCTCCTTGGTAGCCTTGGAGAACACCGTAAAAAAGTAGGGAGGGGGCGAACTTGGGAAACGTAGCTAGCTGTCAATGCTGTCATACCCGGCAGCGGGATTTCTCCCTGCTCTTATCCGACTTGTAACTGCCGTGCGGGAATTTTGCGTGGTGTATGTGTGTGTGTGTGCATGCGTGCGTCCGTGTATGTGTGTGTGTGGTGTGTATGTGTGTGTGTGCGTGTGCGTGTGTGTGTGTGCGTGCGTGCGAGCGAGCGTGCGTGCGTGATTGTATGTGTCTATGTTTAAGAAAATAAGTTTGCCTGCAGATTGGCGTGTGTACGCACGCGTGTAGTTAAAGACCCACCAGATCACGTGTCAAAATCACGGGTTTCACGTGTTTTCCCTCTTATGGCTGGTATGATCACTTCTTTTGACCAAGTTTGACTCCCATGCAAATGCCCCCAAATTGAAAACGAAACACACTTTTTAAAGAGCAGCCTCAATTTGAAAGTTGGGGACATTTGTATGTGGGTCACAGCTACCCAGAAAAAAACCAAGGGACTTAATCGTGGTGGGTCAGTGTGTTTTAAAGTTCAATATGCATTTTGTGATTTTGTTTCTTCTTTCAGAAAGGGGAGGGGGTGGAGGTGGACGCGGAATTGGCCACTCTCCTGTCTACCTGCTATCTCTCCCACTGCTTCTCCTTCCAGCCAGCCTCTGGAAAACCTGTCACCAAACGGGTGGGATACAGACAGACAGATACACAGACAGACAGACAGACAGACCCACATACAGACACACAGACACACACTGTCCTGTCTTCCTGCTGTCTCTCCCACTGTTTCTCCTTCCAGCCAGCCTCTGGAAAACCTGTCACCAAACGGGTGAGACAGACAGACAGATACACAGACAGACAGACACACCCATACACAGACAGACAGACAGACACACAGACACACACTGTCCTGTCTTCCTGCTGTCTCTCCCACTGTTTCTCCTTCCAGCCAGCCTCTGGAAAACCTGTCAGCAAACGGGTGAGATAGACCGACAGATAACGGATGGACAGACAGACTGACAGACACACAGACAACGGATAGACAGACATAGAGATACAGATATAGGAATATGCAGGCTTTCAGACAGACACAGACATACACAACACACACACACACACACACACACACACACACACACACACACACACACACACACACACACACACAGAGACAAACGCAGAGAAAGATATAGACAGACACCCAGACATGTGTAAAGACAGACACACACAGACAGAGACAGGCATTCGGGCTTTAGACAGACAGACAGGCACACAGACACGTGTACAGACAGACATACACACACAGACAAGCCACACAGATGGAAGATACAGACAGACACCCAGAAAGAGATAAACATACGGGCTTTAGACAGACAGACGCAGGCAGATAGACTGACAAGACAGACAGACACATGGACAGACAGACACACAGAAAGAGCTAGTCAGACAGACAGGCTTGCAGACAGTCGGACACACACGCAGACAGACAGGCACACAGACACGGAGATGGACAGACAGACACACAGACAGTACAAACAGACGGACACACAGACAGATGGACGGACAGGCAAACATATACGCAGACAGAGACACATAGACTAACACACACACACACACACACACGCACGCACGCGCACACACCACACACACACACACACACACACACACACACACAAGCAGGGGCAAACCATTATTGCTTATTCAATGTTCCATCTGAACATTTTTAAAAATGACTGACTTTTTGACTTTTCACACACACACACACACACACACACACACACACACACACACACACACACACACACACACACACACACACACACACACTGTGTTTGATACCTTTCAGGAATAGGTACATTCATTGTATGATAACGTGAGTAACAGTTATCCTGAATAAACGTGATCGATATTTGTTTAGTATGTACATAATGCTATGCGCTTTGCACGTGACGTTCCTTACATTGTATGCGTTTTGTCTGTGAGCAGAACCAGAACCCTTTCCAACTGATGGACGTCATGGAGGCTCAGGGCAAGCTCCCCGACAACATCTACAAAGTCGAGTGAACGGGACACACACACACAAATACTTTGGTGTTAGAGAAATAATACCCTAAACCACTCCCCTCCACCACCCCCCTCCATCCACCACCCTCCACCCCACCCACCCCCATTTACTGTAGAACAATGAGACCATGGACAGTACCGTGACGCCTTCACGCGCCCAACATTTAATGAGAGACTTAGTGCGATTTTTCTCACACCAGAGGGCATGACGCTCGTGTGGGGCTAATCCTCTCTCTATTATTAGTTGGGGATAAAGAAAGAGAGAGAGACAGTGAGTGGTCCTACCATCACTCTCTCTCTCTCACTACGCCCAAGTAAGAAAATCGCGTGATAAGCCCCTAGTGCATTGACTGCCCTCTGGCGTGAAAAATATCGCCATAGGTTGACCATTACTCCCCTTTGGGTCTTTTCCCTAAGAACAATAATTTGACTAATGATAGAACCATTTTTCAAAGAACCGTAACTCTGAAGAAAGTCTATCTAGGCCAACGCAAAGAACAATAATTTGACTAATGTTAGAACCATTTTTCAAAGAACCGTAACTCTGAAGAAAGTCTATCTAGGCCAACGCAAAGAACAATAATTTGACTAATCTTAGAACCATTTTTCAAAGAA
This sequence comes from Phymorhynchus buccinoides, assembly GCA_017654935.2. Lineage (NCBI taxonomy): Eukaryota > Metazoa > Mollusca > Gastropoda > Neogastropoda > Raphitomidae > Phymorhynchus > Phymorhynchus buccinoides. The sequence goes on along the minus strand of CM065712.1, from coordinate 22,452,966 downwards.
CCGTAACTCTGAAGAAAGTCTATCTAGGCCAACGCAAAGAACAATAATTCTGAAGATTCGCAAGGGTGGTGGGTTTTTTTTTCTCCATAGTTGCTGGAGAAAGTTCACCCAGGTCAGACTTCCACAGTTCTACATAACTCTCTCTCTCTCTCTGTCTCTTGTCTCTCTGCCTGTCTCTCTGTCTCTCTCTCTCTCTCTCTCTGTCTCTCTCTCTCTCTCTCTCTTCTCTCTCTCTCTCTCTCTCTCTCTCTCTCTCTCTCATCGTCTCATCTCTCTCTCTCTCTAACCAACCTATGGAGAAAAACTAAAGAAATCGGATAGTGGTCTACTTTCCTCGTAAGATATTGTCCATGGTCTCATTATTCTGCGGATGTCACTAATTTTTTTCTATAACACAGATTATTCAATCGTTCTTCTCTCTGAAGGTTTTGATTATAGGAGAACCTTATTATTTTTGTAAATAGATTCTTTTTTTTTGGGGCTGTCTTTATCCGTAACATGTTTTTCGTTTAAAAGAAAAAACCAACAACCTTTGTTTCATTTTTGGCCAATATGGACTTATGTACGCATGCTGCATGTTACCCAGTTTAACCAGTACCCCCCCCCCCCCCCCCCCCCCCCCCCCGAGACCGACCCCCCCCCCCCCCCCCCGACTGCCACGTATATTAACCCCTTCAGGACACCACTGCCTTCGACAATCATCATTACTAGCCATTACTGAATGTATAACACATTTCCATTATGCCTAGTAAGTTTCGTTTAAAAAAAATTATATTTTCTTTTTTTCATAAATATCCGACATACTCTGCAAGACTTTTTTGTTGTTGCTGTCCCATCTTCTCGGCCGTACAGTGGCGTTGTCTCTCACGCATGCTCATTCTGAGTCCCAACTCGCAGCCACACCCCCGGTTTGTCAGGTTGCGGAATCGGAAATCAGCAGTCGCAGAGAAGCAAAATAATCTAGGTTAAGTCGTTGGGAGGCAAGCGCCAGAGGAGACACTGCCCTGCTTTCTTATTTCCGTCTGTGTGCCTAAAGCTAGCTCACTCCCATTCATTTCCTACCCACCCACCCTCACCCCCATTCCCCATTGCATCCATTGAATCATTTTTGAATCCATGTAACCAGAAAGTGACCTGCTCCAGATTTGTTTTCTTTCTTTCAATTATAGTTACAATGCAGATAACCGTGAGTATAATGCGTATAATCGGTGTGTTTACGTATTATCATGATGACATATTATTTTTTTTATCTTCAGACAATATTATTATAGGCACTCATACAATATTTTGTTTTTTGTAATTAACTTTTTTTTTAATCATTGAACGTGTATAAATACATTTCATCATCGATCACATTTGGTATAACATGCATATTATACATTCAAAGAAACAAATAAAATTTGCTGTTACATTCAATGTTTTCTCTTTTTTTTTAAGAGAGCAAAAAAAAAGAAAGACGGACAGAGAGAAAGATAGCGAGCGACAGAAAGACATACAGATAAGTTAAAGTGGGCATTGAAGAATGCACTGCATAATCATATTTTACGTAAGCCATATAAATATTTGTAGGAGGAAAAACAACACCCACAACAAGACCAGTTAAAGTAACAAGTGCCTGTTTATAAGTTACTCAAACAATGATGTATAGGGATTCCAAGCTTGAACTGTTTCATCATAGACAATATTAGTATAGGCACTTATATACTATTAGCCGGCTACTACTTGCTTCGCGGATAAAAAAAAAAAAAAAAAAAATTGGACAGAGCCAGGTTCGAACCCGGAACGTTTGTGTGAGTATGCGACGACTTAACCATTAGGCTATTGTATCTTGCTGCTGTCTGTTGAAAATGTTGCCTTATAGTTGTAAAAAGCAGTGGGTAGAACCACTGACCTGGTCGACTCGCTTTCTAATTACGCTAATTACGGAGCGTGTTGCAAAATGTAATGTACCCTATGCTACCCCGGGATCATCCATCTGGATACTGGGAAAGTTTGGCGGCGATAAAACCACGCTAAATATGGTTTCATCCCGAACACACACACACACACACACACACACACATACACACACAGACACACACACTCACACACGCGCACGCACACACGCACACGCACACGCACGCACACACACACGCACGCACGCACACACACACACACACACACACACACACACACACACACACACACACACACACACAGCTCGCATATTTAGATTTAAAATAATCCAAGGGCCACTCCCACAAGTTGACATGTGTCTTTAAAATTAAAATGTGTGCCATAAATACAAACATTTCTCACCACATTTCACACGAACCCTGTAAGACAAAGTCTCAGACAACATGTTTTTGTAAATCATTCAGATGCTTCGTGTCCAAACACGCTACACTAACTCGAGAAAGAAACCCCCAATCCACCAAACTGGCATTCCGTTTTATACCCTTAGCTGAAAATGTGCACCCTAAAATATGCATTGCATGGTCAAGACATGTTTATGGTGAACACATTTCAGTCAGCTGAACAAACCAGTGAGTATTCATGGCTGCGTTACTGGGGCTTATTTCACCATGCCTCCAGGAGACAACTGACAGAGGTTAGGGTTAAGATGGCGCTGTCTTGGCTCTGGGAAAGCGTGACTCTGTGAACATTCACCTTAATCACCTTTGGGTTGGTCTGCAGATGTTCACAGAGCCACGCTTTCCCGAAGTCAAGCTAGCGCCATCTTTATGTCAGCCTCTGTCGTTTGTCTCCTGGTGAAATTAACCCCAGTAACGCAGCCATGAATACTCACTGGTTTGTTCAGCTGACTGAAATGTGTTCACCAT
>CM065712.1:22442644-22445144 GCA_017654935.2 Phymorhynchus buccinoides | reverse complement strand
CTTTTAGAATATCTTTGATAATAATAATCCCAAATGAGGTGGGTCTTTTGTTTTTGTTTTTTAAATTTATGTGAAAGTTATCCTTTACTTTGCCCTTTTTATTTCAGAGTACACCCCCACCTCCATCCCCTCTACCCGCCAAATGGTTCTATTAAAGATACACTGACGCTCCACGATTAAGTCCCTTGGTGGGGGTTTTGTGGGTAGCTGTGACCCACATACACATGCCCCCAATTTTAAATCGAGGCTGCTCTTTAAAATGATGTTTCGATTTGAATTTGGGGGCATTTTTTTATGGGAGTGAGACCTGGTCAAAACAAGATTTATTTCCAGCTATAAGAGGGAAAACGCGTGAAACCCGTGATTTTGACACGTGATCTGGTGGGTCTTTAAAAACTTCCATTCATAACGTGAATCTAAATTTGCGAAATAATCAAGGCATCAAAGCAACTGACACACTAAATCAATCAATCAATCAATCAATCAATCAATCAATCAGTCAATGTGCTTGATAATCTCGAAACGCACGTAAATCAATAATTTTTCAAAAGGGCTTGTTTTGTAGTTCACTAATCTTTGCTGAAATTCAATGAGGTTTAACCCTTTCGCCGCCTGCCATTTTTTCAGCTAAACAAACTCCATTAATGTTACCTTTGTAGAAAAAAATTGTCTGCAATATGCTTCTGTTACACGTATTAAGCAAGACTTATCCCTCCCAAAATGAAGAAAACGTCTCTGTATAACAGGCCCTGATTTAATGTCTTTTAGTGACATAGGCTAGGTGTTAACCCCTTGACTGCCACCAACGTATCACGTACTGACTTGCCGACATCACTGATGACGTCATCAGATGAAGAGGAATAACTCTGATATGCTGGTTTTCGCTCTAAAACAGCCAAGAGAGTAATATCCCCAGACCGTTTTGCCACATTGGCTCTATCAGTAGTCTTTTTCATGGCATGATCTGCCCAATCATTTTGTCTTTAACTTTCTCTGGCAGTCAAGGGGTTAAATCATTGTGGTGCAAAACTGCGACATTGGCGGCGAAAGGGTTAACGTAATGATGATTATGGATATTTATATAACGCTTTACAGGGAGCTCAGAGCGTTGTACATCAACAATAAAAAGTTCCCAGCACCACGAAAGGGACATTAAGTCGCTGGGATAGTTTCTCACAACAGGCTTGTAATTTTTTATTTTTTAAATCAAGTTTGAGTTACGTGCATTTTCGTGCTCTCAAACAACCCATCTTTCATATCTTTCATATTTATAAAGGACAATCTTTGTCATGGTCGCTAAATAATCCACAACATGTGCTTTAAAATGAGTAGGCCAATGCATTTTCTTCAGCTAGGCTAGAGGTCTGACTGTGCTTTCTCAAAATGGCCGACAGTCACCCTACCAACTTTCAATGCTCATAACCCTAACACGGGAAACGGTTACAAGAATGGTTCTTATTATATTATTTGAAAGAGAATTGTCTGAAGTTCCCAGCTGTACCATTTTCTCAGCATGGTCATTTTGACACTTAATATCTCTTCCGTGTTGCTGGCTCACATATAAATGCCAAACTACAACAAATAAGCCCTGTCGCGTGCAAATTTGCAGCTCGTGCAAATTTGCAGCTCTACAAGTGCATTTGTAGTGCACGCGCACTATAACTTCACTTGCACTCCAAGTGTCAAGTGTACTATCCGGGACAGAAAATATTAGTTAATTTTTTTTACGGAAAAAGTGATATTTTCATTCTTCAAATCCCCTATAGAGACAGCACTTTTTCCGTCTAAGATCGTTCAGGTAATTTGCACGCGACAAGCCCTACACACTTACAATGCAAAACACGAAAATCAACAATGAACACGAATGAAAACAAGACAGTGACTGATATCAATGACATTGTCAGCCCCAAAGTGACAAATTAGGCTAAAACACATCTTCAACAAGACAGTGACTGATATCAATGACATTGTCAGCCCCAAAGTGACAAATTAGGCTAAAACACATCTTCAACAAGACAGTGACTGATATCAATGACATTGTCAGCCCAAAAGTGACAAATTAGGCTAAAACACATCTTCAACAAGACAGTGACTGATATCAATGACATTGTCAGCCCAAAGTGACAAATTAGGCTAAAACACATCTTCAACAAGACAGTGACTGACATCAATGACATTGTCAGCCCCAAAGTGACACATTAGGCTAAAACACATCTTCAACAAGACAGTGACTGACATCAATAACATTGTCAGCCCCAAAGTGACAAATTAGGCTAAAACACATCTTCAACAAGACAGTGACTGACATCAATAACATTGTCAGCCCCAAAGTGACACATTAGGCTAAAACACATCTTCAACAAGACAGTGACTGACATCAATAACATTGTCAGCCCCAAAGTGACACATTAGGCTAAAACACATCTTCAACAAGACAGTGACTGATATCAATAACATTGTCAGCCCACAGTGACAAATTAGGCTAAAACACATCTTCAAC
>CM065712.1:22432644-22437644 GCA_017654935.2 Phymorhynchus buccinoides | reverse complement strand
AAGAAAACAATAAGGGGCATTAAGAACGGCCATAATCTTAGCATTATCATTTTAAAGAAATTCATATAAATATAAAAAATGGAGCCTCTCTCTCTCATTTTAGGGGGAGCAAGTCTGCCCCTCTCCTCTGAGCCAGGGGAAGGGGGGCAGCTGCCACTGATTTACTACCTACAACATTTGAAGATATTTTCTGCAGCGGTTCTCATGATACTGTGAAGGCAGAAGCAAAACAACAGCAAAGAAGGTACAAAACTAACAAAACCTCACCATTCTGGAATGAAGTAGAGGGCTAATAAAGCAATCTGAAAACAATGCAACTATGTCCCTATAATACAAGCCTGCAAGTCTCTCTCTCTCTCTCTCTCTCTCTCTCTCTCTCCTCTCTCTCTCTCTCTCTCTGTCTGTCTGTCTCTGTCTCTATCTCTCCCTCTCCTCTCTCTCTCTCTACCCCTCCCTCCCCCCCTCTTCTCTCTCTCTCTCTCTCTCCTTTTCTCTTTCTGGCTTGCTCGAATTTTTGGGAGGCAGGAACACATTTCTGCCCCCCTGCTCTGAGCTGGGGGGGGGGGGGGGCGACCCCTGCCCCTCCCCCCATTCCTACGCCACTGCGTGTGCGTGCGTGCCTTTTAACCTATCTGACGTTTATGGGCGTGGCGTGACGTCACAGATATCAACCGTCAATGAATAATAAAAAGAGGACACCAACTCCAAGGGAGATCAGGGTACAGACAGTTGGAGACCCGACCTTGGCTAATCAATCTAAAATAACAAACAACACGACTGTGGTGTGATCTCCTTTTAGTTCTATTGCTTCTGCCGGGGGTGTCACGTGACCAGTGTAGTGAGTGGTTCCTAGATTGCTGTTATACGCCATTGTATCGTGTCTGGTGGTGAATTCCAGACAGCAGGAAAGAACGCTTTCATTTTAACTCAGTGGAGTCATATCGGAGACGTCGTTCCGGCATGCAGTGTTCCCCTGTTGGAGTCACGTCGGAGTTTCTTTTTCTTCCTGGCTTATTTTAACGGTTTGACTGTCTTGAAACCCAGTAAAAGGGAAATAACTCGCTGTTCCTGTTAATCCCTTGTAGTTGCTTCCCTTAGACTGTCTCCAGTGTGTTCTATTTTCGTTTTTTACTTCTTTAAATTGAACTACTCATCATCTTCGAATTTGCTTCATTCAATATGGTGGCGACCATATAGCTCACTTTATTCAAACATTAAATAAACAAATGTTTATGTTTATAGTTTATATTATGCTTTTTGATCACTCATACTTGTGGCGGTACCATAGCCGATGAGGTTTAACCGAGGCGTGGTTACTGCTACACCTGTCTGTATTGTTAAAACATCGGGACTTTACTGTAGTTGCACTGCCTCCGGGCATTGCCTCCAGTATTGTTCCCACCATCTTTGTATCTACAAATATCCCATACGTGTCTGTTCCAGATCGAGAGGACGTATAGCACCATTTTTCATTCTTCAAAACGTGAGTAGCTTTGTGATACTAGATCATTTACATCGTGAATTTTATGAGGCTCTCTCGTTCAAAGTAAGAAGTCTCCAAAAAATGTACTGATTTATCTTTCACTCGGTAAATGTTGCATACATGTTTGTACGAGGTGCATTTAATTTTTGGCGATGTTTTAGAAAATGATAAAACAAATTAATGCAATCCGAGGGAGACACTACGTCGTTTTGTATGTGACTCAACGGAGGGCTGGAATCTGGTTATTGTGGAGATGCCGTGCCAGGGTACATCCCCACTCTCTTAGCCACGAGAACGTTTAGACCATGGGCATGGGAGAGAGTCCCCAAATGCCTATTAGTAAGTGCGAGTCACTGTCTTCCACAAACTGACTAAGCTGTACTATGATTATCCATTGCTGTAGAAAGTTAATTATCTCACAGGTCTCGCCTTACTGTTGGCCCAAGCTCAGACTTGTGCCAACCAACGATATCAGTCGTTTGAGTAGGGGAAGACGGGGTAAAAAGCGCATGGGCGGGTAAGAAGCCCACCCCAATTATCTCATGAAATGAAGCAAATTTCAGTCTCATTTTGCCCATGAGACGAGCGTTAATGTCTAGCATTCGTCTCATGGGCAAATTTGACTGAAATGTTCTTTATTTCATGAGATAATTGGGGTGGGCTTCTTACCCGCCCATGCGCGTTTTACCCCGTCTTCCTCTACAGGGCCGCAACGTGTAGGTTGTGTGAACCACAAGCGGTGTTTTCCAGCCCAAAATGTCCTCCAGAGTTCACAGCTGTTCCGGGGGGAACTTTTAGTTTCAGGATGTTTTTTCAAGCCAACTTTACATGAGAAACGTTTCATAAACACAGTCAAGAATAATGATGTTAGGCCTATAGTATATAAGATAATTAGCTATATTCTGTTTCCCGTGTCAGATTTTCACTCGTGAGCATTTTTATTTATGTTTGCGATAAAAAGTGTATTATTTAAAAACATTTTTTACTAAATAAGTTGCATGGTACTGTTCAACAAAAAAATTTTTTTTACCATAAATCTGATGGAAAGAAATATATTAAAAAAATACTACGAAGAACATACAGTCAGAATATTTCAAAGAAGAAATGCTTGGTTGTATTTTCATCTAAGATTTCTAGATTCAGTCATTTAACAGCTCAGCGTTGTGTGCAACGGAACAGCTGTGAGTTGTCTACCAGTTCGAAATCACAGATACAGTGAGTGAAAGTTCCATATTGTCTGACAGTTTGATGAAATCACAGGTACAGTCAGTGAAAGTTCCATATTGTCTGACAGTTCGAAATGACAGGTACTGTGAGTGAAAGTTCCATATTGCCTGACAGTTTGAAATCACAGGTACTGTGAGTGAAAGTTCCAAATTGTCTACCAGTTCGATATCACAGGTACTGTGAGTGAAAGTTCCATATTGTCTGACAGTTCGAAATCACAGGTACTGTGAGCGAAAGTTCCATATTGTCTGACAGTTCGAAATGACAGGTACTGTGAGTGAAAGTCCCATATTGTCTGACAGCTTGATGAAAACACAGGTACAGTGAGTGAAAGTTCCATATTGTCTGACAGTTCGAAATCACAGGTACTGTGAGTGAAAGTTCCATATTGCCTGACAGTTCGAAACCACAGGTACTGTGAGTGAAAGTTCCATATTGTCTGACAGTTTGAAATCACAGGTACAGTGAGTGAAAGTTCCATATTGCCTGACAGTTCGAAATCACAGGTACTGTGAGTGAAAGTTCCATATTGTCTGACAGTTTAATGAAATCACAGGTACAGTGAGTGGAAGTTCCATATTGCCTGACAGTTCGAAACCACAGGTACTGTGAGTGAAAGTTCCATATTGCCTAACAGTTTGAAATCACAGGTACTGTGAGTGAAAGTTCCATATTGTCTGACAGTTTGATGAAATCACAGGTACAGTGAGTGAAAGTTCCATATTGTCTGACAGTTTGAAATTACAGGTACTGTGAGTGAAAGTTCCATATTGCCTGACAGATTGAAATTACAGGTACTGTGAGTGAAAGTTCTATTATTGTCTGACAGTTTGATGAAATCACAGGTTCTGTGAGTGAAAGTTCCATATTGCCTGACAGTTTAAAATCACAGGTATAGTGAGTGAGAATTCCATATTGTCTATCAGTTTGAAATCACAGGTATAGTGAGTGAAAGTTCCATAATTAATGTCTGACAGTTTGATGAAATCACAGGTACAGTGAGTGAAAGTTCCATATTGCCTGACAGTTTGATGGAATCACAGGTACAGTGAGTGAAAGTTCCATATTGCCTGACAGTTTGAAATCACAGGTATAGTGAGTGAAAGTTCCATATTGCCTGACAGTTTGAAATCACAGGCACAGTGAGTGAAAGTTCCATATTGCCTGACAGTTTGAAATCACAGGCACAGTGAGTGGAAGTTCCATATTGCCTGACAGTTTGAAATCACAGGTATAGTGAGTGAAAGTTCCATATTGCCTGACAGTTTGAAATCACAGGCACAGTGAGTGAAAGTTCCATATTGCCTGACAATTTGAAATCACAGGCACAGTGAGTGAAAGTTCCATATTGCCTGACAGTTTGAAATCACAGATACACTGAGTGAAAGTTCCATATTGTCTATCAGTTTGAAGTCACAGGTACAATGAGTGAAAGTTCCATATTGCCTGACGGTTTGAAGTCACAGGTACAGTGAGTGAAAGTTCCATATTGCCTGACAGTTTGAAGTCACAGGTACAGTGAGTGAAAGTTCCATATTGCCTGACAGTTTGATGGAATCACAGGTACAGTGAGTGAAAGTTCAATATTGCCTGACAGTTTGATGGAATCACAGGTACAGTGAGTGAAAGTTCTATATTGCCTGACAGTTTGATGGAATCACAGGTACAGTGAGTGAAAGTTCCATATTGCCTGACAGTTTGATGGAATCACAGGTACAGTGAGTGAAAGTTCCATATTGCCTGACAGTTTGATGGAATCACAGGTACAGTGAGTGAAAGTTCCATATTGCCTGACAGTTTGATGGAATCACAGGTACAGTGAGTGAAAGTTCTATATTGCCTGACAGTTTGATGGAATCACAGGTACAGTGAGTGAAAGTTCTATATTGCCTGACAGTTTGATGGAATCACAGGTACAGTGAGTGAAAGTTCCCTATTGCCTGACAGTTTGAAGTCACAGGTGCAGTGAGTGAAAGTTCCATATTGCCTGACAGTTTGAAGTCACAGGTACAGTGAGTGAAAGTTCCATATTGCCTGACAGTTTGAAGTCACAGGTACAGTGAGTGAAAGTTCCATATTGCCTGACAGTTTGAAGTCACAGGTACAGTGAGTGAAAGTTCCATATTGCCTGACAGTTTGATGGAATCACAGGTACAGTGAGTGAAGGTTCCATATTGCCTGACAGTTTAAAGTCACAGGTACAGTGAGTGAAAGTGCCATGTTGCCTGACAGTTTGAAATCACAGGTAGAGTGAGTGAAAGTTGGGCACCCCTATTTTTCTTATTCAATC
>CM065712.1:22407891-22415391 GCA_017654935.2 Phymorhynchus buccinoides | reverse complement strand
GGCTAGCTCCTTGGTAGCCTTGGAGAACACCGTAAAAAAGTAGGGAGGGGGCGAACTTGGGAAACGTAGCTAGCTGTCAATGCTGTCATACCCGGCAGCGGGATTTCTCCCTGCTCTTATCTGACTTGTATCTGCCGTGCGGGAATTTTGCGTGTGTATGTGTGTGTGTGTGCATGCGTGCGTACGTGTATGTGTGTGTGTGTGTGTGTATGTGTGTGCGTGTGCGTGCATGTGTGTGCGTGCGTGCGAGCGAGCGTGCGTGCGTGATTGTATGTGTCTATGTTTAAGAAAATAAGTTTGCCTGCAGATTGGCGTGTGTACGCACGCGTGTAGTTAAAGACCCACCAGATCACGTGTCAAAATCACGGGTTTCACGTGTTTTCCCTCTTATGGCTGGTATGATCACTTCTTTTGACCAAGTTTGACTCCCATGCAAATGCCCCCAAATTGAAAACGAAACATTTTTAAAGAGCAGCCTCAATTTGAAGTTGGGGGCATTGGTATGTGGGTCACAGCTACCCAGAAAAAAAAGAAGGGACTTAATCGTGGTGGGTCAGTGTGTTTTAAAGTTCAATATGCATTTTGTGATTTTGTTTCTTCTTTCAGAAAGGGGAGGGGGTGGAGGTGGACGCGGAATTGGCCACTCTCCTGTCTACCTGCTATCTCTCCCACTGCTTCTCCTTCCAGCCAGCCTCTGGAAAACCTGTCACCAAACGGGTGGGATACAGACAGACAGATACACAGACAGACAGACAGACAGACCCACATACAGACACACAGACACACACTGTCCTGTCTTCCTGCTGTCTCTCCCACTGTTTCTCCTTCCAGCCAGCCTCTGGAAAACCTGTCACCAAACGGGTGAGACAGACAGACAGATACACAGACAGACAGACACACCCATACACAGACAGACAGACAGACACACAGACACACACTGTCCTGTCTTCCTGCTGTCTCTCCCACTGTTTCTCCTTCCAGCCAGCCTCTGGAAAACCTGTCAGCAAACGGGTGAGATAGACCGACAGATAACGGATGGACAGACAGACTGACAGACACACAGACAACGGATAGACAGACATAGAGATACAGATATAGGAATATGCAGGCTTTCAGACAGACACAGACATACATACACAACACACACACACACACACACACACACACACACACACACACACACACACACACACACAGAGACAAACGCAGAGAAAGATATAGACAGACACCCAGACATGTGTAAAGACAGACACACACAGACAGAGACAGGCATTCGGGCTTTAGACAGACAGACAGGCACACAGACACGTGTACAGACAGACATACACACACAGACAAGCACACAGACAGATACAGACAGACACCCAGAAAGAGATAAACATACGGGCTTTAGACAGACAGACGCAGGCAGATAGACTGACAAGACAGACAGACACATGGACAGACAGACACACATAAAGAGCTAGTCAGACAGACAGGCTTGCAGACAGTCGGACACACACGCAGACAGACAGGCACACAGACACATGGACAGACAGACACACAGACAGACAAACAGACGGACACACAGACAGATGGACGGACAGGCAAACATATACGCAGACAGAGACACATAGACTAACACACACACACACACACACACACACGCACGCACGCGCACGCACACACACACACACACACACACACACACACACACACACACACACACACACACACACACACACACACACAAAGCAAACCATTATTGCTTATTCAATGTTCCATCTGAACATTTTTAAAAATGACTGACTTTTTGACTTTTCACACACACACACACACACACACACACACACACACACACACACACACACACAACACACACACACACACACACACACCTGTTTGATACCTTTCAGGAATAGGTACATTCATTGTATGATAACGTGAGTAACAGTTATCCTGAATAAACGTGATCGATATTTGTTTAGTATGTACATAATGCTATGCGCTTTGCACGTGACGTTCCTTACATTGTATGCGTTTTGTCTGTGAGCAGAACCAGAACCCTTTCCAACTGATGGACGTCATGGAGGCTCAGGGCAAGCTCCCCGACAACATCTACAAAGTCGAGTGAACGGGACACACACACACAAATACTTTGGTGTTAGAGAAATAATACCCTAAACCACTCCCCTCCACCACCCCCTCCATCCACCCCCCTCCACCCCACCCACCCCCATTACTGTAGAACAATGAGACCATGGACAGTACCGTGACGCCTTCACGCGCCCAACATTAATGAGAGACTTAGTGCGATTTTTCTCACACCAGAGGGCATGACGCTCGTGTGGGGCTAATCCTCTCTCTATTATTAGTTGGGGATAAAGAAAGAGAGAGAGACAGTGAGTGGTCCTACCATCACTCTCTCTCTCACTACGCCCAAGTAAGAAAATCGCGTGATAAGCCCCTAGTGCATTGACTGCCCTCTGGCGTGAAAAATATCGCCATAGGTTGACCATTACTCCCCTTTGGGTCTTTTCCCTAAGAACAATAATTTGACTAATGATAGAACCATTTTTCAAAGAACCGTAACTCTGAAGAAAGTCTATCTAGGCCAACGCAAAGAACAATAATTTGACTAATGTTAGAACCATTTTTCAAAGAACCGTAACTCTGAAGAAAGTCTATCTAGGCCAACGCAAAGAACAATAATTTGACTAATCTTAGAACCATTTTTCAAAGAACCGTAACTCTGAAGAAAGTCTATCTAGGCCAACGCAAAGAACAATAATTCTGAAGATTCGCAAGGGTGGTGGTTTTTTTTTTCTCCATAGTTGCTGGAGAAAGTTCACCCAGGTCAGACTTCCACAGTTCTACATAACTCTCTCTCTCTCTCTCTTTGTCTCTGCCTGTCTCTCTGTCTCTCTGTCTCTGTCTCTCTCTCTCTCTCTCTCTCTCTCTCTCTCTCTCTCTCTCTCTCTCTCTCTCTCTCTCTCTCTCTCTCTCTCTCTCTCTCTCTCTCTCTCTCTCTCTCTCTCTCTCTCTCTCTCTCTCTCTCTCTCTCTCTCTCTCTCCTATGGAGAAAACTAAAGAAATCGGATAGTGGTCTACTTTCCTCGTAAGATATTGTCCATGGTCTCATTATTCTGCGGATGTCACTAATTTTTTTCTATAACACAGATTATTCAATCGTTCTTCTCTCTGAAGGTTTTGATTATAGGAGAACCTTATTATTTTTGTAAATAGATTCTTTTTTTTTGGGGCTGTCTTTATCCGTAACATGTTTTTCGTTTAAAAGAAAAAACCAACAACCTTTGTTTCATTTTTGGCCAATATGGACTTATGTACGCATGCTGCATGTTACCAGTTTAACCAGTACCCCCCACCACCCACCCCCCCCCCCCCCCCCCCCCCCCCCCCCCCCCCCCCCCCCCCCCCCCCGAGACTGCCACGTATATTAACCCCTTCAGGACACCACTGCCTTCGACAATCATCATTACTAGCCATTACTGAATGTATAACACATTTCCATTATGCCTAGTAAGTTTCGTTTAAAAAAAATTATATTTTCTTTTTTTCATAAATATCCGACATACTCTGCAAGACTTTTTTGTTGTTGCTGTCCCATCTTCTCGGCCGTACAGTGGCGTTGTCTCTCACGCATGCTCATTCTGAGTCCCAACTCGCAGCCACACCCCCGGTTTGTCAGGTTGCGGAATCGGAAATCAGCAGTCGCAGAGAAGCAAAATAATCTAGGTTAAGTCGTTGGGAGGCAAGCGCCAGAGGAGACACTGCCCTGCTTTCTTATTTCCGTCTGTGTGCCTAAAGCTAGCTCACTCCCATTCATTTCCTAACCCACCCACCCTCACCCCCATTCCCCATTGCATCCATTGAATCATTTTTGAATCCATGTAACCAGAAAGTGACCTGCTCCAGATTTGTTTTCTTTCTTTCAATTATAGTTACAATGCAGATAACCGTGAGTATAATGCGTATAATCGGTGTGTTTACGTATTATCATGATGACATATTATTTTTTTTATCTTCAGACAATATTATTATAGGCACTCATACAATATTTTGTTTTTTGTAATTAACTTTTTTTTTTAATCATTGAACGTGTATAAATACATTTCATCATCGATCACATTTGGTATAACATGCATATTATACATTCAAAGAAACAAATAAAATTTGCTGTTACATTCAATGTTTTCTCTTTTTTTTTAAGAGAGCAAAAAAAAAGAAAGACGGACAGAGAGAAAGATAGCGAGCGACAGAAAGACATACAGATAAGTTAAAGTGGGCATTGAAGAATGCACTGCATAATCATATTTTACATAAGCCATATAAATATTGGCAGGAGGAAAAACAACACCCACAACAAGACCAGTTAAAGTAACAAGTGCCTGTTTATAAGTTACTCAAACAATGATGTATAGGGATTCCAAGCTTGAACTGTTTCATCATAGACAATATTAGTATAGGCACTTATATACTATTAGCCGGCTACTACTTGCTTCGCGGATAAAAAAAAAAAAAAAAAAAAAATTGGACAGAGCCAGGTTCGAACCCGGAACGTTTGTGTGAGTATGCGACGACTTAACCATTAGGCTATTGTATCTTGCTGCTGTCTGTTGAAAATGTTGCCTTATAGTTGTAAAAAGCAGTGGGTAGAACCACTGACCTGGTCGACTCGCTTTCTAATTACGCTAATTACGGAGCGTGTTGCAAAATGTAATGTACCCTATGTTACCCCGGGATCATCCATCTGGATACTGGGAAAGTTTGGCGGCGATAAAACCACGCTAAATATGGTTTCATCCCGAACACACACACACACACACACACACACACACACATACACACACAGACACACACGCACACACACACACGCGCACGCACACACGCACACGCACGCACACGCACACGCACACACACACACACACACACACACACACACACACACACACACACACACAGCTCGCATATTTAGATTTAAAATAATCCAAGGGCCACTCCCACAAGTTGACATGTGTCTTTAAAATTAAAATGTGTGCCATAAATACAAACATTTCTCACCACATTTCACACGAACCCTGTAAGACAAAGTCTCAGACAACATGTTTTTGTAAATCATTCAGATGCTTCGTGTCCAAACACGCTACACTAACTCGAGAAAGAAACCCCCAATCCACCAAACTGGCATTCCGTTTTATGCCCTTAGCTGAAAATGTGCACCCTAAAATATGCATTGCATGGTCAAGACATGTTTATGGTGAACACATTTCAGTCAGCTGAACAAACCAGTGAGTATTCATGGCTGCGTTACTGGGGCTTATTTCACCATGCCTCCAAGAGACAAATGACAGAGGTTGAGATTAAGATGGCGCTAGCTTGGCTCTGGGAAAGCGTGACTCTGTGAATATTCACCTTAATCACCTTTGGGTTGGTCTGCAGATGTTCACAGAGCCACGCTTTCCCGAAGTCAAGCTAGTGCCATCTTTATGTCAGCCTCTGTCGTTTGTCTCCTGGTGAAATTAACCCCAGTAACGCAGCCATCAATACTCACTGGTTTGTTCAGCTGACAGAAATGTGTTCACCATGAACATGTCTTGACCATGCCATGCAATTTTTTAACCTTGCACATTTCCGCTTTTTCAGCTATGGGCATATAATAAAATGAAAAGAAGGCGAGTTTTCGTGGGGTTTTGCGTTTCTTTTTCGGGTTAGTGTAGCACGTTTAGAAGAAAAACAAATGAATAATTTGCAAAAAAAACCATACTGCTTGGGACATTATCTTACAGGTTCATATGAAATTTGATACAAAAAAATGTTCGTATGGCAGCAATTTGAATTTGAAAAAAAAGCATAGCAAGCGTGAGAATGGCCCTTGAATTCTTTTGAGTAGTTCACGCTGCGTGATGTCGGTGTAAAGCTAGAAAGTAGCATCCTCCTCCTGTGTTCCATTCCACGATGGTACCTCCTGGAGGAGGAAGTCTCTCCTTTGCCTTACCAGCCTGGCCCGGTAGTCCTCCTCCTCCTGTGTTCCATTCCACGATGGTACCGTCTGGAGGAGGAAGTCCCTTCTTTGTCTTACCAACCTGGCCCGGTAGTCACCAGCCTCCTGTGTTCCATTGCACGATGGTGCCTTCTGGAGGAGGAAGTCTCTCCTTTGCCTTACCAACCTGGCCCGGTAGTCCTCCTCCTCCTGTGTTCCATTCCACGATGGTACCTTCTGGAGGAGGAAGTCTCTCCTTTGCCTTACCAACCTGGCCCGGTAGTCCTCCTCCTCCTGTGTTCCATTCCACGATGGTACCGTCTGGAGGAGGAAGTCTCTCCTTTGCCTTACCAACCTGGCCCGGTAGTCCTCCTCCTCCTGTGTTCCATTCCACGATGGTACCGTCTGGAGGAGGAAGTCTCTCCTTTGCCTTACCAACCTGGCCCGGTAGTCATCCTCCTCCTGTGTTCCATTCCACGATGGTGCCTTCTGGAGGAGGAAGTCTCTCCTTTGCCTTACCAACCTGGCCCGGTAGTCATCCTCCTGTGTTCCATTCCACGATGGTGCCTTCTGGAGGAGGAAGTCTCTCCTTTGCCTTACCAGCCTGGCCCGGTAGTCCTCCTCCTCCTGTGTTCCATTCCACGATGGTGCCTTCTGGAGGAGGAAGTCTCTCCTTTGCCTTACCAACCTGGCCCGGTAGTCATCCTCCTGTGTTCCATTCCACGATGGTACCTTCTGGAGGAGGAAGTCTCTCCTTTGCCTTACCAACCTGGCCCGGTAGTCACCAGCCTCCTGTGTTCCATTGCACGATGGTGCCTTCTGGAGGAGGAAGTCTCTCCTATGCCTTACCAACCTGGCCCGGTAGTCCTCCTCCTCCTGTGTTCCATTCCACGATGGTGCCTTCTGGAGGAGGAAGTCTCTCCTATGCCTTACCAACCTGGCCCGGTAGTCTCCTCCTCCTGTGTTCCATTCCACGATGGTACCGTCTGGAGGAGGAAGTCTCTCCTTTGCCTTACCAACCTGGCCCGGTAGTCATCCTCCTCCTGTGTTCCATTCCACGATGGTGCCTTCTGGAGGAGGAAGTCTCTCCTTTGCCTTACCAACCTGGCCCGGTAGTCATCCTCCTGTGTTCCATTCCACGATGGTGCCTTCTGGAGGAGGAAGTCTCTCCTTTGCCTTACCAACCTGGCCCGGTAGTCACCAGCCTCCTGTGTTCCATTCCACGATGGTGCCTTCTGGAGGAGGAAGTCTCTCCTTTGTCTTA
This sequence comes from Phymorhynchus buccinoides, assembly GCA_017654935.2. NCBI lineage: Eukaryota > Metazoa > Mollusca > Gastropoda > Neogastropoda > Raphitomidae > Phymorhynchus > Phymorhynchus buccinoides. The sequence goes on along the minus strand of CM065712.1, from coordinate 22,408,147 downwards.
CCAACCTGGCCCGGTAGTCCTCCTCCTCCTGTGTTCCATTCCACGATGGTGCCTTCTGGAGGAGGAAGTCTCTCCTTTGCCTTACCAACCTGGCCCGGTAGTCACCAGCCTCCTGTGTTCCATTGCACGATGGTGCCTTCTGGAGGAGGAAGTCTCTCCTTTGCCTTACCAACCTGGCCCGGTAGTCACCAGCCTCCTGTGTTCCATTCCACGATGGTGCCTTCTGGAGGAGGAAGTCTCTCCTTTGCCTTACCAG
>CM065712.1:22382891-22402891 GCA_017654935.2 Phymorhynchus buccinoides | reverse complement strand
TTAAGTCGCTGGGATAGTTTCTCACAACAGGCTTGTAATTTTTTTATTTTTTAAATCAAGTTTGAGTTACGTGCATTTTCGTGCTCTCAAACAACCCATCTTTCATATCTTTCATACTTATAAAGGACAATCTTTGTCATGGTCGATAAATAATCCACAACATGTGCTTTAAAATGAGTAGGCCAATGCATTTTCTTCAGCTAGGCTAGAGGTCTGACTGTGCTTTCTCAAAATGGCCGACAGTCACCCTACCAACTTTCAATGCTCATAACCCTAACACGGGAAACGGTTACAAGAATGGTTCTTATTATATTATTTGAAAGAGAATTGTCTGAAGTTTCCAGCTGTACCATTTTCTCAGCATGGTCATTTTGACACTTAATATCTCTTCCGTGTTGCTGGCTCACATATAAATGCCAAACTACAACAAATAAGCCATATCGCGTGCAAATTTGCAGCTCGTGCAAATTTGCAGCTCTACAAGTGCAGTTGTAGTGCACGCGCACTATAACTTCACTTGCGCTCCAAGTGTCAAGTGTACTATCCAGGACAGAAAATATTAGTTAATTTTTTTACGGAAAAAGTGATATTTTCATTCTTCAAATCCCCTATAGAGACAGCACTTTTTCCGTCTAAGATCGTTCAGGTAATTTGCACGCGACAAGCCCTACACACTTACAATGCAAAACACGAAAATCAACAATGAACACGAATGAAAACAAGACAGTGACTGATATCAATGACATTGTCAGCCCAAAAGTGACAAATTAGGCTAAAACACATCTTCAACAAGACAGTGACTGATATCAATGTTATCGTCAACCCACAAGTGACAAATTAGGCTAAAACACATCTTCAACAAGACAGTGACTGATATCAATGTTATCGTCAACCCACAAGTGACAAATTAGGCTAAAACACATCTTCAACAAGACAGTGACTGATATCAATGATATCGTCAACCCACAAGTGACAAATTAGGCTAAAACACATCTTCAACAAGACAGTGACTGATATCAATGACATTGTCAGCCCAAAAGTGACAAATTAGGCTAAAACACATCTTCAACAAGACAGTGACTGATATCAATGTTATCGTCAACCCACAAGTGACAAATTAGGCTAAAACACATCTTCAACAAGACAGTGACTGATATCAATGTTATCGTCAACCCACAAGTGACAAATTAGGCTAAAACACATCTTCAACAAGACAGTGACTGATATCAATGACATTGTCAGCCCCAAAGTGACAAATTAGGCTAAAACACATCTTCAACAAGACAGTGACTGATATCAATGTTATCGTCAACCCACAAGTGACAAATTAGGCTAAAACACATCTTCAACAAGACAGTGACTGATATCAATGTTATCGTCAACCCACAAGTGACAAATTAGGCTAAAACACATCTTCAACAAGTGCATTACAACAAAGATTCATTTCAAGATTTTAATAGAACGATTCAGCGGGTAGAGGAGGTGGGGGTGGGGTACGTGTACTCTGAAACTTTATTTGAAACCGATGTGTATGATAATCTCTAGCCATTAATTTGAGCTTAGTTTAGTTCGTATTCGAACACACAAGCATACGAACTGAAGAAGACAAAACAGGGACAGATGGAAGCAAATCAGTAGCAGAATTGAGGTGCAACACAGTTTTTACACAAAAGTCACAGGGAGCATTTGGAGAGGGGTGGGGGGGTGGGGGGGGGGGGGGGGTGCAGAAGAAAACAAGAAGGGGCACTTAAGAACAGCCTTAATTTTAGCATTAGGATTTTAAAGAAATTCATCATATAAATATAAAACATGGAGCCTCTCTCTCTCATTTTAGGGGGGGGGGGGGGGGGGGGTGGGGGGGAGCAAGTCTGCCCCCCTCCTCTGAGCCAGGGGAAGGGGGGCAGCTGCCACTGATTTACTACCTGCAACATTTGAAGAGATTTTCTGCAGCGGTTCTCATGATACTGTGAGGGCAGAAGCAAAACAACAGCAAAGAAGATACAAAAATAACAAAACCTCACCATTCTGGAATGAAGTAGAGGGCTAATAAGACAATCTAAAAATAATGCAACTATGTCCCTATAATACAAGCCTCTCTCTCTATCTCTCTCTCTCTCTCCTTTTCTCTTTCTGGCTTGCTCGAATTTTCTGGGAGGCAGGAACACATTTCTGCCCCCCTGCTCTGAGCTGGGAGGGGGGGGGGGAGGCGACCCCTGCCCCTCCCCCCATTCCTACGCCACTGCGTGTGCGTGCGTACCTTTTAACCTATCTGACGTTGATGGGCGTGGCGTGACGTCACAGATATCAACCGTCAATGAATAATAAAAAGAGGACACCAACTCCAAGGGAGATCAGGGTACAGACAGTTGGAGACCCGACCTTGGCTAATCAATCTAAAATAACAAACAACACGACTGTGGTGTGATCTCCTTTTAGTTCTATTGCTTCTGCCGGGGGTGTCACGTGACCAGTGTAGTGAGTGGTTCCTAGATTGCTGTTATACGCCATTGTATCGTGTCTTGTGGTGAATTCCAGACAGCAGGAAAGAACGCTTTCATTTTAACTCAGTGGAGTCATATCGGAGACGTCGTTCCGGCATGCACTGTTCCCATCTGTTGGAGTCACGTCGGAGGTTTTTTCTCTTCCTGGCTTATTTTAACGGTTTGACTGTCTTGAAACCCAGTAAAAGGGAAATAACTCGCTGTTCCTGTTAATCCCTTGTAGTTGCTTCCCTTAGACTGTCTCCAGTGTGTTCTATTTTGTTTTTTTACGTCTTTAAATGGAACTACTCATCATCTTCGAATTTGCTTCAGTCAATATGGTGGCGACCACATAGCTCACTTTATTCAAACATTAAATAAACAAATGTTTATGTTTATAGTTTATATTATGCTTTTTGATCACTCATACTTGTGGCGGTACCATAGCCGATGAGGTTTAACCGAGGCGTGGTTACTGCTACACCTGTCTGTATTGTTAAAACATCGGGACTTTACTGTAGTTGCACTGCCTCCGGGCATTGCCTCCAGTATTGTTCCCACCATCTTTGTATCTACAAATGTCCCATACGTGTCTGTTCCAGATCGAGAGGACGTATAGCACCATTTTTCATTCTTCAAAACGTGAGTGGCTTTGTGATACTAGATCATTTACATCGTGAATTTTATGAGGCTCACTCGTTCAAAGTAAGAAGTCTCCAAAGAATGTACTGATTTATCTTTCACTCGGTAAATGTTGCATACATGTTTGTACGAGGTGCATTTGATTTTTGGCGATGTTTTAGAAAATGATAAAACAAATTAATGCGATCCAAGGGAGACACTACGTCGTTTTGTATGTGACTCAACGGAGGGCTGGAATCTGGTTATTGTGGAGATGCCGTGCCAGGGTACATCCCCACTCTCTTAGCCACGAGAACGTTTAGACTATGGGCATGGGAGAGAGTCCCCAAAAGCCAATTAGTAAGTGCGAGTCACTGTCTTCCACAAACTGACTAAGCTGTACTATGATTATCCATTGCTGTAGAAAGTTAATTATCTCACAGGTCTCGCCTTACTGTTGGCCCAAGCTCAGACTTGTGCCAACCAACGATATCAGTCGTTTGAGTAAGGGAAGACGGGGTAAAAAGCGCATGGGCGGGTAAGAAGCCCACCCCAATTATCTCATGAAATGAAGCAAATTTCAGTCTCATTTTGCCCATGAGACGAGCGTTAATGTCTAGCATTCGTCTCATGGGCAAATTTGACTGAAATTTTCTTTATTTCATGAGATAATTGGGGTGGGCTTCTTACCCGCCCATGCGCGTTTTACCCCGTCTTCCTCTACAGGGCCGCAACGTGTAGGTTGTGTGAACCACAAGCGGTGTTTTCCAGCCCAAAATGTCCTCCAGAGTTCACAGCTGTTCCGGGGGGAACTTTTAGTTTCAGGATGTTTTTTCAAGCCAACTTTACATGAGAAACGTTTCATAAACACAGTCAAGAATAATGATGTTAGGCCTATAGTATATAAGATAATTAGCTATATTCTGTTTCCCGTGTCAGCTTTCACTCGTGAGCATTTTTATTTATGTTTGCGATAAAAAGCGCATTATTTAAAAACATTTTTTACTGAATAAGTTGCATGGTACTGTTCAACAAAAAAACATTTTTTTACCATAAATCTGATGGAAGAAATATATTAAAAATACTACGAAGAACATACAGCCAAAATATTTCAAAGAAGAAATGCTTGGTTGTATTTTCATCTAAGATTTCTAGATTCAGTCATTTTAACAGCTCAGCTTTGTGTGCAACGGAACAGCTGTGAGTTGTCTACCAGTTCGAAATCACAGATACAGTGAGTGAAAGTTCCATATTGTCTGACAGTTCGAAATGACAGGTACTGTGAGTGAAAGTTCCATATTGCATGACAGTTTGAAGTCACAGGTACTGTGAGTGAAAGTTCCAAATTGTCTACCAGTTCGATATCACAGGTACTGTGAGTGAAAGTTCCATATTGTCTGACAGTTCGAAATCACAGGTACTGTGAGCGAAAGTTCCATATTGTCTGACAGTTCGAAATGACAGGTACTGTGAGTGAAAGTCCCATATTGTCTGACAGCTTGATGAAATCACAGGTACAGTGAGTGAAAGTTCCATATTGTCTGACAGTTCGAAATCACAGGTACTGTGAGTGAAAGTTCCATATTGCCTGACAGTTCGAAATCACAGGTACTGTGAGTGAAAGTTCCATATTGTCTGACAGTTTGAAATCACAGGTACAGTGAGTGAAAGTTCCATATTGCCTGACAGTTCGAAATCACAGGTACTGTGAGTGAAAGTTCCATATTGCCTGACAGTTTGAAATCACAGGATCTGTGAGTGAAAGTTCCATATTGTCTGACAGTTTGATGAAATCACAGGTACAGTGAGTGAAAGTTCCATATTGTCTGACAGTTTGAAATTACAGGTACTGTGAGTGAAAGTTCCATATTGCCTGACAGATTGAAATTACAGGTACTGTGAGTGAAAGTTCCATTATTGTCTGACAGTTTGATGAAATCACAGGTTCTGTGAGTGAAAGTTCCATATTGCCTGACAGTTTAAAATCACAGGTATAGTGAGTGAGAATTCCATATTGTCTATCAGTTTGAAATCACAGGTATAGTGAGTGAAAGTTCCATAATTAATGTCTGACAGTTTGATGAAATCACAGGTACAGTGAGTGAAAGTTCCATATTGCCTGACAGTTTGATGGAATCACAGGTACAGTGAGTGAAAGTTCCCTATTGCCTGACAGTTTGAAATCACAGGTACAGTGAGTGAAAGTTCCATATTGCCTGACAGTTTGAAATCACAGGCACAGTGAGTGAAAGTTCCATATTGCCTGACAGTTTGAAATCACAGGCACAGTGAGTGGAAGTTCCATATTGCCTGACAGTTTGAAATCACAGGTACAGTGAGTGAAAGTTCCATATTGCCTGACAGTTTGAAATCACAGGCACAGTGAGTGAAAGTTCCATATTGCCTGACAGTTTGAAATCACAGGCACAGTGAGTGAAAGTTCCATATTGCCTGACAGTTTGAAATCACAGATACACTGAGTGAAAGTTCCATATTGTCTATCAGTTTGAAGTCACAGGTACAATGAGTGAAAGTTCCATATTGCCTGACGGTTTGAAGTCACAGGTGCAGTGAGTGAAAGTTCCATATTGCCTGACAGTTTGAAGTCACAGGTACAGTGAGTGAAAGTTCCATATTGCCTGACAGTTTGATGGAATCACAGGTACAGTGAGTGAAAGTTCAATATTGCCTGACAGTTTGATGGAATCACAGGTACAGTGAGTGAAAGTTCTATATTGCCTGACAGTTTGATGGAATCACAGGTACAGTGAGTGAAATTTCCATATTGCCTGACAGTTTGAAATCACAGGCACAGTGAGTGAAAGTTCCATATTGCCTGACAGTTTGAAATCACAGATACACTGAGTGAAAGTTCCATATTGTCTATCAGTTTGAAGTCACAGGTACAATGAGTGAAAGTTCCATATTGCCTGACAGTTTGATGGAATCACAGGTACAGTGAGTGAAAGTTCCATATTGCCTGACAGTTTGAAGTCACAGGTGCAGTGAGTGAAAGTTCCATATTGCCTGACAGTTTGATGGAATCACAGGTACAGTGAGTGAAAGTTCCATATTGCCTGACAGTTTGATGGAATCACAGGTACAGTGAGTGAAAGTTCCATATTGCCTGACAGTTTGAAGTCACAGGTACAGTGAGTGAAAGTTCCATATTGCCTGACAGTTTGATGGAATCACAGGTACAGTGAGTGAAATTTCCATATTGCCTGACAGCTTGATGGAATCACAGGTACAGTGAGGGAAAGTTCCATATTGCCTGACAGTTTGATGGAATCACAGGTACAGTGAGTGAAAGTTCCCTATTGCCTGACAGTTTGAAGTCACAGGTGCAGTGAGTGAAAGTTCCATATTGCCTGACAGTTTGAAGTCACAGGTACAGTGAGTGAAAGTTCCATATTGCCTGACAGTTTGAAGTCACAGGTGCAGTGAGTGAAAGTTCCATATTGCCTGACAGTTTGAAGTCACAGGTACAGTGAGTGAAAGTTCCATATTGCCTGACAGTTTGAAGTCACAGGTACAGTGAGTGAAAGTGCCATATTGCCTGACAGTTTGATGGAATCACAGGTACAGTGAGTGAAGGTTCCATATTGCCTGACAGTTTAAAGTCACAGGTACAGTGAGTGAAAGTGCCATATTGCCTAACAGTTTGAAATCACAGGTAGAGTGAGTGAAAGTTGGGCACCCCTATTTTTCTTATTCAATCACTTGCTCATTCACACACATAAGTTCTTTTGTCATTTTATTGGCCAGATTCCAGACCATCACCATGGCAACTGGAGGGTCTCCTTCCCCACAGCCAGGGCAACAGGTGACGTCACCCTCGGACTGTCCCCAGTGTGGGTCCCTGTGTCTGGGTCCTGTGGCCCTCAACTGTGGACACGTCCTCTGCAGGAAATGTCTCCACGACATGCTGGAAGAGCGGGACCAGCACCTCTCTTGTCAGCAGTGTGGTCACCAGCTGAACCTCCCCAGGAGAGTGACCGTCAGCCAGCTCGTCCAGCAGCTGGGGACTAATCCTGTTGTGGAGAACCTCGTCCAGCAAGAGCTGAAGAACATTACTGATGTTTCATGTCTGATCTGCCCCAACGTACTGGCTGAGAAAGTCTGTCTGGATTGTCAGGAGTATTATTGTGACATCTGCTCCATCAACCATTGCAAGAGTCGAGTTGCAAAGGACCATGTTCTCTACCGCGTGTCTCAGGCTGTACAGAACACTTCTTCAGGTGCCCCTGCCACATCCACACCCAGGCCCAGGTCATCTTCTATCACGTCCATAGCATCCAGCATTCGTAATCCTGCTCTTTCCCAGTCACAGGACACGTCCAGAGATGGCAGTGAGTGGAATGACTGGACGAGGAATCAGATGACCCAGTTACAGAAGGCATCAGCAGACAAGCTGGAGACAAGAACCATCCTACAAGACATAGAATCTTTTGCTCATGAGTTGTCCATCAGGGTCCACACAGACGAACAGGAAATTGACGCTTACCAGAATCACCTGCCTCGTTTGGGCGTCACCCAACGTAAAGACCAGGGCACTTACGTTCTCCAGTCCAGGGATTCTGACGTCCCCATGACGGTCAAGATGGAATCTCTGGAGAAATGTCTGCGTCACGTGATGCATGGTCGTCACTGCCTGGACCAGGATGTTCTGAGGATGGTCAGGACACAACTGGACCAGATGTTGCACCCTGCAGGTCAGTGAGAAAGGGAGAGGAGGATACAAAATGATAAAGAGAGGGAGGAGGGCAGAGAGAGAGAGAGGGAGGGAGGGAGGGAAAGAGAGAGAGAGAGAGAGAGAGAGAGAGAGAGAGAGAGAGAGAGAGAGAGAGAGAGAGAGAGAGAGAGAGAGAGAGAGAGAGAGAGAGAGAATAATGAAAATATGATTCATGAACTACATTTGATGTTTAATTATGGGAATTGTGCAGGGTGTCGTTCTTGATGAGTATTACATTTAAAAGTAAAAGTATGCCAGTGGTAAAGATATACGAATATTACACCATTAATATGGGCATTGTTTGGTACCTGTTAACAGTTTTCATAATAGCAAATGTTCACGGTGTCATAATAACCTTGAGTTTGGAAATGACTGAGGGGGACTAAATTCAAACATTCCCCCTGGAAAGCTTCCAAAGGTTGTAATTAATTATAAGGTTTTTACTTTAGATGAGGTGGCAAGGTAGCTGCTGTCAAGTTTCACAAGAAATACAAAAAATCCCAATAACTGTAAAAGAGAGTAATTACCCTTTGTTCAATTTCGTCATCTCCTCTCTTGGCCTCACTATTTCATTCCCCAATAACTGTATGTTAATGTCACGGGGAAATTTGGAATCCCGGAAAACGGGGAAGATTCCGAATTTTCCCAAGCAGCATGGCATAGAGAACGATTCAATTACAATTGACAAACATTTAGAGTCCAAATTATTTTGTAGTGATCACAATAAATACATTAGGAGCTCGTGCACAAACATACCTACTTAATTATCAATTATGGATGTGTACGTCATACGTCGAATATTCCACATCAAATACAGCTAAGAAAGAGATGCTTTATTTGTAAATGACTCCATGAAAATGGAAATAGTGTATCAATTGTATCAGATTTTAGCGATAACTTTCCACAACGAGTTCTTTGCAGGTGTTCCATAAGCTTTTGTGAAGGCGTATGAGTGTTTAATTGGATAACGAAAAGGACAGGACATGAACATCGTGCGAGGGCATATCTCTTCATTTACCTCGCTGCCTGTTACTTTGTCTGTCTGCCTCACCGATTCATCTGTATGAATATGAGTCACAATGTCGTATTGCTTCGCTTCACACTACGAGACAATAAAAACATCTCTCTCTCTCTCTCTCTCTCTCTCTCTCTCTCTCTCTCTCTCTCTCTCTCTCTCTCTCTCTCTCTCTCTCTCTCTCTCTCTCTCTCTCTCTGTCTCTCTCTCTCTGTGAATTATTTAATTTTATTTTATTTTATTTCTAAATAGTTGTCTTTTTTGCATTATTGTTTCTTTCATTAAGAATAGACTGATTTTCTCTATTTGCCTACTAAAATGATCTGTGCTATTTGACAGTATCCCCTTGCCATAAAGGCTTATGTATGCTAATGGCAATAAAAAATCAATCTCTCTCTCTCTCTCTCTCTCTCTCTCTCTCTCTCTCTCTCTCTCTCTCTCTCTCTCTCTCTCTCTCTCTCTCTCTCTCTCTCTCTCTTATTGCAATTATTGTTTAGTTTTCTAATAGATATAAAAATACTACGAAGTTGTCTATGTTTTTATGAAAAGCATTCAAATTGAGAGAGTTACTGATGTTATAGTTTTCGCTGTTATTTTCCAGTAATTTTCATTGTTTCATTTCATACATTTATTGTTCCCCCCTTCACAGGAGCCAAAGACCTTTTTGAATAAAATGTCCCATGTTCCCGTGTTCTCTCTCTCTTTTAGTTATAATAGGTCGCGCGTGTGTGTGTGTGTGTGTGTGCGCGCGCGCGCATGCGTGCGTGCGTGCCTGTGTGTTCGTGCGTGCGTATGTGAGTGCCTGTGTGTGTACGTGCATAAGTGCGTAGGCCTATGATTGGATGTAAGCTTATATTTATTAACATGTGTTATGATTTATGTTGTATATTGTTTGGATTTTGTTATATTTGACTGTTATAGTATATACGTACTGCATAATGAATCATTTGGATATTATTGTTTATTATCATTATTATCATTATTATTATATAATTATTACTTTTGTTTGCTATTATTCCTGACATCATTCTTGATGATGTAATGCTTACGTGCGTGCGTGTGTGTCTGTTTTGCGTGTGTGTGCGTGTGTGAGTGTTTCAATACTGATTGTAAAGCGCTTTGTGCTCGATAAAAAGCGCTATATAAATATCCGTTTATTATTATTATTATTGTTAGTCAGTTCATCCACATTAAACATTTCAAGTTTTTCTCTCTCACACACAATTCGTTCAACTTCGTTGTAAGCTTGGGAAAATTCTGAATTATCCCGGGGGAAATCAGAAATCTAAATTATACCGAGACCAATTCGGGAAAAAATCAGAATTCCAATTTTCCCCGGGAAGATTCTGAATTTTCCCCGTGACATTAACATACTATACAGAGATTAAAATATCAATACATGTTAACATTTCCCCCTCCTTCCTCAGGGCAACACAGTGATAGCCAGTCATAAGATCACTTGCATATCACTGTGTTGCCATGGGGAAAGAGTGATTTTTTTAAAAAACGTGTACAAATACCTTTTTTGAACGTTGTTATACTTGTAATAGCATAGTGTGATATGTGAATTGTCAGCTCTGGTAATAAAGATGGATTATGGTGATGGGAGTGGTGGTGGTGGTGACGATGTTGATATTGATAATGATTGATTGATTGATTGATTGATTGATCATGACGATGGTGATGATGATGATGATCATGATGATGTTAATGATGATGATGTTGATGTTGATTATGATTGATTGATTGATTGATTGATTGATCATAACGATGATGATGATGATGATGGTTAATTTTTCACAGATGGACAGGATGAAACTTTCTCTACACCAACGGGATCACCCACCTCCTCCTTCATCCGCACATTCACTTCAGGTCAACTGCCAGTAGCCACCCCCTCCCCCAACCTTCTCCCCACTTCAGGTCAACTGTCAGCGGCCAACCCCTCCCCCACCCATCTCCCCACTCCAGGTCAACTGTCAGCAGCCACCCCCTCCCTCACCCCTCTCCCCACTTCAGGTCAACTGTCAGCAGTCACCCCCTGCCCCACCCATACCTTCACCCCTGCTATTGCGGACGTCATGGCGGCGACACCCAGACGACTGTTCAGTGCACGGCCAGCAGAGAAAGGCGACAGGGAGAAACCCTGGATCAGCGCCATTGTCTGTCTGCCCGATGACAGGATCGTCATGACGGACTACAATAACAAAAAGGTGAAGGTGATGGGGGAGACTCCACCACACACGGTGTCTGACTCTGTAGATTGTAAGGAAATACCACACCGCCTGGCTCTATTGTCTGACGGCCTGGTTGCCGTGACAACATGCACCAAGCTGATCTATCTGATCAGTGTGACGAAGAAACTGACAGTGACGTCACAGATAAAGACGGTTAGGCTGTATTATGACATAGCAGGACTGATAGACGGACACTTATTGGTAAGTTGTAAGGAAGGAAGCACCGGTCCTGCTGCACTGTACGTGCTGACCCGACGTGGTGACGTGGTGAGAACTGTCACTGACAGCACCAGGCTGCCAGGACTGCAGTCACCATGGAGCATCTTGCTTGATGTGGACAACCACGTCCTGGTGGCTGACCGGGATAAAGACCTGGTGCACAGGATAGAGGTCAGTTCTGGCCACGTCACCCACACCTATGCCCACGCTGACATCAGGTATCCTGAACAGGTGTGTGCAGATATGGCCGGGAATGTTTATGTAGCGTGTTATGACGATAGTGTTGGGGATGGTTGGGTGTTGGTGAGGAACAAGGGTGGACAGTGGAGACGACTGGTGACCTCTGACCTCAGTGACCCCGGGTATGTCTGGCCTTGGGGGCTGTGTCTGACCAAGACAGGATGTCTGGTGGTGCTATGGGGTAAAAAATTTGACAGCGTTGTTGTTTGTTATGACTTGGTGTAGACTTCTCACCTTAGCCTTTAGCCTACTGTGTGTTTGTGTTTGTTTGTGTGTGTGTGTGTGTGTGTGTGTGTGTGTGTGTGTGTGTGTGTGTGTGTGTGTGTGTGTGTGCATGCGTGTGTGTATTTGTGTGAGTGTGTGTGTGTGTGTGAATGTGTGCGCGCGTGCGTGTGTGCATGCGTGCGTGCGTGCGTGCATGCTTGTGTGGAGGTGTGGAGGTCGAGGTCGCTTGCCATCGGTTCGAGTGACTGAGCTCCTCCCGCTTTTGTCTCTGTTTGCTGTGTTCTAGTGCGTGCTTGTTCTCCATACTGTACATGATAGTTCATCATGTGGGACTTCTTATTTCCATGGGCTTTGTTTGTCCATCCGAGCTTTAGAATTCTTTTCATTCATATTTTTCTGTTGGCAAGAGCTGCCAATTTGAATCTGCCGGCACAGCCATTTTCGTCCAACGCCAGCTGTTTGCCTGTTCAGCAGTCCTATTCAGCCAGGCAAGAACAGCCACTTTCCAATGCTCCTGTCATTGCTGACCGCGCTATTCCAACTGACCACCAGCAACCATGCCATCAGACAAGAGAATGTGCTAGGCCTAACCCAATCCCAGACTGCGCGCGCATCAAGTACTCGCGCTCTGAGCTGTTGGCGATTCCATGTGCTCGCCTGCAAGCTAATTCCATCTCACAGCTTCGCCTACTTGGCCTCGGCGTGTCTCTACCCAGAAAAAGATACCCCCGTAAAAACAAACCCCGGGCAAGTGTGCCAATTCTATCTGCGCCGCTTGCCTCAACTTCATCATCTGACCAACTCACTCCACCCTCACCATCTAGATGTTTGCCTCCTTCCACCTCTTCCTGCCTGCCTGACGACCATGACGACTCCACTCCTGTGCCACCACTCAACTTTCCTGTGTCTCCTGCTTCATCTGCCACAACCTCTCCTTCATCAGCCTTCCAGCACTGTGACTCTGTACCTGTTCTATCCTCCACCCCTTCATCCCCGTGTTGTGTTCCTGAACCATGTGTTGACAACTGCGTGACCAACGACTGTGACTCTGACTGTGATGTGTCTTCTAACCAGCCCTTTGCTTATCTACTGCTGCCTTCAACGCCCAGATCTCCGTCTCCCCCTCCCCCTACAGCACCCAGCCACCAGTGTGACGTATCATCTGTGTCACTGAACTCTATTCCATCCTCTGATAGTTTTAGTGTATGTGTATTTAATGCCCAGTCTGTCTGCCCTGAGAACAAAGCGGACTATATTGCGGACTATGTTTTTGAGCATGACTTTGATTTAGTTTTTATAACCGAAACGTGGCTCAAAAGTAATGGACATGAACCTAAACTAAAGCAGCTAACTCCTCTTGGTCCATCTTGGTCCATCTTGGTCCATCTTGGTCCATTGGTCCATCTTGGTCCATCTTGGTCCATCTTGGTCCATCTTGGTCCATCTTGTCCATCTTGGTCCATCTTGGTCCATCTTGGTCCATCCATCTTGGTCCATCTTGTCCATCTTGGTCCATCTTGGTCCATCTTGGTCCATCTTGTCCATCTTGGTCCATCTTGGTCCATCTTGGTCCATCTTGGTCCATCTTGGTCCATCTTGGTCCATCTTGGTCCATCTTGGTCCATCTTGGTCCATCTTGGTCCATCTTGGTCCATCTTGTCCATCTTGTCCATCTTGTCCATCTTGTCCATCTTGGTCCATCTTGTCCATCTTGTCCATCTTGTCCATCTTGGTCCATCTTGGTCCATCTTGTCCATCTTGTCCATCCATCTTGTCCATCTTGGTCCATCTTGTCCATCTTGGTCCATCTTGGTCCATCTTGTCCATCTTGGTCCATCTTGTCCATCTTGGTCCATCTTGTCCATCTTGGTCCATCTTGTCCATCTTGGTCCATCTTGGTCCATCATTGGTCCATCTTGGTCCATCTTGGTCCATCTTGGTCCATCTTGGTCCATCTTGGTCCATCTTGGTCCATCTTGGTCCATCTTGTCCATCTTGTCCATCTTGGTCCATCTTGGTCCATCTTGGTCCATCTTGTCCATCTTGGTCCATCTTGTCCATCTTGGTCCATCTTGTCCATCTTGGTCCATCTTGTCCATCTTGTCCATCTTGGTCCATCTGGTCCATCTTGTCCATCTTGGTCCATCTTGTCCATCTTGTCCATCTTGTCCATCTTGTCCATCTTGTCCATCTTGTCCATCTTGGTCCATCCATCTTGGTCCATCTTGTCCATCTTGGTCCATCTTGTCCATCTTGTCCATCTTGGTCCATCTTGTCCATCTTGGTCCATCTTGGTCCATCTTGTCCATCTTGTCCATCTTGGTCCATCTTGTCCATCTTGTCCATCTTGGTCCATCTTGTCCATCTTGTCCATCTTGTCCATCTTGTCCATCTTGTCCATCTTGTCCATCTTGTCCATCTTGGTCCATCTTGTCCATCTTGGTCCATCTTGGTCCATCCATTGGTCCATCTTGGTCCATCTTGGTCCATCTTGTCCATCTTGGTCCATCCATCTTGGTCCATCTTGGTCCATCTTGTCCATCTTGGTCCATCTTGGTCCATCTTGTCCATCTTGTCCATCTTGGTCCATCTTGTCCATCTTGGTCCATCTTGGTCCATCTTGTCCATCTTGGTCCATCTTGGTCCATCTTGGTCCATCTTGGTCCATCTTGGTCCATCTTGTCCATCTTGTCCATCTTGGTCCATCTTGTCCATCTTGGTCCATCTTGGTCCATCTTGGTCCATCTTGGTCCATCTTGTCCATCTTGTCCATCTTGGTCCATCTTGTCCATCTTGGTCCATCTTGGTCCATCTTGTCCATCTTGGTCCATCTTGTCCATCTTGGTCCATCTTGTCCATCTTGGTCCATCTTGGTCCATCTTGGTCCATCTTGGTCCATCTTGTCCATCTTGTCCATCTTGGTCCATCTTGTCCATCTTGTCCATCTTGGTCCATCTTGTCCATCTTGGTCCATCTTGGTCCATCTTGTCCATCTTGGTCCATCTTGGGTCCATCTTGGTCCATCTTGTCCATCTTGGTCCATCTTGGTCCATCTTGGTCCATCTTGGTCCATCTTGTCCATCTTGGTCCATCTTGGTCCATCTTGTCATCTTGGTCCATCTTGTCCATGGTCCATCTTGTCCATCTTGGTCCATCTTGGTCCATCTTGGTCCATCTTGGTCCATCTTGGTCCATCTTGGTCCATCTTGGTCCATCTTGGTCCATCTTGTCCATCTTGTCCATCTTGGTCCATCTTGTCCATCTTGGTCCATCTTGTCCATCTTGGTCCATCTTGTCCATCTTGGTCCATCTTGGTCCATCTTGTCCATCTTGTCCATCTTGTCCATCTTGGTCCATCTTGGTCCATCTTGTCCATCTCTGGTCCATCTTGGTCCATCTTGTCCATCTTGTCCATCTTGGTCCATCTTGGTCCATCTTGGTCCATCTTGGTCCATCTTGGTCCATCTTGGTCCATCTTGGTCCATCTTGGTCCATCTTGGTCCATCTTGGTCCATCTTGGTCCATCTTGGTCCATCTTGTCCATCTTGTCCATCTTGTCCATCTTGGTCCATCTTGTCCATCTTGTCCATCTTGTCCATCTTGGTCCATCTTGGTCCATCTTGTCCATCTTGGTCCATCTTGGTCCATCTTGGTCCATCTTGTCCATCTTGGTCCATCTTGGTCTTGTCCATCTTGTCCATCTTGTCCATCTTGGTCCATCTTGGTCCATCTTGTCCATCTTGTCCATCCATCTGGTCCATCTTGGTCCATCTTGTCCATCTTGGTCCATCTTGTCCATCTTGGTCCATCTTGTCCATCTTGGTCCATCTTGGTCCATCTTGGTCCATCTTGGTCCATCTTGGTCCATCTTGGTCCATCTTGGTCCATCTTGTCCATCTTGTCCATCTTGTCCATCTTGTCCATCTTGTCCATCTTGTCCATCTTGTCCATCTTGTCCATCTTGTCCATCTTGTCCATCTTGTCCATCTTGGTCCATCTTGGTCCATCTTGGTCCATCTTGTCCATCTTGGTCCATCTTGTCCATCTTGTCCATCTTGGTCCATCTTGTCCATCTTGGTCCATCTTGTCCATCTTGGTCCATCTTGGTCCATCTTGTCCATCTTGGTCCATCTTGTCCATCTTGTCCATCTTGGTCCATCTTGTCCATCTTGGTCCATCTTGTCCATCTTGGTCCATCTTGGTCCATCATTGTCCATCTTGGTCCATCTTGTCCATCTTGGTCCATCTTGTCCATCTTGGTCCATCTTGTCCATCTTGGTCCATCTTGTCCATCTTGTCCATCTTGTCCATCTTGGTCCATCTTGGTCCATCTTGGTCCATCTTGGTCCATCTTGTCCATCTTGGTCCATCTTGTCCATCTTGGTCCATCTTGTCCATCTTGGTCCATCTTGTCCATCTTGTCCATCTTGTCCATCTTGTCCATCTTGTCCATCTTGTCCATCTTGTCATCTTGTCCATCTTGTCCATCTTGTCCATCTTGTCCATCTTGTCCATCTTGGTCCATCTTGGTCCATCTTGTCCATCTTGTCCATCTTGGTCCATCTTGTCCATCTTGTCCATCTTGTCCATCATCTTGTCCATCTTGTCCATCTTGTCCATCTTGGTCCATCTTGTCCATCTTGGTCCATCTTGTCCATCTTGTCCATCTTGTCCATCTTGTCCATCTTGGTCCATCTTGGTCCATCTTGTCCATCTTGGTCCATCTTGGTCCATCTTGTCCATCTTGGTCCATCTTGTCCATCTTGGGTCCATCTTGGTCCATCTTGGTCCATCTTGTCCATCTTGTCCATCTTGTCCATCTTGGTCCATCTTGTCCATCTTGGTCCATCTTGGTCCATCTTGTCCATCTTGTCCATCTTGTCCATCTTGGTCCATCTTGTCCATCTTGGTCCATCTTGTCCATCTTGGTCCATCTTGTCCATCTTGTCCATCTTGGTCCATCTTGTCCATCTTGGTCCATCTTGGTCCATCTTGTCCATCTTGGTCCATCTTGGTCCATCTTGTCCATCTTGGTCCATCTTGTCCATCTTGGTCCATCTTGTCCATCTTGGTCCATCTTGTCCATCTTGTCCATCTTGTCCATCTTGGTCCATCTTGTCCATCTTGGTCCATCTTGTCCATCTTGGTCCATCTTGTCCATCTTGGTCCATCTTGTCCATCTTGTCCATCTTGTCCATCTTGGTCCATCTTGGTCCATCTCGGTCCATCTTGTCCATCTTGGTCCATCTTGTCCATCTTGGTCCATCTTGTCCATCTTGGTCCATCTTGTCCATCTTGGTCCATCTTGTCCATCTTGGTCCATCTTGTCCATCTTGGTCCATCTTGTCCATCTTGGTCCATCTGGTCCATCTTGGTCCATCTTGGTCCATCTTGTCCATCTTGGTCCATCTTGTCCATCTTGTCCATCTTGTCCATCTTGGTCCATCTTGTCCATCTTGGTCCATCTTGTCCATCTTTGGTCCATCTTGTCCATCTTGTCCATCTTGTCCATCTTGTCCATCTTGGTCCATCTTGTCCATCTTGGTCCATCTTGTCCATCTTGTCCATCTTGTCCATCTTGGTCCATCTTGTCCATCTCATCTTGTCCATCTTGGTCCATCTTGTCCATCTTGGTCCATCTTGTCCATCTTGGTCCATCTTGTCCATCTTGTCCATCTTGTCCATCTTGGTCCATCTTGTCCATCTTGTCCATCTTGGTCCATCTTGGTCCATCTTGGTCCATCTTGGTCCATCTTGTCCATCTTGGTCCATCTGGTCCATCTTGGTCCATCTTGTCCATCTTGGTCCATCTTGTCCATCTTGGTCCATCTTGTCCATCTTGGTCCATCTTGTCCATCTTGGTCCATTGGTCCATCTTGGTCCATCTTGGTCCATCTTGTCCATCTTGGTCCATCTTGTCCATCTTGTCCATCTTGGTCCATCTTGTCCATCTTGGTCCATCTTGTCCATCTTGTCCATCTTGGTCCATCTTGTCCATCTTGTCCATCTTGTCCATCTTGGTCCATCTTGTCCATCTTGGTCCATCTTGTCCATCTTGGTCCATCTTGGTCCATCTTGGTCCATCTTGTCCATCTTGTCCATCTTGGTCCATCTTGGTCCATCTTGGTCCATCTTGTCCATCTTGGTCCATCTTGTCCATCTTGGTCCATCTTGTCCATCTTGGTCCATCTTGTCCATCTTGGTCCATCTTGGTCCATCTTGTCCATCTTGGTCCATCTTGTCCATCTTGGTCCATCTTGGTCCATCTTGGTCCATCTTGGTCCATCTTGTCCATCTTGTCCATCTTGGTCCATCTTGGTCCATCTTGGTCCATCTTGGTCCATCTTGTCCATCTTGGTCCATCTTGGTCCATCTTGGTCCATCTTGTCCATCTTGGTCCATCTTGTCCATCTTGGTCCATCTTGGTCCATCTTGTCCATCTTGGTCCATATTGTCCATCTTGGTCCATCTTGGTCCATCTTGTCCATCTTGGTCCATCTTGTCCATCTTGGTCCATCTTGTCCATCTTGGTCCATCTTGTCCATCTTGGTCCATCTTGTCCATCTTGGTCCATCTTGTCCATCTTGGTCCATCTTGGTCCATCTTGGTCCATCTTGTCCATCTTGGTCCATCTTGTCCATCTTGGTCCATCTTGTCCATCTTGGTCCATCTTGGTCCATCTTGTCCATCTTGGTCCATCTTGTCCATCTTGGTCCATCTTGTCCATCTTGTCCATCTTGTCCATCTTGTCCATCTTGTCCATCTTGTCCATCTTGGTCCATCTTGGTCCATCTTGGTCCATCTTGTCCATCTTGTCCATCTTGTCCATCTTGTCCATCTTGGTCCATCTTGTCCATCTTGGTCCATCTTGGTCCATCTTGTCCATCTTGGTCCATCTTGGTCCATCTTGGTCCATCTTGTCCATCTTGGTCCATCTTGGTCCATCTTGGTCCATCTTGTCCATCTTGGTCCATCTTGGTCCATCTTGGTCCATCTTGGTCCATCTTGTCCATCTTGGTCCATCATCTTGGTCCATCTTGTCCATCTTGGTCCATCTTGTCCATCTTGGTCCATCTTGTCCATCTTGGTCCATCTTGTCCATCTTGGTCCATCTTGTCCATCTTGGTCCATCTTGTCCATCTTGGTCCATCTTGTCCATCTTGGTCCATCTTGTCCATCTTGGTCCATCTTGGTCCATCTTGTCCATCTTGTCCATCTTGGTCCATCTTGTCCATCTTGGTCCATCTTGGTCCATCTTGGTCCATCTTGTCCATCTTGGTCCATCTTGGTCCATCTTGGTCCATCTTGGTCCATCTTGGTCCATCTTTGTCCATCTTGGTCCATCTTGGTCCATCTTGGTCCATCTTGGTCCATCTTGGTCCATCTTGTCCATCTTGGTCCATCTTGTCCATCTTGGTCCATCTTGGTCCATCTTGGTCCATCTTGTCCATCTTGGTCCATCTTGTCCATCTTGGTCCATCTTGTCCATCTTGGTCCATCTTGTCCATCTTGGTCCATCTTGTCCATCTTGGTCCATCTTGTCCATCTTGGTCCATCTTGTCCATCTTGGTCCATCTTGTCCATCTTGGTCCATCTTGTCCATCTTGTCCATCTTGTCCATCTTGTCCATCTTGGTCCATCTTGGTCCATCTTGGTCCATCTTGGTCCATCTTGTCCATCTTGGTCCATCTTGGTCCATCTTGTCCATCTTGGTCCATCTTGGTCCATCTTGTCCATCTTGGTCCATCTTGTCCATCTTGGTCCATCTTGTCCATCTTGTCCATCTTGTCCATCTTGTCCATCTTGGTCCATCTTGGTCCATCTTGGTCCATCTTGGTCCATCTTGGTCCATCTTGGTCCATCTTGGTCCATCTTGTCCATCTTGGTCCATCTTGTCCATCTTGGTCCATCTTGGTCCATCTTGTCCATCTTGGTCCATCTTGTCCATCTTGGTCCATCTTGTCCATCTTGTCCATCTTGGTCCATCTTGTCCATCTTGGTCCATCTTGTCCATCTTGGTCCATCTTGTCCATCTTGGTCCATCTTGTCCATCTTGGTCCATCTTGTCCATCTCCATCTTGTCCATCTTGTCCATCTTGTCCATCTTGTCCATCTTGTCCATCTTGTCCATCTTGGTCCATCTTGTCCATCTTGGTCCATCTTGTCCATCTTGGTCCATCTTGGTCCATCTTGGTCCATCTTGTCCATCTTGGTCCATCTTGGTCCAT
>CM065712.1:22357996-22382391 GCA_017654935.2 Phymorhynchus buccinoides | reverse complement strand
GTCCATCTTGTCCATCTTGGTCCATCTTGGTCCATCTTGGTCCATCTTGGTCCATCTTGTCCATCTTGGTCCATCTTGGTCCATCTTGTCCATCTTGGTCCATCTTGGTCCATCTTGGTCCATCTTGTCCATCTTGGTCCATCTTGGTCCATCTTGGTCCATCTTTGGTCCATCTTGGTCCATCTTGTCCATCTTGGTCCATCTTGGTCCATCTTGGTCCATCTTGTCCATCTTGGTCCATCTTGTCCATCTTGGTCCATCTTGGTCCATCTTGGTCCATCTTGTCCATCTTGGTCCATCTTGTCCATCTTGTCCATCATCTTGGTCCATCTTGGTCCATCTTGGTCCATCTTGGTCCATCTTGGTCCATCTTGTCCATCTTGGTCCATCTTGTCCATCTTGGTCCATCTTGTCCATCTTGGTCCATCTTGTCCATCTTGGTCCATCTTGTCCATCTTGTCCATCTTGGTCCATCTTGGTCCATCTTGTCCATCTTGGTCCATCTTGTCCATCTTGGTCCATCTTGGTCCATCTTGGTCCATCTTGGTCCATCTTGGTCCATCTTGGTCCATCTTGTCCATCTTGTCCATCTTGGTCCATCTTGTCCATCTTGTCCATCTTGTCCATCTTGGTCCATCTTGGTCCATCTTGTCCATCTTGGTCCATCTTGGTCCATCTTGGTCCATCTTGTCCATCTTGTCCATCTTGGTCCATCTTGGTCCATCTTGGTCCATCTTGGTCCATCTTGGTCCATCTTGTCCATCTTGTCCATCTTGGTCCATCTTGGTCCATCTTGGTCCATCTTGGTCCATCTTGGTCCATCTTGGTCCATCTTGGTCCATCTTGGTCCATCTTGGTCCATCTTGGTCCATCTTGGTCCATCTTGGTCCATCTTGGTCCATCTTGTCCATCTTGGTCCATCTTGGTCCATCTTGTCCATCTTGGTCCATCTTGTCCATCTTGGTCCATCTTGGTCCATCTTGTCCATCTTGGTCCATGGTCCATCTTGGTCCATCTTGGTCCATCTTGGTCCATCTTGGTCCATCTTGGTCCATCTTGTCCATCTTGTCCATCTTTGTCCATCTTGGTCCATCTTGGTCCATCTTGTCCATCTTGTCCATCTTGGTCCATCTTGTCCATCTTGGTCCATCTTGGTCCATCTTGTCCATCTTGGTCCATCTTGGTCCATCTTGGTCCATCTTGTCCATCTTGGTCCATCTTGGTCCATCTTGTCCATCATCTTGGTCCATCTTGGTCCATCTTGGTCCATCTTGGTCCATCTTGTCCATCTTGGTCCATCTGGTCCATCTTGTCCATCTTGTCCATCTTGGTCCATCTTGTCCATCTTGGTCCATCTTGTCCATCTTGGTCCATCTTGGTCCATCTTGTCCATCTTGTCCATCTTGGTCCATCTTGGTCCATCTTGGTCCATCTTGTCCATCTTGGTCCATCTTGGTCCATCTTGGTCCATCTTGGTCCATCTTGTCCATCTTGGTCCATCTTGTCCATCTTGGTCCATCTTGGTCCATCTTGTCCATCTTGGTCCATCTTGTCCATCTTGGTCCATCTTGTCCATCTTGTCCATCTTGGTCCATCTTGGTCCATCTTGTCCATCTTGGTCCATCTTGTCCATCTTGGTCCATCTTGGTCCATCTTGTCCATCTTGTCCATCCTTGGTCCATCTTGGTCCATCTTGTCCATCTTGGTCCATCTTGTCCATCTTGTCCATCTTGTCCATCTTGTCCATCTTGTCCATCTTGTCCATCTTGGTCCATCTTGGTCCATCTTGTCCATCTTGTCCATCTTGGTCCATCTTGGTCCATCTTGGTCCATCTTGTCCATCTTGTCCATCTTGGTCCATCTTGGTCCATCTTGGTCCATCTTGGTCCATCTTGGTCCATCTTGTCCATCTTGGTCCATCTTGTCCATCTTGTCCATCTTGGTCCATCTTGGTCCATCTTGGTCCATCTTGGTCCATCTTGGTCCATCTTTGTCCATCTTGGTCCATCTTGTCCATCTTGGTCCATCTTGGTCCATCTTGGTCCATCTTGGTCCATCTTGGTCCATCTTGGTCCATCTTGGTCCATCTTGGTCCATCTTGTCCATCTTGGTCCATCTTGTCCATCTTGGTCCATCTTGTCCATCTTGGTCCATCTTGTCCATCTTGTCCATCTTGGTCCATCTTGGTCCATCTTGGTCCATCTTGTCCATCTTGGTCCATCTTGTCCATCTTGGTCCATCTTGTCCATCTTTGTCCATCTTGGTCCATCTTGTCCATCTTGTCCATCTTGGTCCATCTTGTCCATCTTGTCCATCTTGGTCCATCTTGTCCATCTTGTCCATCTTGTCCATCTTGGTCCATCTTGTCCATCTTGTCCATCTTGTCCATCTTGGTCCATCTTGGTCCATCTTGGTCCATCTTGGTCCATCTTGTCCATCTTGGTCCATCTTGTCCATCTTGGTCCATCTTGTCCATCTTGTCCATCTTGGTCCATCTTGGTCCATCTTGGTCCATCTTGTCCATCTTGGTCCATCTTGTCCATCTTGGTCCATCTTGTCCATCTTGGTCCATCTTGTCCATCTTGGTCCATCTTGTCCATCTTGGTCCATCTTGTCCATCTTGGTCCATCTTGGTCCATCTTGGTCCATCTTGGTCCATCTTGGTCCATCTTGGTCCATCTTGGTCCATCTTGGTCCATCTTGGTCCATCTTGGTCCATCTTGTCCATCTTGGTCCATCTTGGTCCATCTTGGTCCATCTTGTCCATCTTGGTCCATCTTGGTCCATCTTGGTCCATCTTGTCCATCTTGGTCCATCTTGGTCCATCTTGGTCCATCTTGGTCCATCTTGGTCCATCTTGGTCCATCTTGGTCCATCTTGGTCCATCTTGTCCATCTTGTCCATCTTGGTCCATCTTGTCCATCTTGGTCCATCTTGGTCCATCTTGGTCCATCTTGTCCATCTTGGTCCATCATCTTGTCCATCTTGGTCCATCTTGGTCCATCTTGGTCCATCTTGTCCATCTTGGTCCATCTTGGTCCATCTTGGTCCATCTTGGTCCATCTTGGTCCATCTTTCTTGTCCATCTTGGTCCATCTTGGTCCATCTTGGTCCATCTTGTCCATCTTGGTCCATCTTGTCCATCTTGGTCCATCTTGTCCATCTTGGTCCATCTTGGTCCATCTTGGTCCATCTTGGTCCATCTTGGTCCATCTTGGTCCATCTTGTCCATCTTGGTCCATCTTGTCCATCTTGGTCCATCTTGGTCCATCTTGGTCCATCTTGTCCATCTTGGTCCATCTTGTCCATCTTGGTCCATCTTGTCCATCTTGTCCATCTTGGTCCATCTTGTCCATCTTGGTCCATCTTGTCCATCTTGGTCCATCTTGTCCATCTTGGTCCATCTTGTCCATCTTGGTCCATCTTGGTCCATCTTGTCCATCTTGGTCCATCTTGTCCATCTTGGTCCATCTTGGTCCATCTTGGTCCATCTTGGTCCATCTTGGTCCATCTTGTCCATCTTGGTCCATCTTGGTCCATCTTGTCCATCTTGTCCATCTTGGTCCATCTTGGTCCATCTTGGTCCATCTTGTCCATCTTGGTCCATCTTGTCCATCTTGGTCCATCTTGTCCATCTTGGTCCATCTTGTCCATCTTGGTCCATCTTGGTCCATCTTGGTCCATCTTGTCCATCTTGGTCCATCTTGTCCATCTTGTCCATCTTGGTCCATCTTGGTCCATCTTGTCCATCTTGGTCCATCTTGTCCATCTTGGTCCATCTTGTCCATCTTGGTCCATCTTGTCCATCTTGGTCCATCTTGGTCCATCTTGGTCCATCTTGTCCATCTTGGTCCATCTTGTCCATCTTGGTCCATCTTGTCCATCTTGGTCCATCTTGTCCATCTTGGTCCATCTTGTCCATCTTGTCCATCTTGGTCCATCTTGGTCCATCTTGGTCCATCTTGTCCATCTTGGTCCATCTTGTCCATCTTGGTCCATCTTGTCCATCTTGTCCATCTTGGTCCATCTTGGTCCATCTTGTCCATCTTTGTCCATCTTGTCCATCTTGGTCCATCTTGGTCCATCTTGTCCATCTTGGTCCATCTTGTCCATCTTGGTCCATCTTGTCCATCTTGGTCCATCTTGGTCCATCTTGGTCCATCTTGTCCATCTTGGTCCATCTTGGTCCATCTTGGTCCATCTTGTCCATCTTGGTCCATCTTGTCCATCTTGGTCCATCTTGTCCATCTTGGTCCATCTTGTCCATCTTGGTCCATCTTGTCCATCTTGGTCCATCTTGTCCATCTTGGTCCATCTTGTCCATCTTGGTCCATCTTGTCCATCTTGGTCCATCTTGTCCATCTTGGTCCATCTTGGTCCATCTTGTCCATCTTGGTCCATCTGGTCCATCTTGGTCCATCTTGGTCCATCTTGGTCCATCTTGGTCCATCTTGGTCCATCTTGTCCATCTTGTCCATCTTGGTCCATCTTGTCCATCTTGGTCCATCTTGTCCATCTTGGTCCATCTTGGTCCATCTTGGTCCATCTTGGTCCATCTTGTCCATCTTGGTCCATCTTGTCCATCTTGGTCCATCTTGTCCATCTTGGTCCATCTTGTCCATCTTGGTCCATCTTGTCCATCTTGGTCCATCTTGTCCATCTTGGTCCATCTTGGTCCATCTTGTCCATCTTGGTCCATCTTGGTCCATCTTGTCCATCTTGGTCCATCTTGTCCATCTTGGTCCATCTTGGTCCATCTTGTCCATCTTGGTCCATCTTGGTCCATCTTGTCCATCTTGGTCCATCTTGTCCATCTTGTCCATCTTGTCCATCTTGGTCCATCTTGTCCATCTTGGTCCATCTTGTCCATCTTGGTCCATCTTGTCCATCTTGTCCATCTTGGTCCATCTTGGTCCATCTTGTCCATCTTGGTCCATCTTGTCCATCTTGGTCCATCTTGTCCATCTTGGTCCATCTTGTCCATCTTGGTCCATCTTGTCCATCTTGTCCATCTTGTCCATCTTGTCCATCTTGTCCATCCATCTTGTCCATCTTGTCCATCTTGGTCCATCTTGGTCCATCTTGGTCCATCTTGGTCCATCTTGGTCCATCTTGGTCCATCTTGGTCCATCTTGTCCATCTTGTCCATCTTGGTCCATCTTGTCCATCTTGGTCCATCTTGTCCATCTTGGTCCATCTTGGTCCATCTTGGTCCATCTTGTCCATCTTGGTCCATCTTGTCCATCTTGGTCCATCTTGGTCCATCTTGGTCCATCTTGTCCATCTTGTCCATCTTGTCCATCTTGTCCATCTTGGTCCATCTTGGTCCATCTTGGTCCATCTTGGTCCATCTTGGTCCATCTTGTCCATCTTGGTCCATCTTGGTCCATCTTGTCCATCTTGGTCCATCTTGGTCCATCTTGTCCATCTTGGTCCATCTTGGTCCATCTTGGTCCATCTTGGTCCATCTTGTCCATCTTGGTCCATCTTGTCCATCTTGGTCCATCTTGGTCCATCTTGGTCCATCTTGGTCCATCTTGGTCCATCTTGGTCCATCTTGTCCATCTTGGTCCATCTTGGTCCATCTTGGTCCATCTTGGTCCATCTTGGTCCATCTTGGTCCATCTTGTCCATCTTGGTCCATCTTGTCCATCTTGGTCCATCTTGGTCCATCTTGGTCCATCTTGTCCATCTTGGTCCATCTTGGTCCATCTTGGTCCATCTTGTCCATCTTGTCCATCTTGGTCCATCTTGGTCCATCTTGGTCCATCTTGGTCCATCTTGTCCATCTTGGTCCATGTCCATCTGGTCCATCTTGTCCATCTTGGTCCATCTTGTCCATCTTGGTCATCTTGTCCATCTTGGTCCATCTTGTCCATCTTGGTCCATCTTGGTCCATCTTGTCCATCTTGTCCATCTTGTCCATCTTGTCCATCTTGGTCCATCTTGGTCCATCTTGTCCATCTTGGTCCATCTTGTCCATCTTGGTCCATCTTGTCCATCTTGGTCCATCTTGGTCCATCTTGTCCATCTTGGTCCATCTTGGTCCATCTTGTCCATCTTGGTCCATCTTGGTCCATCTTGGTCCATCTTGTCCATCTTGGTCCATCTTGTCCATCTTGGTCCATCTTGTCCATCTTGGTCCATCTTGTCCATCTTGGTCCATCTTGGTCCATCTTGTCCATCTTGGTCCATCTTGTCCATCTTGGTCCATCTTGTCCATCTTGGTCCATCTTGTCCATCTTGGTCCATCTTGGTCCATCTTGTCCATCTTGGTCCATCTTGTCCATCTTGGTCCATCTTGTCCATCTTTGTCCATCTTGTCCATCTTGGTCCATCTTGGTCCATCTTGTCCATCTTGTCCATCTTGGTCCATCTTGTCCATCTTGGTCCATCTTGTCCATCTTGGTCCATCTTGTCCATCTTGGTCCATCTTGTCCATCTTGTCCATCTTGTCCATCTTGGTCCATCTTGGTCCATCTTGGTCCATCTTGTCCATCTTGTCCATCTTGGTCCATCTTGTCCATCTTGTCCATCTTGTCCATCTTGGTCCATCTTGTCCATCTTGGTCCATCTTGTCCATCTTGGTCCATCTTGTCCATCTTGGTCCATCTTGTCCATCTTGGTCCATCTTGTCCATCTTGGTCCATCTTGTCCATCTTGGTCCATCTTTGTCCATCTTGGTCCATCTTGTCCATCTTGGTCCATCTTGTCCATCTTGGTCCATCTTGGTCCATCTTGGTCCATCTTGGTCCATCTTGGTCCATCTTGTCCATCTTGTCCATCTTGGTCCATCTTGTCCATCTTGGTCCATCTTGGTCCATCTTGGTCCATCTTGGTCCATCTTGGTCCATCTTTGTCCATCTTGGTCCATCTTGGTCCATCTTGGTCCATCTTGGTCCATCTTGGTCCATCTTGTCCATCTTGGTCCATCTTGGTCCATCTTGTCCATCTTGGTCCATCTTGGTCCATCTTGGTCCATCTTGGTCCATCTTGTCCATCTTGGTCCATCTTGTCCATCCATCTTGTCCATCTTGTCCATCTTGGTCCATCTTGGTCCATCTTGTCCATCTTGGTCCATCTTGGTCCATCTTGGTCCATCTTGTCCATCTTGGTCCATCTTGTCCATCTTGTCCATCTTGTCCATCTTGGTCCATCTTGTCCATCTTGTCCATCTTGTCCATCTTGTCCATCTTGGTCCATCTTGTCCATCTTGGTCCATCTTGTCCATCTTGGTCCATCTTGTCCATCTTGGTCCATCTTGTCCATCTTGGTCCATCTTGTCCATCTTGTCCATCTTGTCCATCTTGGTCCATCTTGGTCCATCTTGGTCCATCTTGTCCATCTTGGTCCATCTTGTCCATCTTGGTCCATCTTGTCCATCTTGTCCATCTTGTCCATCTTGGTCCATCTTGGTCCATCTTGTCCATCTTGGTCCATCTTGGTCCATCTTGTCCATCTTGGTCCATCTTGTCCATCTTGTCCATCTTGGTCCATCTTGGTCCATCTTGGTCCATCTTGGTCCATCTTGGTCCATCTTGTCCATCTTGGTCCATCTTGTCCATCTTGGTCCATCTTGTCCATCTTGGTCCATCTTGTCCATCTTGGTCCATCCATCTTGTCCATCTTGTCCATCTTGTCCATCTTGGTCCATCTTGGTCCATCTTGGTCCATCTTGTCCATCTTGTCCATCTTGGTCCATCTTGGTCCATCTTGGTCCATCTTGGTCCATCTTGTCCATCTTGTCCATCTTGGTCCATCTTGTCCATCTTGTCCATCTTGTCCATCTTGTCCATCTTGGTCCATCTTGTCCATCTTGTCCATCTTGGTCCATCTTGTCCATCTTGGTCCATCTTGTCCATCTTGTCCATCTTGTCCATCTTGGTCCATCTTGTCCATCTTGGTCCATCTTGTCCATCTTGGTCCATCTTGTCCATCTTGGTCCATCTTGGTCCATCTTGGTCCATCTTGTCCATCTTGTCCATCTTGTCCATCTGTCCATCTTGTCCATCTTGTCCATCTTGTCCATCTTGGTCCATCTTGTCCATCTTGGTCCATCTTGTCCATCTTGTCCATCTTGGTCCATCTTGGTCCATCTTGTCCATCTTGGTCCATCTTGGTCCATCTTGGTCCATCTTGGTCCATCTTTGTCCATCTTGGTCCATCTTGGTCCATCTTGGTCCATCTTGTCCATCTTGGTCCATCTTGTCCATCTTGTCCATCTTGTCCATCTTGGTCCATCTTGTCCATCTTGGTCCATC
Source organism: Phymorhynchus buccinoides (assembly GCA_017654935.2). Classification (NCBI taxonomy): domain Eukaryota; kingdom Metazoa; phylum Mollusca; class Gastropoda; order Neogastropoda; family Raphitomidae; genus Phymorhynchus; species Phymorhynchus buccinoides. Next base: position 22,374,130 of record CM065712.1, on the reverse strand, counting down.
TTGGTCCATCTTGTCCATCTTGGTCCATCTTGTCCATCTTGGTCCATCTTGTCCATCTTGTCCATCTTGGTCCATCTTGTCCATCTTGTCCATCTTGTCCATCTTGGTCCATCTTGTCCATCTTGTCCATCTTGTCCATCTTGTCCATCTTGGTCCATCTTGTCCATCTTGGTCCATCTTGTCCATCTTGGTCCATCTTGTCCATCTTGGTCCATCTTGTCCATCTTGGTCCATCTTGTCCATCTTGGTCCATCTTGTCCATCTTGGTCCATCTTGTCCATCTTGGTCCATCTTGTCCATCTTGGTCCATCTTGTCCATCTTGGTCCATCTTGTCCATCTTGGTCCATCTTGGTCCATCTTGGTCCATCTTGGTCCATCTTGGTCCATCTTGTCCATCTTGGTCCATCTTGTCCATCTTGGTCCATCTTGTCCATCTTGGTCCATCTTGGTCCATCTTGGTCCATCTTGTCCATCTTGGTCCATCTTGTCCATCTTGGTCCATCTTGTCCATCTTGGTCCATCTTTGTCCATCTTGGTCCATCTTGGTCCATCTTGGTCCATCTTGGTCCATCTTGGTCCATCTTGGTCCATCTTGTCCATCTTGGTCCATCTTGGTCCATCTTGGGTCCATCTTGTCCATCTTGGTCCATCTTGGTCCATCTTGGTCCATCTTGGTCCATCTTGTCCATCTTGGTCCATCTTGTCCATCTTGGTCCATCTTGGTCCATCTTGTCCATCTTGGTCCATCTTGGTCCATCTTGGTCCATCTTGTCCATCTTGGTCCATCTTGGTCCATCTTGGTCCATCTTGTCCATCTTGGTCCATCTTGTCCATCTTGGTCCATCCATCTTGGTCCATCTTGTCCTTGTCCATCTTGGTCCATCTTGGTCCATCTTGGTCCATCTTGGTCCATCTTGGTCCATCTTGGTCCATCTTGTCCATCTTGTCCATCTTGTCCATCTTGTCCATCTTGGTCCATCTTGTCCATCTTGTCCATCTTGTCCATCTTGTCCATCTTGGTCCATCTTGGTCCATCTTGGTCCATCTTGTCCATCTTGGTCCATCTTGTCCATCTTGGTCCATCTTGGTCCATCTTGGTCCATCTTGTCCATCTTGGTCCATCTTGGTCCATCTTGTCCATCTTGTCCATCTTGGTCCATCTTGGTCCATCTTGGTCCATCTTGTCCATCTTGTCCATCTTGGTCCATCTTGTCCATCTTGGTCCATCTTGGTCCATCTTGGTCCATCTTGTCCATCTTGGTCCATCTTGTCCATCTTGGTCCATCTTGTCCATCTTGGTCCATCTTGTCCATCTTGGTCCATCTTGTCCATCTTGGTCCATCTTGTCCATCTTGGTCCATCTTGGTCCATCTTGTCCATCTTGGTCCATCTTGTCCATCTTGGTCCATCTTGTCCATCTTGGTCCATCTTGGTCCATCTTGGTCCATCTTGGTCCATCTTGTCCATCTTGGTCCATCTTGGTCCATCTTGGTCCATCTTGGTCCATCTTGGTCCATCTTGGTCCATCTTGGTCCATCTTGTCCATCTTGGTCCATCTTGGTCCATCTTGGTCCATCTTGGTCCATCTTGTCCATCTTGGTCCATTTGTCCATCTTGGTCCATCATCTTGGTCCATCTTGGTCCATCTTGTCCATCTTGGTCCATCTTGTCCATCTTGTCCATCTTGGTCCATCTTGTCCATCTTGGTCCATCTTGGTCCATCTTGTCCATCTTGGTCCATCTTGGTCCATCTTGGTCCATCTTGGTCCATCTTGTCCATCTTGTCCATCTTGTTCCATCTCCATCTTGGTCCATCTTGGTCCATCTTGTCCATCTTGGTCCATCTTGGTCCATCTTGTCCATCTTGGTCCATCTTGTCCATCTTGGTCCATCTTGTCCATCTTGGTCCATCTTGTCCATCTTGGTCCATCTTGTCCATCTTGGTCCATCTTGTCCATCTTTGTCCATCTTGGTCCATCTTGTCCATCTTGGTCCATCTTGTCCATCTTGTCCATCTTGTCCATCTTGGTCCATCTTGGTCCATCTTGGTCCATCTTGGTCCATCTTGGTCCATCTTGGTCCATCTTGTCCATCTTGGTCCATCTTGGTCCATCTTGTCCATCTTGGTCCATCTTGTCCATCTTGGTCCATCTTGTCCATCTTGTCCATCTTGGTCCATCTTGTCCATCTTGGTCCATCTTGGTCCATCTTGGTCCATCTTGGTCCATCTTGTCCATCTTGGTCCATCTTGGTCCATCTTGTCCATCTTGGTCCATCTTGTCCATCTTGTCCATCTTGGTCCATCTTGTCCATCTTGGTCCATCTTGTCCATCTTGGTCCATCTTGTCCATCTTGGTCCATCTTGGTCCATCTTGGTCCATCTTGTCCATCTTGGTCCATCTTGGTCCATCTTGGTCCATCTTGGTCCATCTTGTCCATCTTGGTCCATCTTGTCCATCTTGGTCCATCTTGGTCCATCTTGGTCCATCTTGTCCATCTTGGTCCATCTTGGTCCATCTTGGTCCATCTTGGTCCATCTTGGTCCATCTTGTTCCATCTTGTCCATCTTGGTCCATCTTGGTCCATCTTGGTCCATCTTGGTCCATCTTGGTCCATCTTGGTCCATCTTGGTCCATCTTGTCCATCTTGTCCATCTTGTCCATCTTGGTCCATCTTGGTCCATCTTGGTCCATCTTGGTCCATCTTGTCCATCTTGGTCCATCTTGGTCCATCTTGGTCCATCTTGGTCCATCTTGTCCATCTTGGTCCATCTTGTCCATGTCCATCTTGGTCCATCTTGTCCATCTTGTCCATCTTGGTCCATCTTGTCCATCTTGGTCCATCTTGTCCATCTTGGTCCATCTTGGTCCATCTTGGTCCATCTTGAAGGATCTTGGGGAGGGTCCATCTTGGAAAAGAAAGGGTTCCAAATATCTTGGTCCAAGGCGGAAGTGGTGGTGGGTTGCATGATGAGTGAGCAAGATAGCGGAGAGCGGATGAATGATTGGGTGTGGTGTGAGAGGTACATAGTCTATTTGTTAATGTAAATTTAATGTTTCATACTTTTATTTAATATTTTTATTTTACATACTTTTGATTTGATATTTTTTATTTTACACGGTGGAAGACAAGTTTCCATGTGCGTTGTACAATGCCAATGGACAATAAAGAAACTTATGACTTATGACTTACGTAATCCTTTATATTCACACTGGAGATGGTTTGCCGGTATTTCATTGATCATTATTATCATGTATCAGTTATTTGGTAAAAGCAGCATGCGCACTGAACATCTATTTTGGGAATCGTCAAAAGCCTGACTAACAATGTGCATAATAGTGTGGCTTTGTCTAGGAATGCACTGGCCTCGCCTGTCCTTTTTGGGAGCTGTTGGATGCTTTCCGGTTTCTGAGTGGGTGTCTTTTGCCGGTGGGCTCTGCAGTCATGAAACATGGACTGGTACACCCATTGGGACATTTCGCAAGGACTCCTTTGTATCGTATCCGATGGTCACCAAGCCGCGAGTAGCTATGTGCCTTGTATACGTAATGGAATGTCCCGTGTGTGCCTGCTCCCCAGTAACACAACACAGACTTCCAAGGCTGGGGCAGGGCTGCTCTCGCGTTGATAGGACGGGCGTGGCTGGTGCATCTCTGAGTCCCATCAGCACCTTCGGGTGTTTCTATTTCAGTGTAATGGTCGTTATGTAGGAGACTTTTTTTTAGTGATGAACACGTAGAGAAGAGTATGAGTAAAAGTGTTCCGAAAAAACATGTGTACAATAGCATGGTGAATGTTACATTGGAGACGTTGTTTTTAGTGATTATCACAATATGGAGAGTAGACTGAGTAAAAATGTTCTGATAAATTGTGTACATGTTACAATATCATGGTGACCGTTATATGTCAGACGTTTTTGTTGTGATGATCACATAGAGAAGAGACTGAGTAAAACTGTTCTGATTAAATGTGTACAATAGTGTGGTGACCGTTAGGTTGGAAACATTTTTGTTGTGATGATCACATAGAGAAGAGACTGAGTAAAACTGTTCTGATTAAATGGGTGTCCAACATAACTTAGGGGTGTCTGTTTCATGGCGTTTGACCGTACATCTTCCGTGCAAAAAGGAAATCAAACCATGAGTACTTGTGAAGTTATCTTTGTTGTTTCACAGCAAAAACATTTGAACTAAAACCAAAGTCATGAGTATTTGTGAACTTATTTTGCTACTTGACTGTTTCTATTTTGTTTTACCAAAACACATCTTTATTATTTATCAAATTATCTTTCTTATTTGCATTTTTCTTGGTACAGTTTTGATCCACATGGATCTTAATTTTGCATATTGCGACATTATGCTGGCGTACACAATGTTGCACAATTTCGTAATTCTTATTTTGTATTTTGCCATACGTGTATTTCATTGTTTAAATGTACATGTTTGGTGGGAACTATATTATTTAAATTTCAAGTGATTAACCGGTCACCAAGCGAAAGCTGGTCAATGTTTTCAGGAGTGTCTGTTTGTGGCTGGCTGACTGACTGACTATGTTAACACGATAGCGTTTGAACAGAGAAACATAGGACGCTCGAATTTTGTATGTGGGTAGGTAGGTAGGATATCTTGGCCATGTTCGAAAATAAAGGTCATTGGTCAAAGGTTAAGGTCACTGGAACCGAAAATGGTGACACGCGGCTGGTGATCTTTCACGTTCACGCTCTAGTGTCTGATACACGTTTGTTGGGACCCTCTGTTCATAAAATGTTTATTCATGTATGGATTGAATTATGTTTTAATATGTTTCTATGGAAACGACAAAGTACAGTGCAGTGTTAAATAAAACGATATTTTTTGTTGTCTCCTTCCAGGGCGTTGATAATGAAATAAGAATGGAAGGTATGTACATAATTTGTACACACCATGCCTGTGTGTGTGTGTGTGTGTGTGTGTGTGTGTGTGTGTGTGTGTGTGTGCGTGCGTGTGCGTGTGTGTGCGTGCGTGCGTGTGCGTGTGCGTGCGTGCGTGCGTGTGCGTGCGCGCGTATGTGTGTGTGTGTGCGTGTGCGCATGCATTTCTAAGCTCTCTCCTCTTTCATGTGCAACAATATGTCGTTATTCTCTGTCTGTCTGTTTTGATCTTTCTCCAATGTGTCTATCTATCCTTGCCCACCCCCCCCTTTTGTATTCATTTCACTCTATTCATCCTTTCCCTTACTTTTTTTCGTTTTGTAAAATTATCAGAATTGTCACTTGCTATGCATTGCTCTTTCTTGCTGTCTTTTGCTTTCTTGTTGCTTCTTTTTGTCTCAGTCTGTCTTTCCGTCTGTCTGTCTGTCTGTCTGTCTGTCTCTTTCTTTCTCTTTCTCGTCTTACGCGTCCTACATTTCTTTTCTGGCTCTGTTTCTATCTCTGTCTCTCCCTGTCTGTGTCAGCCTGTCCGTCTGTGTGTCTGTCTCTCTGTGCTTTTCTTCAGCAATGCCCCCCCCCTTTTCTTTCCTTATAGTTTGTGCACGTGAGTCCAAACGCACGCGTAACAGAGTCAAAATAAAGAGATAGACAGACAGTGGTAAACTAAGAGAGAGAGAGAGAGAGAGAGAGAGAGAGAGAGAGAGAGAGAGAGAGAGAGAGAGAGAGAGAGCGAGAGAGCGAGAGAGAGAGAGGGAGAGGGAGACAAACAGACAGACAGACATACAGAGACAGAGAGGTGTTCTATCAGTGAGGTCAGACATGTTACAGACACCTTGAAGAGACGCCGACACCCAACGTGCACTGCACGCCTGACTGCACGACATTGCACAACACGACGCCTTCATTTTCCACTACCCCCTTCTCCCCTCTATTACAAGACCACATCTACTCTGTACTCTATATTCTTCACACACACACATACACGCACACGCGAGCGCAGACACACACAGAGGAATGAATGCACGCACGCACAGTCACACACATGCACACGCGCGGACAGACACACACATACACATACACACGCATGTACGCACGCGCACGCACACACATGCACACACACACACACACACGCACGCACGCACGCACGCACGCACACGCACACGCACGCACGCACGCACACGCACGCACACGCACGCACGCACGCACACGCACACGCACGCACACGCACACACACACACACACACACACACACACACACAGAGGCATGGTGCATACAGATATTGCAGATGATTTCCATTCTTATTTCATCAACGATGGAAGGAGGCGACATAATGATCGTTTTATTTAGCACCATACTTGTCACAAACACACACGCACTTTGATTATGCTGAACATTCATATGATCTGACATAAAATAAAGAGGGCGTGGTGGTGAGTTGCGGGTGGGTGGGTGGGTGGGGGCTCAGATCTTTAAGCCTGTTAAAGGGATGGCAGTAAGGTCAGCTTCTGCCCTGTGTCAAACACAACACACACATAAGGACAAGGACATTCGTCTTTTCATTTCCCATTGTGGTATGCAGCCTTCCAGGATATTTCACCAACATCTGTTCATTCATTATTGAAAACTCTTACTCGACAACAGAACATTCATAAAGAATTCAAACCGAAATAAAAGCCATGTATTTAAAAACAAATATTCAAAAGTGCTGCAACTGTAAATGGTCTATTGGCTTAGTGATACACGCCTTTACTCCCCTAAAGAATCATCCTATGCTTATTTGCCAATGGTACTAACTGACGAACAGATAAGCACAGAAACCAACGCCTCTATAAAACACAGCCCATTTCACTCTGCACAAATAACAACTTAATAGCTGACACTGATACAGACTGTGACAGGAACGACCTTCACCATCAAGGTCATTTGTGTCACGTGTTGACTTCATGCTACGTTGATATTCTTAACAACTGCTGACAACCATTGTGGACCGCTAGGCTTTTTCGCATTACAAACAGTTATATGCTGCACAGTACTACAGTATCCCTTTTCTCGATCGAGTGAAAGACAGACTGTACTACCACAGACAGAACAGAGAAGGCTGACGGTACCTTCTGGATCGTACCCAATGATAATGACAGTCCCTTCTGGCAAAGGCCTGTGATCCACACCTGCTTCGGTTGCACGTGAACAACTCCTTACCACCATGGTTTGTTGAAAGATTGAAACGTGAACTAGGGACTAGGAGGCAGTGGACGATAGGGAGACGACAACAGGACAAACTGCGATGGCTTGGAGTCAAAACGGTCTACCTTTAGATAGTCCATTGACATATTATTGGACTTAGTACGACAACTAAAAATTTGTACTAAAAAGAAGACTGCAGAAATATAAAAAGCATAACTCCCTTTATATATTTCTGCAGTTATTGTTTGATACAAGTTATTATTTTTTGTAATAGGTTCAATAATACGTCAGTGGACTATCTAAAGATAGTCCGTTTTGACTCGAAGCCATCGAAAGGACAATGTGCTAAGCAGGACAACATGGTGAGGACATACAGCAGGACAAAGGAAAATGTGCTAAACAGGACAACATGGTGCGGACAGGACAAATGACACTGTGCTAAACAGGACAAAATGGTAAGGACAGGACAAAGGACACTGTGCTAAACAGGACAACATGGTGAGGACATACACCAGGACAAAGGACAATGTGCTAAACAGGACAACATGGTGAGGACATACACCAGGACAAAGGACATTGTGTGCTAAGCAGGACAACATGGTGAGGACATACACCATGACAAAGGACATTGTGCTAAGCAGGACAACATGGTGAGGACATACAACAGGAGAAAGGACATTGTGCTAAGCAGGACAACATGGTGAGGACATACAACAGGACAAAGGACAGTGTGCTAAACAGGACAACATGGTGAGGACATACAACAGGAGAAAGGACATTGTGCTAAGCAGGACAACATGGTGAGGACATACAACAGGACAAAGGACAATGTGCTAAGCAGGACAACATGGTGAGGACATACAACAGGACAAAGGACAATGTGCTAAACAGGACAACATGGTGAGGACATACAACAGGACAAAGGACATTGTGCTAAGCAGGACAACATGGTGAGGACATACAACAGGACAAAGGACAATGTGCTAAGCAGGACAACATGGTGAGGACATACAACAGGACAAAGGACATTGTGCTAAGCAGGACAACATGGTGATGACAGACAACAGGACAAAGGACAATGTGCTAAACAGGACAACATGGTGAGGACATACAACAGGACAAAGGACAATGTGCTAAGCAGGACAACATGGTGAGGACATACAACAGGACAAAGGACATTGTGCTAAGCAGGACAACATGGTGAGGACATACAACAGGACAAAGGACAATGTACTAAACAGGACAACATGGTGAGGACATACACCAGGACAAAGGACAATGTGCTAAACAGGACAACATGGTGAGGACATACACCAGGACACATGTGCTAAACAGGACAACATGGTGAGGACATACACCAGGACAATGTGCTAAACAGGACAACATGGTGAGGACATACACCAGGACAAAGGACAGTGTGCTAAACAGGACAACATGGTGAGGACATACACCAAGACGAAGGACATTGTGCTAAACAGGACAACATGGTGAGGACATACACAGGACAAAGGACAATGTGCTAAACAGGACAACATGGTGAGGACATACACCAGGACAAAGGACACTGTGCTAAACAGGACAACATGGTGAGGACATACACCAGGACAAAGGACATTGTGCTAAACAGGACAACATGGTGAGGACATACAGCAGGACAAAGGACAATGTGCTAAACAGGACAACATGGTGAGGACATACAGCAGGACAAAGGACACTGTGCTAAACAGGACAACATGGTGAGGACATACACCAGGACAAAGGACAATGTGCTAAACAGGACAACATGGTGAGGACATACACCAGGACAAAGGACAGTGTGCTAAACAGGACAACATGGTGATGACATACACCAGGACAAAGGACAATGTGCTAAACAGGACAACATGGTGAGGACATACAACAGGACAAAGGACAGTGTGCTAAACAGGACAACATGGTGAGGACATACACCAGGACAAAGGACAGTGTGCTAAACAGGACAACATGGTGAGGACATACACCAGGACAAAGGACACTGTGCTAAACAGGACAACATGGTGATGACATACACCAGGACAAAGGACACTGTGCTAAGCAGGACAACATGGTGAGGACATACACCAGGACAAAGGACAGTGTGCTAAACAGGACAACATGGTGATGACATACACCAGGACAAAGGACACTGTGCTAAGCAGGACAACATGGTGAGGACATACACCAGGACAAAGGACAGTGTGCTAAACAGGACAACATGGTGATGACATACACCAGGACAAAGGACACTGTGCTAAACAGGACAACATGGTGAGGACATACACCAGGACAAAGGACAGTGTGCTAAACAGGACAACATGGTGATGACATACACCAGGACAAAGGACACTGTGCTAAACAGGACAACATGGTGAGGACATACACCAGGACAAAGGACAATGTGCTAAACAGGACAACATGGTGAGGACATACACCAGGACAAAGGACAGTGTGCTAAACAGGACAACATGGTGAGGACATACACCAGGACAAAGGACAGTGTGCTAAACAGGACAACATGGTGAGGACATACACCAGGACAAAGGACAGTGTGCTAAACAGGACAACATGGTGAGGACATACACCAGGACAAAGGACAATGTGCTAAACAGGACAACATGGTGAGGACATACACCAGGACAATGGACAGTGTGCTAAACAGGACAACATGGTGAGGACATACACCAGGACAAAGGACAGTGTGCTAAACAGGACAACATGGTGAGGACATACACCTACCGCCAGTATAAGTATAGCCTAAGCATGACATGTCTGATAATGTGGGAAATATCAACATCAACAACAAGCAAGCAAACGAACAAAGAAAAGAAAACAGTCATAAGTTTCTTTACTGTCCACTGGCATTGTGCAAACGCGCATGAAAAATTATCTTTCACTGTGTAAAATGAGATAAAATACATCGAAATTAAAATTTAAATATTAATTTAAAAAGCATGGAACGGAAAGGGGTAGACTTATTTAAAAGTATTCAAGCAACACCTCAGACAATAATAACTATTCTTCGTGTTATCTTTACCCCCCCCCCCCCCTTTTCGATGACAGTAGTGTTTTATTCAGTATTTGGATGAGTTGAGTTTCACTATGGAGACGTCAGCATCATTGTGCAAAATGTCATTGTAACCTATTTCGGAGTTTAGGGTATGGTAACTGAAAGAACATGTACTCACAGACATAGACAAGGACACAGACAAAGACAGACAGACAGACACAGAAACATGCTAATCATTGATCCGACAGTAAAGCACTCCGTTTTCATTAATACTGGGAGGACACATACAGTAGTAGTAGTAGTAGTAGTAGTAGTAGTAGTAGTAGTAGTAGTAGTAGTAGTAGTAGTAGTAGTAGTAGTAGTAGTAGTTTTAGGGCACGAAGTGGGCCTCGCGACCCTTTTACGCCCTTTCTCGTTTGTTACTGTGTTGTTTTCATATAACTTGCTTCTGGAAGCAGAACGGTGAAGGTTATGGCATACAAAGAAGAAAAAGAAGAAGAAGAAGAAGAAGAAGAAGAAGAAGAAGAAGAAGAAGAAGAAGAAGAAGAAGAAGAAGACAAAAAGTAGACGGTGGATAAAGTGGGTCACTCCCTTTTGGAACTTCCTTTTCTATCTAGCCAATGAACAGCTGGTATTCTGTTCCGAAAACCACCCAGGGAAAGGGAAAGGGTGAGGGGTGGAATGGAGGGATGGGGTGGGGGCTTGAGCGTTGTATTTCAAGCCCTCTTTATTCCTATTAAAGCAGCTTCACCCTCACCCCCCCCCCCCACACACACACACACACACCATCCATTCCTTTTCCCTGGCCCTATCCTATACCTTACCACTTTTCCTATCTTGTTTCTAGGAACATTTCATTCCTGTCCTTATATGGTCTTCTGAGTGCCTCCCCCCCCCCCCCCCACACACACACAACACCCTTTCCCCTTCCCTTGCCCTATTTACCACTGTACCTATCTTGTTTCTAGGAACATTTCATTCCTGTCCTTATATGGTCTTCTGAGTGTCCCCCCTCATTAAGCTACAAACGAATATTTCGCGATTTTGACACGTGATCTGGTGGGTCTTTAAGAAAATGTTGTCAATGGTAATTCGCTTATAAGTAAATAGAACTCGCTTATAAGAAAATGAACTGCAAACCAACTCTCTTGTATGACATAATTTTCTTATATCCAAGTTTCCATTGCGGATGGGAGAAGGAATTTGCTTGCTTATAACCGAGTTTTCTTATAAGTGAGTTTCTTATATCCGAGTTTTGATCATAGATAAGAAAGAAGAAGTTCGGCAAGGAAATTGTTTTTGCTTCATTATAAGCGAGTTTTCTTATAAGCGAGTTTCTTATAAGCGGATTCGGCATTTCTTTTTTTAGCAGTTGCAGGCGAGAGGCACAGAGAGAGAGAGAGAGAGAGAGAGAGAGAGAGAGAGAGAGAGAGAGAGAGAGAGAGAGAGAGAGAGAGAGAGAGAGCGAGAGAGAGAGAGAGAGAGAGAGAGAGAGAGAGAGAGAGAGAGAGAGAGAGAGAGAGAGAGAGAGAGAAACGAAAACGTAAACGAACACGAAAACGGAATTTTATTTAACCAGGGAACATGAGATAAGCAAGTTACATGCTTTTTTTCCACCCAGTCCTGAGAGAGAGAGAGAGAGAGAGAGAGAGAGAGAGAGAGAGAGAGAGAGAGAGAGAGAGAGAGAGAGAGAGAGAGAGAGAGAGAGAGAGGGGGGGGGGCACGAATACGAATTGCCAAGAGTTGTCACGAAGCAAACACCGTGAAAGAAGTTATATTGATAGCTATAAGTCCTTTTAGAGGGTCTTAGTTTTGTTTTGTTTCCACAGACAGGTACAGTTTGTTCTTCTTCTTGTTTTCTGATCGCTCGGACAGTTTCCTGTCAATTAAGTGCCCGGATGCGTCATGCTGCAGTTATGCGCCTAAAGAAGAAATAGTTAGTCCCAGCATGCCCATCTTCGGCTGGAAAAGAACAAAGGCAGGAGAATGGACCAGTGAGGCAGAAAAGTAGTAGATTGATATGAAGCAACTGGAAAAGGGCAGAGTCAAAGAGAGTGACAGATTAGAGGAAGTTATAGGGCACATAATTTTAAGAAGGTGGGGAACTATTTTGTGCAAAGACCCCCCCCCCCCCCCAATATCCCTATACTGGAGGGTAAAGTTAATGATTCGGGTGGATAACATTTGTCTATGCTTGTCAGTAAGTGTGTTCAAAATCTGAAATGAAATTGTAATAATTATTTCAATATTAGCTGAGTGTGTCTCTATCTCTTTTTCACATGAACGGCAACACAATCATGCAAACCAGTTTGCATTCCTCTGGAATTTCATCATTAAATGTTGGCTTAACCCGTTGTCCCGAAATCGTGTGTGTATGTTTGTGAATCTCTGTGTGTGTGTGTGTGTGTGTGTGTGTGTGTGTGTGTGTGTGTGTGTGTGTGTGTGTGTGTGTGTGTGTGTGTGTGTGTATGTGTGTGTGTATGTGTGTGTGCGTGTGCGTGCGTGTGTGCGTGTGCGTGTGTGTGTGTGTGTGTGTGTGCATGTGTGTGTGTGTGCGTGTGCGTGCGTGTGCGTGCGTGCGCGTGAGTGTGCGTGCGTGCGTGTGTGTGTGTGTGTGTGTGTGTGTGTATGTGTGTGTGTGTGTGTGTGTGTGTGTGTGTGTGTATATGTGTGCGTGTGTGTGTGTGTGTGTGTGTGTGTGTGTGTGTGTGTGTGTGTGTGTAGAATTTGATATGGAGTCGTAAACATTACGGGGTGTCTACACTGCAATTTGGCCACCCTTTAGATGAGTTTAAAAAAAAAAGTAACTTTCATCCTTGAGTCATCGGAATCATTAAGCAAACTATCATCACAATCCGTTTAGTACGTAAGGCAATGGTAGCTGGATCAAAGGTTTACAGACTGGTGCAGGGAGGTATGCATCCCCACAGACAGACAGACAGACAGACAGACAGACAGACAGACAGACAGACACACAGACAGGCAGACAGACAAGCCTGGAAAACATAAAAATCCTTGTTCCGTTTGTAATGAACTCTGTTTTATTGTAACCGAACGGATTCAAACATCTGCTTCTTGAAGCAGAACAGGGAATATATTGCGATATTGCAGGATGAGCAATCTTGCATCTTAGATCACTCCCCCACCTCATGTTTACGACCCTCAATCTCAAAGTCTGCTTCTTTCAGCTATACAAAAAAATCAAACAAATCTTCAGCTGATACTAACCTTACCCACCCCCCCCCCCCCCCCCCCCCCCCCCCCCCCCCCCCATAAATGGTAGTAATGTTGTTTGTTAGTCAAACTTTTGCATGCAAGACTTTGAGGGAGGGGGGGCGGTCAATGCACAAGATACGCGCGAGTAGATCATGCAGTCAAAGCTAGAAAAAGAAGAAGAAGAAGAAGAAAAAAAAAGAAGAAAAATACACGACTTTTGTATACGGTGAAAAGAAAAGGGGAAACCCCTTTCAGAACTGTCCTGTTGCTCCAGCCAATCAACGGCTAGAGTTCTGCTATGGAAACCAGCCAGGGAAGAGGTGAGGGTGGAATGAAGGGGGCTTATGTTTTATGTTATAAAGATCCCCGCAAGTGCACCCCACCCCCACCCTCCTAACTCTACAGACATAATTTTGTGTACCCGACCAAGTTATTATTTGAAACGAATCTTTCACCCCCTCCCCTGGCCACACACCCTGGGTGTTTCCTGCGTTGAGTAACAAACTTACATTTCTGTTGCTATTCCTTATCACCAGTGGAGAGAGAGAGAGAGAGAGAGAGAGAGAGAGAGAGAGAGAGAGAGAGAGAGAGAGAGAGAGAGAGAGAGAGAGAGAGAGGGGGGGTATTCAGACAGACAGTTGCACAGACAGACAGAGGGAGAGCAAACAGACATATGCAAGGCAACTCAGACACAAGCAGTGGCATAGGAACGTTTTGAAGCTAGGAGGGCGCGCGGGGGGGGGGGGGGGGCAGGATTGCCAACAAACCGGAGGGGGGGGGGGGGGGGGGATGCAAGCGCCCGGCCAAGGTACATGGAGAGGGTAAGTTGCACGTCTTAGTAAATGCTACAAAAACACTTTGTAATTGTTATTTTTAACCATAATTATAATCAGCAATAAAACAAGCGCGAAATCGCAATAGTTTGTGGCACTCGGTCTATTTTTACCACTCCAATCATGAGTCACCTCCCCTGGCCTTTCAATAATTTAAATCTCTAAACCAGAATGTTATCTCTGCACCATTTCGTAACTTTTTATATCTTTTGGAAAACATTTAAAACTATGTATCCTACTTATACTCATCAAAAGAAGCACCGCATACTCGTCGTGTCTGTTGTAGTGTCTGTATTACGTATGTTTATTATTTTGTACGCTTTTAAAATACATAATTTTAAAGAGCGGCCTCAATTTGAAGTGTAGCCTCGATTTGAAGTGCGACAATTTCAAATGTGCGACAATTTTGGACCGACAGACCGACCGACCGACCGACCGACCGACAAAGTGAGTGATAGGTTTGTGGCTTGAGCCACAAACAAAAAAATATATCAATGAAAGGAACCACCATGTGCATTGAAATGAGACAACCAAAAGACATAACAATGCAACAATAGTTTGGGGGCGGATCAGCCAGTCATGTAACAGGGGAGGGGTAGTTCCAAGTGGTCAATTGGGGTGGGGTGAGGGGTCTGGGGGGCTTGTCTCCAGAAGCTGATGATAATATGAATGTACAAGATGCAGTCAAGGCTTCTCGTGAGAGAATAAGATGCAACTAACATGGGACTACTTTTCTCCCTCTTTTTCTTTTCTTTCTATATTTTGTTTTTGAGGGGTGGAACCCATGTAACCCCCCTCAAATCCATATTTGATGTAGTACCCAAGTCCAAGACATGCAACAAGATAAAAACAATGAGGTCCATGTAACAGGATAAAAACAATGAGGTCCATGTAACAGGATAAAAACAATGAGGTTCATGTAACAAGATAAAAACAATGAGGTCCATGTAACAGGATAAAAACAATGAGGTCCATGTAACAAGATAAAAACAATGAGGTCCATGTAACAGGATAAAAACAATGAGGTCCATGTAACAAGATAAAAACAATGAGGTCCATGTAACAAGATAAAAACAATGAGGTCCATGTAACAGGATAAAAACAATGAGGTCCATGTAACAGGATAAAAACAATGAGGTTCATGTAACAGGATAAAAACAATGAGGTTCATGTAACAGGATAAAAACAATGAGGTCCATGTAACAAGATAAAAACAATGAGGTTCATGTAACAAGATAAAAACAATGAGGTCCATGTAACAGGATAAAAACAATGAGGTCCATGTAACAAGATAAAAACAATGAGGTTCATTGATAAAAACAATGAGGTCCATGTAACAAGATAAAAACAATGAGGTCCATGTAACAAGATAAAAACAATGAGGTTCATGTAACAGGATAAAAACAATGAGGTTCATGTAACAGGATAAAAACAATGAGGTCCATGTAACAAGATAAAAACAATGAGGTTCATGTAACAGGATAAAAACAATGAGGTTCATGTAACAAGATAAAAACAATGAGGTCCATGTAACAAGATAAAAACAATGAGGTTCATGTAACAGGATAAAAACAATGAGGTCCATGTAACAAGATAAAAACAATGAGGTCCATGTGAGGTCCATGTAACAAGATAAAAACAATGAGGTCCATGTAACAGGATAAAAACAATGAGGTCCATGTAACAAGATAAAAACAATGAGGTCCATGTAACAGGATAAAAACAATGAGGTCCATGTAACAAGATAAAAACAATGAGGTCCATGTAACAAGAAAAACAATGAGGTCCATGTAACAAGATAAAAACAATGAGGTCCATGTAACAGGATAAAAACAAAGAGGTCCATGTAACAGGATAAAAACAATGAGGTTCCATGTAACAGGATAAAAACAATGAGGTCCATGTAACAGGATAAAAACAATGAGGTCCATGTAACAAGATAAAAACAATGAGGTCCATGTAACA
>CM065712.1:22313013-22348013 GCA_017654935.2 Phymorhynchus buccinoides | reverse complement strand
CTCAACATGTTGTCCTGTTTAGCACACTGTCCTTTGTCCTGCTTTTTTAATTAATATTTAATTTTAATTTCGTGTATGTCCTCACCATGTTGTCCTGTTTAGCACAGTGTCCTTTGTCCTGGTGTATGTCCTCACCATGTTGTCCTGTTTAGCACATTGTCCTTTGTCCTGGTGTATGTCATCACCATGTTGTCCTGTTTAGCACAGTGTCCTTTGTCCTGGTGTATGTCCTCACCATGTTGTCCTGTTTAGCACATTGTCCTTTGTCCTGGTGTATGTCATCACCATGTTGTCCTGTTTAGCACAGTGTCCTTTGTCCTGGTGTATGTCCTCACCATGTTGTCCTGTTTAGCACAGTGTCCTTTGTCCTGGTGTATGTCCTCACCATGTTGTCCTGTTTAGCACATTGTCCTGGTGTATGTTCTCACCATGTTGTCCTGTTTAGCACAGTGTCCTTTGTCCTGGTGTATGTCCTCACCATGTTGTCCTGTTTAGCACATTGTCCTTTGTCCTGGTGTATGTCCTCACCATGTTGTCCTGTTTAGCACAGTGTCCTTTGTCCTGGTGTATGTCCTCACCATGTTGTCCTGTTTAGCACAGTGTCCATTGTCCTGGTGTATGTCCTCACCATGTTGTCCTGTTTAGCACAGTGTCCTTTGTCCTGTTGTATGTCCTCACCATGTTGTCCTGTTTAGCACATTGTCCTTTGTCCTGATGTATGTCCTCACCATGTTGTCCTGTTTAGCACATTGTCCTTTGTCCTGGTGTATGTCCTCACCATGTTGTCCTGTTTAGCACATTGTCCTTTGTCCTGGTGTATGTCCTCACCATGTTGTCCTGTTTAGCACATTGTCCTTTGTCCTGGTGTATGTCCTCACCATGTTGTCCTGCTTAGCACATTGTCCTTTGTCCTGGTGTATGTCCTCACCATGTTGTCCTGTTTAGCACAATGTCCTTTGTCCTGGTGTATGTCCTCACCATGTTGTCCTGTTTAGCACACTGTCCTTTGTCCTGTTGTATGTCCTCACCATGTTGTCCTGTTTAGCACAATGTCCTTTGTCCTGTTGTACTATGTCCTCACCATGTTGTCCTGTTTAGCACATTGTCCTTTGTCCTGGTGTATGTCCTCACCATGTTGTCCTGTTTAGCACAGTGTCATTTGTCCTGTCCTTACCATTTTGTCCTGTTTAGCACAGTGTCCTTTGTCCTGGTGTATGTCCTCACCATGTTGTCCTGTTTAGCACATTGTCCTTTGTCCTGTTGTATGTCCTCACCATGTTGTCCTGTTTAGCACACTGTCCTTTGTCCTGTTGTATGTCCTCACCATGTTGTCCTGTTTAGCACATTGTCCTTTGTCCTGGTGTATGTCCTCACCATGTTGTCCTGTTTAGCACATTGTCCTTTGTCCTGGTGTATGTCCTCACCATGTTGTCCTGCTTAGCACACTGTCCTTTGTCCTGTTGTATGTCCTCACCATGTTGTTCTGTTTAGCACATTGTCCTTTCGATGGCTTGGAGTCAAAACGGACTATCTTTAGATAGTCCACTGACGTATTATTGAACCTATTACCATAACTAATAACTTGTATCAAACAATAACTGCAGAAATATATAAAGGGAGTTATGCTTTTTATATTTATGCAGTCTTTTTTTTAGTACAAGTTATTAGTTTTCGTAATAAGTTCCAACAATATGTCAATGGACTATCTAAAGGTATAATCCGTTTTGACTCCAAGCCATAGCAGTTCGTCCTGTTGTCTTCTCCCTATCTTCCACTGCCTCCTAGTCCCCACTTCACGTTTCAATCTTTCAACAAACCATGGTGGTAAGGAGTTGTTTATGTGCAACCGAAGAAGGTGTGGATTACAGGCCTTTGCCAGAATGGACTGTCATTATGACTGGGTACGATCCAGAAGGTACCGTCAGCCTTCTCTGTTCGTTCTGTGGTAGTACCGTCTGTCTTTCACCCGATCGAGAAAAGGGACAGTACTGTGCAGCATATAACTGTCGTAATGCGGTGAGGCCTAGCGGTCCACATTGGTTGTCAGCAGTTGTTAGGAATGTCAACGTAGCATGAAGCCAACACGTGACACAAAATACCTTGATGGTGAAGGTCGTTCCTGTCACAGTCTGTATCAGTGTCAGCTGTTAAGTTGTTATTTGTGCAGAGTGAAATGGGCCGTGTTTTATAGAGGCGTTGGTTTGTGTGCTTATCATTCGAAAATAAGCATAGGATGATTCTTAGGAGAGTAAAGGCGTGTATCACTAAGCCAATAGACCTTTTACAGTTGCAGCACCCTTGAATTGTTCTTTTTTAATACATAGCTTTTATTTCGGTTTGAATTCTTTATGAATGTTCTGTTGTCGAGTAAGATTTTTCAATAATGAATGAAACTATGTTGATGACATTTCTTAGAAGGCTGCACACCACAATCGGAAATGGAATGACGAATGTCCTTGTCCTTAAGTGTGTGTTGTGTTTGATACAGGGCAGAAGCTGACCTTACTGCCATCCCTTTAACAGGCTTAAAGATCTGAGCCCCCACCCACCCACCCACCCGCAACTCACCACCACGCCCTCTTTATTTTATGTCAGATCATATGAATGTTCAGCATAATCAAAGTGCGTGTGTGTTTGTGACAAGTATGGTGCTAAATAAAACGATCATTATGTCGCCTCCTTCCATCGTTGATGAAATAAGAATGGAAATCATCTGCAATATCTGTATGCACCATGCCTCTGTGTGTGTGTGTGTGTGTGTGTGTGTGTGTGTGTGTGTGTGTGTGTGTGTGTGTGTGTGTGTGTGTGTGTGCGTGTGCGTGCGTGCGTGCGTGTGCGTGCGTGCGTGCGTGTGTGTGTGCATGTGTGTGTCGTGCGTGCGTACGTGCGTACATGCGTGTGTATGTGTATGTGTGTGTCTGTCCGCGCGTGTGCATGTGTGTGACTGTGCGTGCGTGCATTCATTCCTCTGTGTGTGTCTGCGCTCGCGTGTGCGTGTATGTGTGTGTGTGTGAAGAATATAGAGTACAGAGTAGATGTGGTCTTGTAATAGAGGGGAGAAGGGGGTAGTGGAAAATCAAAGTGTCGTGTTGTGCAATGTCGTGCAGTCAGGCGTGCAGTGCACGTTGGGTGTTGCCGTATCTTCAAGGTGTCTGTGACATGTCTGACCTCACTGAGAGAACACCTCTCTGTCTCTGTCTGTCTGTTTGTCTCTCTCTCCCTCTCTCTCTCTCTCTCTCTCTCTCTCTCTCTCTCTCTCTCTCTCTCTCTCTCTCTCTCTCCCTCTCTCTCCCTCTCTCTCCCTCCCTCTCTCTCTCCCTCTCTCTCTCTATCTCTCTCTCTCTCTCTCTCTCTCTCTCTCTCTCTCTCTCTCTCTCTCTCTCTCTCTCTCTCTCTCTCTCTCTCTCTCTCTTAGTTTACCACTGTCTGTCTATCTCTTTATTTTGACTCTGTTACGCGTGCGTTTGGACTCACGTGCACAAACTATAAGGAAAGAAAAGGGGGGGGGCATTGCTGAAGAAAAGCAGAGAGAGACAGACACACAGACGGACAGGCTGACACAGACAGGGAGAGACAGAGATAGAAACAGAGCCAGAAAAGAAATGTAGGACGCGTAAGACGAGAAAAGAGAAAGAAAGAGACAGACAGACAGACAGACAGACGGAAAGACAGACTGAGACAAAACGAAGCAACAAGAAAGCAAAAGACAGCAAGAAAGAGCAATGCATAGCAAGTGACAATTCTGATAATTTTACAAAACGAAAAAAAGTAAGGGAAAGGATGAATAGAGTGCAATAAATACAAAAGGGGGGGGGGGGGGGCAAGGATAGATAGGCACATTGGAGAAAGATCAAAACAGACAGACAGAGAACGCATCCAACAGCTCCCAAAAAGGACAGGCGAGGCCAGTGCATCCCTAGACAAAGCCACACTATTATGCACATTGCTTTTGTCAGGCTTTTGACGATTCCCAAAATAGATGTTCAGCGCGCATGCTGCTTTTACCAAATAACTGATACATGATAATAATGATCAATGAAATACCGGCAAACCATCTCCAGTGTGAATATAAAGGATTACATAAGTCATAAGTCATAAGTTTCTTTATTGTCCACTGGCATTGTACAATGCAAATGGAAACTTGTCTTCCACCGTGTAAAATAAAAATATTC
The DNA here is from genome assembly GCA_017654935.2 of Phymorhynchus buccinoides. NCBI lineage: Eukaryota > Metazoa > Mollusca > Gastropoda > Neogastropoda > Raphitomidae > Phymorhynchus > Phymorhynchus buccinoides. The sequence goes on along the minus strand of CM065712.1, from coordinate 22,343,841 downwards.
AATAAAAGTATGAAACTTAAATTTACATTAACAAATAACTATGTACCTCTCACACCACACCCAATCATTCATCCGCTCTCCGCTTTCTTGTTCACTCATCATGCAACCCACCACCACTTCGACCTTTATTTTTAACCCCCTCTTTTCTTCCTCCCTCCCTCCTCCTTCTTTCCGGTTCCTTTTCTCTCTCCCCCCCCCCCCCACCCCCCTTTTTCTTTCAAATTATTTTGAGGTAGGCCCTTTCACGCTCTCCCTCATCCCATTGCTCGCATGGACGACCAAGATGGACAAGATGGACCAAGATGGACCAAGATGGACAAGATGGACCAAGATGGACAAGATGGACCAAGATGGACCAAGATGGACAAGATGGACCAAGATGGACCAAGATGGACCATGATGGACCAAGATGGACAAGATGGACCAAGATGGACATCCCCAAGAGCCTCAAGTGTTGTCATTTGATACAAACATGTCTGGGTTTCTGTTTTAAAAAATATGTCATTTTGTGAAAATTTACCCCACCCCACCCTTCCTTCCTCATCAGTCACACAAAAATCGCATGCAATAAACAGAAAGAAGAAAAAATGGGTGGCGCGCCTCTGGCTGCGACGCGCTCTCCAGGTAGGGAGCAACCCGAATTTCACAGACACCTCTGTGACTATAAAGTACCAAATACCTGTTTTTAAAAAAACATAACACAACATAACAGCACAGTTCATTAAAATGCTTCCAGGTACAGACACCTGCAGTGTTGGTCACAAAACCACACCGTCAGCTAAAATGAATCACACGGCTACATGTGGTTCACGTGTTTCTATTACGCATTAGGTATTAGGTACTTTATAGTCACAAAGGCGTCTGTGAAATTCGGGTTGCTCCCACCTGGAGAGCGCGTCGCAGCCAGAGGCGCGCCATCCAATTTGTTTTTGCATGAAATTTGTGTGTGACTGATGAGGACCAAATGACAAATTTTTTTGTTGCCACTGGGATTAACGCGTGCTGCATGCGTGGGCACACGGGACCTCGGTTTATCGTCTCATCCGATAGACTCCACGTTCAGACCGTAAGGCCTAGTGCAAAGTGAGAGAACAAAATACCCTGTACCCAGGTTCGAACTCGGGTTTAATTGACACAAGGCGAACGCGTTACCTCTGTGCCACTCTACACCCGTGGTTCTGTTTAATTTCATAGTACAGTCCACTCAAGGAACAAACCCCTTGGACCACAATGCTTCCAGACCATAGAACAAACAGAGCAGTCCATCAGAATGCTTCCAAACCATACAACAAACAGAGCAGTCCACCAGAATGCTTCCAGACCATAGAACAAACAGAGCAGTCCATCAGAATGCTTCCAAACCATACAACAAACAGAGCAGTCCACCAGAATGCTTCCAGACCATAGAACAAACAGAGCAGTCCATCAGAATGCTTCCAGACCATACAACAAACAGAGCAGTCCATCAGAATGCTTCCAGACCATAGAACAAACAGAGCAGTCCATCAGAATGCTTCCAAACCATACAACAAACAGAGCAGTCCACCAGAATGCTTCCAAACCATAGAACAAACAGAGCAGTCCATCAGAATGCTTCCAAACCATAGAACAAACAGAGCAGTCCATCAGAATGCTTCCAAACCATAGAACAAACAGAGCAGTCCATCAGAATGCTTCCAGACCATAGAACAAACAGAGCAGTCCACCAGAATGCTTCCAAACCATACAACAAACAGAGCAGTCCATCAGAATGCTTCCAAACCATAGAACAAACAGAGCAGTCCATCAGAATGCTTCCAAACCATAGAACAAACAGAGCAGTCCATCAGAATGCTTCCAGACCATAGAACAAACAGAGCAGTCCACCAGAATGCTTCCAAACCATACAACAAACAGAGCAGTCCATCAGAATGCTTCCAAACCATACAACAAACAGAGCAGTCCATCAGAATGCTTCCAAACCATACAACAAACAGAGCAGTCCACCAGAATGCTTCCAGACCATACAACAAACAGAGCAGTCCATCAGAATGCTTCCAAACCATACAACAAACAGAGCAGTCCACCAGAATGCTTCCAGACCATACAACAAACAGAGCAGTCCACCAGAATGCTTCCAGACCATACAACAAACAGAGCAGTCCATCAGAATGCTTCCAAACCATACAACAAACAGAGCAGTCCACCAGAATGCTTCCAAACCATACAACAAACAGAGCAGTCCACCAGAATGCTTCCAAACCATAGAACAAACAGAGCAGTCCATCAGAATGCTTCCAAACCATACAACAAACAGAGCAGTCCATCAGAATGCTTCCAGACCATACAACAAACAGAGCAGTCCACCAGAATGCTTCCAGACCATACAACAAACAGAGCAGTCCACCAGAATGCTTCCAAACCATACAACAAACAGAGCAGTCCATCAGAATGCTTCCAGACCATACAACAAACAGAGCAGTCCATAAGAATGCTTCCAAACCATAGAACAAACAGAGCAGTCCACCAGAATGCTTCCAGACCATACAACAAACAGAGCAGTCCACCAGAATGCTTCCAGACCATACAACAAACAGAGCAGTCCATCAGAATGCTTCCAAACCATACAACAAACAGAGCAGTCCATCAGAATGCTTCCAGACCATAGAACAAACAGAGCAGTCCATCAGAATGCTTCCAGACCATACAACAAACAGAGCAGTCCATAAGAATGCTTCCAAACCATAGAACAAACAGAGCAGTCCACCAGAATGCTTCCAAACCATAGAACAAACAGAGCAGTCCATCAGAATGCTTCCAAACCATACAACAAACAGAGCAGTCCACCAGAATGCTTCCAGACCATACAACAAACAGAGCAGTCCATCAGAATGCTTCCAAACCATACAACAAACAGAGCAGTCCACCAGAATGCTTCCAAACCATAGAACAAACAGAGCAGTCCATCAGAATGCTTCCAAACCATACAACAAACAGAGCAGTCCATCAGAATGCTTCCAAACCATACAACAAACAGAGCAGTCCACCAGAATGCTTCCAAACCATAGAACAAACAGAGCAGTCCACCAGAATGCTTCCAAACCATAGAACAAACAGAGCAGTCCATCAGAATGCTTCCAAACCATAGAACAAACAGAGCAGTCCATCAGAATGCTTCCAGACCATAGAACAAACAGAGCAGTCCATCAGAATGCTTCCAAACCATAGAACAAACAGAGCAGTCCATCAGAATGCTTCCAAACCATACAACAAACAGAGCAGTCCATCAGAATGCTTCCAGACCATAGAACAAACAGAGCAGTCCATCAGAATGCTTCCAAACCATAGAACAAACAGAGCAGTCCACCAGAATGCTTCCAAACCATAGAACAAACAGAGCAGTCCATCAGAATGCTTCCAAACCATAGAACAAACAGAGCAGTCCACCAGAATGCTTCCAAACCATACAACAAACAGAGCAGTCCATCAGAATGCTTCCAAACCATAGAACAAACAGAGCAGTCCATCAGAATGCTTCCAAACCATACAACAAACAGAGCAGTCCACCAGAATGCTTCCAAACCATACAACAAACAGAGCAGTCCATCAGAATGCTTCCAGACCATACAACAAACAGAGCAGTCCATCAGAATGCTTCCAAACCATACAACAAACAGAGCAGTCCACCAGAATGCTTCCAAACCATACAACAAACAGAGCAGTCCACCAGAATGCTTCCAGACCATACAACAAACAGAGCAGTCCATCAGAATGCTTCCAAACCATACAACAAACAGAGCAGTCCACCAGAATGCTTCCAAACCATACAACAAACAGAGCAGTCCATCAGAATGCTTCCAAACCATAGAACAAACAGAGCAGTCCACCAGAATGCTTCCAAACCATAGAACAAACAGAGCAGTCCATCAGAATGCTTCCAAACCATAGAACAAACAGAGCAGTCCATCAGAATGCTTCCAAACCATACAACAAACAGAGCAGTCCATCAGAATGCTTCCAGACCATAGAACAAACAGAGCAGTCCATCAGAATGCTTCCAAACCATAGAACAAACAGAGCAGTCCACCAGAATGCTTCCAAACCATAGAACAAACAGAGCAGTCCATCAGAATGCTTCCAAACCATACAACAAACAGAGCAGTCCATCAGAATGCTTCCAAACCATACAACAAACAGAGCAGTCCATCAGAATGCTTCCAAACCATAGAACAAACAGAGCAGTCCATCAGAATGCTTCCAGACCATACAACAAACAGAGCAGTCCATAAGAATGCTTCCAAACCATAGAACAAACAGAGCAGTCCACCAGAATGCTTCCAAACCATAGAACAAACAGAGCAGTCCATCAGAATGCTTCCAGACCATAGAACAAACAGAGCAGTCCATCAGAATGCTTCCAAACCATACAACAAACAGAGCAGTCCATCAGAATGCTTCCAGACCATAGAACAAACAGAGCAGTCCATCAGAATGCTTCCAGACCATACAACAAACAGAGCAGTCCATCAGAATGCTTCCAAACCATACAACAAACAGAGCAGTCCACCAGAATGCTTCCAGACCATACAACAAACAGAGCAGTCCACCAGAATGCTTCCAGACCATACAACAAACAGAGCAGTCCATCAGAATGCTTCCAAACCATACAACAAACAGAGCAGTCCACCAGAATGCTTCCAAACCATACAACAAACAGAGCAGTCCACCAGAATGCTTCCAGACCATACAACAAACAGAGCAGTCCACCAGAATGCTTCCAGACCATACAACAAACAGAGCAGTCCATCAGAATGCTTCCAAACCATACAACAAACAGAGCAGTCCACCAGAATGCTTCCAGACCATACAACAAACAGAGCAGTCCATCAGAATGCTTCCAGACCATACAACAAACAGAGCAGTCCATCAGAATGCTTCCAAACCATACAACAAACAGAGCAGTCCATCAGAATGCTTCCAAACCATACAACAAACAGAGCAGTCCACCAGAATGCTTCCAGACCATACAACAAACAGAGCAGTCCATAAGAATGCTTCCAAACCATAGAACAAACAGAGCAGTCCACCAGAATGCTTCCAAACCATAGAACAAACAGAGCAGTCCACCAGAATGCTTCCAGACCATAGAACAAACAGAGCAGTCCATCAGAATGCTTCCAGACCATAGAACAAACAGAGCAGTCCATCAGAATGCTTCCAGACCATAGAACAAACAGAGCAGTCCATCAGAATGCTTCCAAACCATACAACAAACAGAGCAGTCCACCAGAATGCTTCCAGACCATAGAACAAACAGAGCAGTCCACCAGAATGCTTCCAGACCATAGAACAAACAGAGCAGTCCATCAGAATGCTTCCAAACCATACAACAAACAGAGCAGTCCATCAGAATGCTTCCAAACCATACAACAAACAGAGCAGTCCACCAGAATGCTTCCAGACCATACAACAAACAGAGCAGTCCACCAGAATGCTTCCAGACCATACAACAAACAGAGCAGTCCATCAGAATGCTTCCAAACCATACAACAAACAGAGCAGTCCACCAGAATGCTTCCAGACCATACAACAAACAGAGCAGTCCATCAGAATGCTTCCAGACCATACAACAAACAGAGCAGTCCATCAGAATGCTTCCAAACCATACAACAAACAGAGCAGTCCACCAGAATGCTTCCAGACCATAGAACAAACAGAGCAGTCCATCAGAATGCTTCCAGACCATAGAACAAACAGAGCAGTCCATCAGAATGCTTCCAAACCATAGAACAAACAGAGCAGTCCATCAGAATGCTTCCAGACCATAGAACAAACAGAGCAGTCCATCAGAATGCTTCCAAACCATACAACAAACAGAGCAGTCCATCAGAATGCTTCCAGACCATACAACAAACAGAGCAGTCCATCAGAATGCTTCCAAACCATAGAACAAACAGAGCAGTCCATCAGAATGCTTCCAAACCATACAACAAACAGAGCAGTCCATCAGAATGCTTCCAGACCATACAACAAACAGAGCAGTCCATCAGAATGCTTCCAAACCATACAACAAACAGAGCAGTCCACCAGAATGCTTCCAGACCATACAACAAACAGAGCAGTCCATAAGAATGCTTCCAAACCATAGAACAAACAGAGCAGTCCACCAGAATGCTTCCAAACCATACAACAAACAGAGCAGTCCACCAGAATGCTTCCAGACCATACAACAAACAGAGCAGTCCATCAGAATGCTTCCAAACCATACAACAAACAGAGCAGTCCATCAGAATGCTTCCAAACCATAGAACAAACAGAGCAGTCCATCAGAATGCTTCCAAACCATACAACAAACAGAGCAGTCCACCAGAATGCTTCCAGACCATAGAACAAACAGAGCAGTCCACCAGAATGCTTCCAGACCATAGAACAAACAGAGCAGTCCATCAGAATGCTTCCAAACCATACAACAAACAGAGCAGTCCATCAGAATGCTTCCAAACCATACAACAAACAGAGCAGTCCATCAGAATGCTTCCAGACCATACAACAAACAGAGCAGTCCATCAGAATGCTTCCAAGACCATACAACAAACAGAGCAGTCCATCAGAATGCTTCCAAACCATAGAACAAACAGAGCAGTCCATCAGAATGCTTCCAGACCATAGAACAAACAGAGCAGTCCACCAGAATGCTTCCAGACCATAGAACAAACAGAGCAGTCCATCAGAATGCTTCCAGACCATACAACAAACAGAGCAGTCCATCAGAATGCTTCCAGACCATACAACAAACAGAGCAGTCCATCAGAATGCTTCCAGACCATACAACAAACAGAGCAGTCCATCAGAATGCTTCCAGACCATACAACAAACAGAGCAGTCCATCAGAATGCTTCCAGACCATACAACAAACAGAGCAGTCCACCAGAATGCTTCCAGACCATACAACAAACAGAGCAGTCCATCAGAATGCTTCCAAACCATACAACAAACAGAGCAGTCCATCAGAATGCTTCCAAACCATACAACAAACAGAGCAGTCCACCAGAATGCTTCCAGACCATACAACAAACAGAGCAGTCCATCAGAATGCTTCCAGACCATACAACAAACAGAGCAGTCCACCAGAATGCTTCCAGACCATACAACAAACAGAGCAGTCCATCAGAATGCTTCCAAACCATACAACAAACAGAGCAGTCCACCAGAATGCTTCCAGACCATAGAACAAACAGAGCAGTCCACCAGAATGCTTCCAGACCATACAACAAACAGAGCAGTCCATCAGAATGCTTCCAAACCATACAACAAACAGAGCAGTCCACCAGAATGCTTCCAGACCATAGAACAAACAGAGCAGTCCATCAGAATGCTTCCAGACCATACAACAAACAGAGCAGTCCATAAGAATGCTTCCAAACCATAGAACAAACAGAGCAGTCCATCAGAATGCTTCCAAACCATAGAACAAACAGAGCAGTCCACCAGAATGCTTCCAGACCATACAACAAACAGAGCAGTCCATCAGAATGCTTCCAAACCATACAACAAACAGAGCAGTCCACCAGAATGCTTCCAGACCATAGAACAAACAGAGCAGTCCATCAGAATGCTTCCAGACCATACAACAAACAGAGCAGTCCATAAGAATGCTTCCAAACCATAGAACAAACAGAGCAGTCCATCAGAATGCTTCCAAACCATAGAACAAACAGAGCAGTCCACCAGAATGCTTCCAGACCATACAACAAACAGAGCAGTCCATAAGAATGCTTCCAAACCATAGAACAAACAGAGCAGTCCACCAGAATGCTTCCAAACCATAGAACAAACAGAGCAGTCCATCAGAATGCTTCCAGACCATAGAACAAACAGAGCAGTCCATCAGAATGCTTCCAGACCATAGAACAAACAGAGCAGTCCATCAGAATGCTTCCAAACCATACAACAAACAGAGCAGTCCACCAGAATGCTTCCAGACCATAGAACAAACAGAGCAGTCCACCAGAATGCTTCCAAACCATACAACAAACAGAGCAGTCCACCAGAATGCTTCCAGACCATACAACAAACAGAGCAGTCCATCAGAATGCTTCCAAACCATACAACAAACAGAGCAGTCCATCAGAATGCTTCCAGACCATACAACAAACAGAGCAGTCCACCAGAATGCTTCCAGACCATACAACAAACAGAGCAGTCCACCAGAATGCTTCCAGACCATACAAGAAACAGAGCAGTCCATGGGCATACAGGCGCCTGCAGTGCTGGTCACAAAAACGCACTGTGAGGTACGGTCATGGGAACATGTATGTAATTGTAAATTGAAGCACATTGTGCGCGCTGTGTGGTTCAAGTGTTTCTGTTTGATTCCATAGCACAGTCCACGCGAGGAACAAAGCAGTTGGAGCAGATCAGTCACACATTATTGACATCTGATGAGAGTCTGATGTCATGATCAAACTGTATTCAATAATGCATCGTGCCCAAAACATAAAACCGTGTTAGACGTATCAGCAAAAACTGGAATGCGAAGCACACAAACTTAATTTATTCAAACGTGTGCATAGCCTTTGCATGTCATGTATATAACATGATGATAATCAACAGTACATTAAAGGCATAAAGTACATTAGAACCATAACAAACATTAGAAGTGGCAAATAACCATTTCATGACATATTAGAATAGACAAACAGAATGCATGTCCAATGAAATAGTATCCAAGCAATCGTAACATAAAAACAATAAACACATAATAAGTAAATGAAATGGTCCTCTTGAAGTATGTACAGTCCATTGTGTACACAGACATCCCACCCAGGACTTCCTAACCAGGCTGGGGTGGACATTGAACTGTGTGCAGTCCATTGTTAACACAGACAACTCACCCAGGACTTCCTAACCAGGCTGGGGTGGACATTGAACTGTGTGCAGTCCATTGTGAATACAGACACCCCACCCAGGACTTCCTAACCAGGCTTGGGTGGACATTGAACTGTGTGCAGTCCATTGTGAACACAGACACCCCACCCAGGACTTCCTAACCAGGCTGGGGTGGACATTGAACTGTGTGCAGTCCATTGTGAACACAGACACAGCACCCAGGACTTCCTAACCAGGCTGGGGTGGACATTGAACTGTGTGCAGTCCATTGTGAACACAGACACCCCACCCAGGACTTCCTAACCAGGCTGGGGTGGACATTGAACTGTGTGCAGTCCATTGTGAACACAGACACCCCACCCAGGACTTCCTAACCAGGCTGGGGTGGACATTGAACTGTGTGCAGTCCATTGTGAACACGGACACCCCACCCAGGACTTCCTAACCAGGCTGGGGCGGCCATTGAACTGTGTGCAGTCCATTGTGAATACAGACACAGCACCCAGGACTTCCTAACCAGGCTTGGGTGGACATTGAACTGTGTGCAGTCCATTGTGAACACAGACACCCAGGACTTCCTAACCAGGCTGGGGTGGACATTGAACTGTGTGCAGTCCATTGTGCACACAGACACCCCACCCAGGACTTCCTAACCAGGCTGGGGTGGACATTGAACTGTGTGCAGTCCATTGTGAACACAGACACCCCACCCAGGACTTCCTAACCAGGCTGGGGTGGACATTGAACTGTGTGCAGTCCTTTGTGCACACAGACACCCCACCCAGGACTTCCTAACCAGGCTGGGGTGGACATTGAACTGTGTGCAGTCCATTGTGAACACAGACACCCCACCCAGGACTTCCTAACCAGGCTGGGGTGGACATTGAACTGTGTGCAGTCCATTGTGAACACAGACACAGCACCCAGGACTTCCTAACCAGGCTTGGGTGGACATTGAACTGTGTGCAGTCCATTGAGCACACAGACACCCCACCCAGGACTTCCTAACCAGGCTGGGGTGGACATTGAACTGTGTGCAGTCCATTGTGAACACAGACACAGCACCCAGGACTTCCTAACCAGGCTGGGGTGGACATTGAACTGTGTGCAGTCCATTGTGAATACAGACACAGCACCCAGGACTTCCTAACCAGGCTTGGGTGGACATTGAACCGTGTGCAGTCCATTGTGCACACAGACACCCCACCCAGGACTTCCTAACCAGGCTGGGGTGGACATTGAACTGTGTGTAGTCCATTGAGCACACAGACACCCCACCCAGGACTTCCTAACCAGGCTGGGGCGGACATTGAACTGCGTGCAGTCCATTGTGAACACAGACACTGCGCCCAGGACTTCCTAACCAGGCTGGGGTGGACATTGAACTGTGTGCAGTCCATTGTGAACACAGACACCCCACCCAGGACTTCCTAACCAGGCTGGGGTGGACATTGTCAGCTAGGACCAGACTCTGCCTCATCTGGAACACCCCTCCACTAGGTACCCCCTCCCCTCCTTTTAAAGACAGCACACTACATAGTGCACTTTTCTATTTGTTGTGAACTGAATTAGTTTATTTAACGAGCGATGCATAAGACTGTCAGGAAAGAATGAAAAACGTGAACGATTCCACTGAAGAAAAGGGGACTTGACAGGAGGAACAGCGTGAAGGAAGGGACTTGACAGGAGGAACAGCGTGAAGGAAGGGACTTGACTGGAGGAACAGCGTGAAGGAAGGGACTTGACTGGAGGAACAGCGTGAAGGAAGGGACTTGACTGGAGGAACAGCGTGAAGGAAGGGACATGACTGGAGGAACAGCGTGAAGGAAGGGACTTGACTGGAGGAACAGCGTGAAGGAAGGGACTTGACTGGAGGAACAGCGTGAAGGAAGGGACTTGACTGGAGGAACAGCGTGAAGGAAGGGACTTGACTGGAGGAACAGCGTGAAGGAAGGGACTTGACTGGAGGAACAGCGTGAAGGAAGGGACTTGACAGGAGGAACAGCGTGAAGGAAGGGACTTGACTGGAGGAACAGCGTGAAGGAAGGGACTTGACTGGAGGAACAGCGTGAAGGAAGGGACTTGACTGGAGGAACAGCGTGAAGGAAGGGACTTGACTGGAGGAACAGCGTGAAGGAAGGGACTTGACTGGAGGAACAGCGTGAAGGAAGGGACTTGACTGGAGGAACAGCGTGAAGGAAGGGACTTGACTGGAGGAACAGCGTGAAGGAAGGGACTTGACTGGAGGAACAGCGTGAAGGAAGGGACTTGACTGGAGGAACAGCGTGAAGGAAGGGACTTGACTGGAGGAACAGCGTGAAGGAAGGGACTTGACTGGAGGAACAGCGTGAAGGAAGGGACTTGACTGGAGGAACAGCGTGAAGGAAGGGACTTGACTGGAGGAACAGCGTGAAGGAAGGGACTTGACTGGAGGAACAGCGTGAAGGAAGGGACTTGACTGGAGGAACAGCGTGAAGGAAGGGACTTGACTGGAGGAACAGCGTGAAGGAAGGGACTTGACTGGAGGAACAGCGTGAAGGAAGGGACTTGACTGGAGGAACAGCGTGAAGGAAGGGACTTGACAGGAGGAACAGCGTGAAGGAAGGGACTTGACTGGAGGAACAGCGTGAAGGAAGGGACTTGACTGGAGGAACAGCGTGAAGGAAGGGACTTGACTGGAGGAACAGCGTGAAGGAAGGGACTTGACTGGAGGAACAGCGTGAAGGAAGGGACTTGACTGGAGGAACAGCGTGAAGGAAGGGACTTGACTGGAGGAACAGCGTGAAGGAAGGGACTTGACTGGAGGAACAGCGTGAAGGAAGGGACTTGACTGGAGGAACAGCGTGAAGGAAGGGACTTGACTGGAGGAACAGCGTGAAGGAAGGGACTTGACTGGAGGAACAGCGTGAAGGAAGGGACTTGACTGGAGGAACAGCGTGAAGGAAGGGACTTGACTGGAGGAACAGCGTGAAGGAAGGGACTTGACTGGAGGAACAGCGTGAAGGAAGGGACCTGACTGGAGGAACAGCGTGAAGGAAGGGACTTGACTGGAGGAACAGCGTGAAGGAAGGGACTTGACTGGAGGAACAGCGTGAAGGAAGGGACTTGACTGGAGGAACAGCGTGAAGGAAGGGGCCTGACTGGAGGAACAGCGTGAAGGAAGGGACTTGACTGGAGGAACAGCGTGAAGGAAGGGACCTGACTGGAGGAACAGCGTGAAGGAAGGGACTTGACTGGAGGAACAGCGTGAAGGAAGGGACTTGACTGGAGGAACAGCGTGAAGGAAGGGACTTGACTGGAGGAACAGCGTGAAGGAAGGGACTTGACTGGAGGAACAGCGTGAAGGAAGGGACTTGACTGGAGGAACAGCGTGAAGGAAGGGACTTGACTGGAGGAACAGCGTGAAGGAAGGGACTTGACTGGAGGAACAGTGTGAAGGAAGGGACTTGACTGGAGGAACAGCGTGAAGGAAGGGACTTGACTGGAGGAACAGTGTGAAGGAAGGGACTTGACTGGAGGAACAGCGTGAAGGACGGGACTTGGGTGAACAACAAAAGTACTGAATCGAACAATCTTCATAATTTGAGACTGAATAAAGTGCACGTTCCAATCGAACATATTGAAATACAAGGTGGCAACGCCATGTAAACGTGCTCCCAATACCAGCAACACCCCAATGCAATTCTACACCCACACAGACATCACCATACACATGAATAACGGTATCATTAGGCCTACTTAGACAGACAGACAGACATAAATTTAGAGGGAGAGTAGGGAGCGAGGGAGAAAAAGAAAAAAAAACATTGGGGAGGCCTTGCACTTGCGGCGACGCGCTCTCCGGGGGCGAGCAGCCCGATTTTCACAGAAATAAGTCTCAGTGACTAGAATATACCACATAACAAAATACCAAATAATATTATAGGACTGATTGAGCTTAGCATCATGGTAGAATGGACTGAATAAACAACAGCGGCGAGAAACAGTATGCGTTGAATGGACATCATGAAAGAATGAATCCATTGATCAGCCTAAAGGAGCAAATTGAATAAACATAATAATAACATTATTATAGGACTAGAGCATAATGAACATCATAATATTATTAGAATGGATTGTATAACAAAGCAACAAAAAACCGGTTTGAATGAAGCAAACAATATTAAAAAAATGGATAAAATCAAGTGTTCTTTCTTTCGGACTGGTCTGAAGAAAACACCGACACAAAGGATAGATTTAATAAAAACTAAAACTAAAATGAGTAAATTGGCCACACTGCCTCTGCTCTGTTGCTGATGACTGAGGCCTGGTCCCTGACTGTCTCAGTGTTCGTCAAGTCACACTAAAGTCCACTATCATGGTACAACGTCTGATAAAACATGCGCGCGCAAGCACACACGCACGCACGCACGCACACGCACACGCACACGCACACACACACGCACACACACACACACACATACAAACACACACATAGACAAACACACACACACAGACAAACACACACACACACACACACACACACACACACACACACACACACACACATAGACAAACACACACACACAGACAAACACACACACACACACACACACACACACACACACACACACACACACACACACACACACACCACACACACACACACACACACACACACACACACACACGGCTGAATGCTAAGGTAAGAAGTCTACACTAAGTCATAACAAACAACAACGGTGTCATCGAGAACACCCCCTTTAACACCATGTCACCACCAGACGTCCTGTCCTGGTCAGACACAGCCCACAAGGTTCAACATTCCCGGGGTCATTGAGGTCAGAGGTCACCAGTCGTCTCCACTGTCCGCCCTTGTTCCTCACCAACACCCAACCATCCCTAACACTACCATCAACACACGCTACATAAACATTCCCGGCCCTGTCGGCACACACCTGTCTAGGACCCCTGATGTCAGTGTGGTCATAGGTGTGGGTGACGTGGCCAGAACTGACCTCTATCCTGTGCACCAGGTCTGTATCCCAGTCAGCCACCAGGACGTGGTTGTCCACGTCAACAAAGATGTAATCTGGTGACTTCAGTGCTGGTAGCCTGGTGCTGTCAGTGACAGTTATCACCACGTCACCACATCGGGTCAGCACGTGTAGTGCAGCAGGACCGGTGCTTTCGTCACTACAACTCACCAGTAAGTGTCCGTCTATCAGTCCTGCTATGCCATCATACTGCCTAACAGTCTTTATCTGTGACGTCACTGTCAGTTTCTTCATCACACTGATCAGATAGATCAGGTTGGTGCGTGTCGTCACGGCAACCAGGCCGTCAGACAACAGAGCCAGGCAGCATGGCATTTCCTTACATTCTACAGAGTCAGACATTGTGTGTGATGGAGTCACCCCCATCACCTTCACCTTGCTGTTACTGTAGTCCGTCATGACGATTCTGTCATCCGGCAGACAGACAATGGCGGTGATCCAGGGTGTCATCCCTGTCGCCTTTCTCTGCTGGCCGCGCACTGAACAGTCGTCTTGGTGTCGCCGTCATGACGTCCACAGTAGCAGGGGTGAAGGTGGGGGTGGGGGAGGGGGTGGCTGCTGACACTTGTGCTGAAGAGGGGAGGGGGGTGGGGGTGGGGGAGGGGGTGGCTGCTGACAGTTGAGCTGAAGAGGGGAGGGGGGTGGGGGTGGGGCGAGGGGTGGCTGCTGACACTTGTGCTGAAGAGGGGAGGGGTGTGTGAGAAGATATGGGTAAGCCCACTTGTGAAGAGGCAGTTTGAATCAGACTGTCCTGATCTGTTAATAATATCATCATCATTATTAGGATTCTCCCCTTTAGAGAGAATACTATTGCATTTGTAAAAATTCTTCTTTTATTTTCTTTTTTCTTTTCTTCCTCTTTTTTTGTCCGATTTGGCTGACATTTTCGGAAAAGTTGCAGGACCTTATTTGGGGCAAAATATGGCCGAAAATCGCGAAATCGGCGAAATTTCAATCTTGAATATCTGAAAAACGGCTGAGCGGATTTCGTTCATATTTTCAGACTTTACTTTTTAAATAGAGGTCCAACATTTGCGTTATAAAGCCAAACCGGAAGTACGAACCGGAAGTGCTCCAGCTAGGAACCTGCAGCTTTCACACGCGCACGTGCACGTGTGTATAATATATTTTTGTCGTTTATTTATTTATATTGCTTGCTGGTTTATTCATTTTATTATTGTACGAATCGAGGTTTTCGGTACACGTGTACACGGAGGAAGTTAGGGAATGGCTTGAGACTATCAAAAAGTCGGAATTCGACAAAGTCAGGATGCGGCAACAGCAGAAGTTCGAACGTTTAGCGGTGAAAACTTCAGCTAAATTCGACCACAGTGATCCCATTGCTGAAGTGAGCAAGCAGAAACAGCGTGAAACCAAAGACAGGTGGGTGGTTAATCTCACTAACCGCGAGTTTCCAACAGCAGTTCATTCCGTTCTGGAAACAGAGTTGAATTTCGCAGTGGCACCGGACAAACTACCAATGGTAGATTTCATCACATCGATCGAAATGGCCTTCAAACAGATCGGTCCTAACACCGAGGAGGCCTCTCATTTACGCTCTCAGTGTGTTGGAGTCCTCAAACAAGCCAAGCCTCCCAAGTCCAACCTGACTGCCGCAGAGAGGAAAGCTCTGATGGAACTAAAGAAGGATCAATCCATCATGATCCTTCCTGCAGATAAAGGTCGCTCCACAGTCATCATGAATCAAGGGGATTACAGGAAGAAAATCCACAAACTATTGGAAGACCAAAAGACATACCAGCCCCTCAAGAAAGACCTGACAAGCCGCTACTCCACCTAACTTGTCAGTCTCTTGAAGCAGCTCAACTTGAGCGGAGAGTTGAGCATGCAGGACTATTGGAAACTATATCCCACAGCTGCCGACGTGCCCAAGTTCTACAGTCTGCCCAAGGTTCATAAGAAAGACACCCCCCTCCGCCCAATAGTTGCGTCGAGAGGCTCCCTCACTTATGAAGCCGCACGGTTCGTGGCCGATATCCTGTCCCCCTTGGTTGGCAAGACAGAACACCACCTGCAGAACAGCGTGGACTTGGTGAACAAACTGTCCCACTACACGGTGTCTCCAGATGAAGTGCTCGTCTCCTTTGACGTTACTGCACTTTTCACCAGCGTTCCTGTGGATGAGAGTATAGAGATCATCCACAGGAGACTGGAAAACGACAACACACTGTCACAAAGAACCACGCTGTCAGCCGACCACATCTGTGACCTCCTCTCCTGCTGCCTCACGACCACCTACTTCACCTTCGAGGGTAGCTTCTACCAGCAGACAGAAGGTGCCGCCATGGGTTCCCCGGTCAGCCCGATTGTAGCCAACCTCTTCATGGAGGACCTTGAGGAGAAAGCCCTGGCCTCGTTCCACACTCCTCCTCGCTACTGGGGCCGCTACATGGACGACACCATGGCGCTGATCAACAAGGATGGCATGGAGGAATTCACGGATCACCTCAACAACCAACACCCCTCCATCAAATTCACCAGACAAATGGAGGAGGATGGTCGAATCGCCATGCTGGACACGCTCATCACAAGACAGGATGATGCCTTAGTCGTCAGCGTGTACAGGAAAGCCACCCACACTGACCAATACCTCCAGTTCGATAGCCACCAACCGTTGGAACACAAATTGGGGTTATCCGAACCTTAAGACACCAGAAGTCCTGAACCAGGAACAACACCACCTGGAAGAAGTGCTCTCCATCTCAGGGTACCCCAAGTGGACATGGAATCAACCAGGGAGCAAAACGATCACTCCCCACCCCTCTAACCAGCGCCAGACCCCTCGCCGCGGGCATGTTGCCATCCCTTATGTCTGTGGCATCACAGAGGCCCTCAGCCGCAAGATCAGAAAGACTGGGGTCGCAGTCCACAGAAAGCCCTGCAACTCCATCCGCAGCAAGCTCGTTGCCCCCAAAGACAAGACCGACAAGCTCGACCAGTCGGGAGTCGTCTACCGCATTGATTGTGGAGACTGTGACAAGGGGGTCTACATTGGGGAGACAGAAAGGAGCCTCAGGAAGAGAGTCAAGGAGCACAGACGGGATTCGTCACCGGTTGCGTCCCACATGGCCAACTAACAACGACCACCGGTTCTCACCCGACAACATATCTGTGCTGGACCGAGACAGCAGATGGTTCCAGAGAGGGGTGAAGGAGGCCATCTACATCGCGGCCGCCAAGCCCACACTCAACCGGGACTGTGGGAGACACACCTTGCCCGCGGCTTATTCGTCCCTGGTTCAGTCATGCGCCGTGGGTGCAGTCTTGAGCTGTACTCGCGATCGTGCGCACTGAACCGCCAGTGGCCTCTCAGCAGACGACGCTGACGAAGGGAGCGCGACGCCCCCGAAAGCTCCGAGGTGAGCCTATATTTTTACTGAGTGAAACTGTTATAAAATTCGTTTTATCATAAGCCCTCTAGTTATTATTATTATTATTATTAGGATTAGGATTCTCCCCTTTAGTTATAATTATTATTATTATTGTCATCATCATCAGCAGCAGCAGCATCATCAACATCATTATCATCATCATTACCATCTTCGTCGTCCTCATCGTAGAAGTCGTCGTCGTCGTCATCATCATCACCATCATCATCATCGTCATCGTCGTCGTCGTCATCATCATCATCATCATCAATATTATGATCAACAAAGTCATTCTCCCGATCATCAAATCATTATAAGTGTTATGATTATTACATCAACCAACGAATAAATCAATTATTAATCAATCATTTATTCATCTGATTGGTCAATCAATCAATGACTGTTTTCGTCAAACCAATATTCTTTGAACGTTGCTTTGCTCTTATCACTATTTAAACCTATGCAGTCGAACCTCAGTAAACCGACCACCCAACAGACTGGTCAAAGCTGTCCGTAATAGTGAGGTGACCGCTATACAGAATCACTCCATACAAAGGCAACACATAATTATACAGTCGAACCTCAGTAAACCGACCACCCAACAGACTGGTCAAAACTGTCCGTAATAGTGAGGTGCCCGCTGTACTGAATCACTCCATACAAAGGCAACACATAATTACGCGTATTTTATTGACAAGCATTAACTAACGAAGCAAAGGAATGGTTTTCACTCAACTTTTCCGTGACCTTGATTTTTCAAATTCCCTTTCCCGTGATTTTTGTTTTAAACCAAACAAAATAATATTTAAAAAGCAAAAACAGCCTGAATCTTTTCTTTGACTATGCTATTAAAAATTCGTGATCAGGGTGGTCGGCAACTGAGTGGTAAATTACACTAGTTAATAGTGATTCAGACTGAGATCCGTTGTCCTGAATAGCGGGGTGGTCGCATACCGAAGAAACCATTAGTAATAAATAAGAGGAACAAATACAAACTGACAAAAACTGCCCGGCATACAAAGGTGCCCGTGATACTGAGGTGCCCGTTAAGCGAGGTTCGACTGTACTTTCTTCTGCCTGTCAGTCTGCTTCTCTCTCTGTCTCTGTCTCTGTCTCTGTCTCTCTCTCTCTCTCGACTCGTCTCTCCCTCTCTCTCTCTCTCTCTCTCTCTCTCCCTCTCCTCTCTCTCTCTCTCTCTCTCTCTCTCTCTGATCACTAGATATCTTCCCACAACTTCATCCCCCTTCCCTCACTGACCTTCAGGGTGCAGCATCTGATCCAGTTGTGCACATATCGTCCTCAAAGCGTCCTGGTGATGGCAGTGACGACCTTGCATCACGTGACGCAGACGTTTCTCCAGATATTCTGTCTTGACAATCATATCCTGGGTAGAACCCTTGGAACGGATGACGTAAGTGCCATCGTCTTTGCGTTGGGTGACGTCAAAACGAGGCAGTGTGTGTTTGTAATCGTCAAAATTCTGTTCATCTTCACAGACCCTGTTGGACAACTCTTGAGCAAAAGACACAATGGTGTCCACGATAGTCTTTGTCGACAGCATTTCTCCGGATGCCCCCTCCATTTGACTCATCTGATTCTTCACCCAACCATTCCACTCCCTTGTTCCTCTATTAGTGTCATGTGACTGGGAAAGAGCAGGGTTACGAATGCTGGATGACGTGGATTTGATGGAAGGTGAGCTAGGTCTGGGCTTGGGTGTGGATGTGGCATGGGCCATTACAGATGTGTTCTTTAGAGCCTGTGGCAAGGTATTGGAAACATGATCACCTGCAAATCGACTCTTGCAGTGATTGTCAGAGCATGTAGCACAGTAGTACTCCTGACAATCCAGGCAGACCTTCTCAGCCTGTACATTGGAGCAATACAGACACGGGACGTCTGTGATGTTGTTCAGGGCTAAGTGGACCATTTCCTCCATCACAGGGTCTGTCCCTAGCAGCTCGGCCAGCTGGCTGACAGTGAGGTTGCGGTCCTCGGGGAGGTTCAGACGTTGACCGCACTGCTGACAGGACACTGGTTGGCCCAGCTGGCGCGGGACATCGTAAAGACATCTCCTGCAGATGACGTGTCCACACGAGAGAGCCACAGGACCCAGACACAGGGACCCACACTGGGGACAGTCCGGGGATGACGTCACCGAGTGTCCAGATTGTGAAGAAGCCGACCCTCCTGTTGCCATGGTGATGCCTTAGAATCTGGAAGAAGAAGAAGAAGAAGAAGAAGAAGAAGAAGAAGAAGAAGAAGAAAATGAAAAAGAAGAAAGTAGATGCGCTTTTGTTTGTTTGTTTTTGTTGTGAATTTAGGGGGGTGGGTGGATAAATCGAGGAATTTGTTTTCTTTAGTGGGGTACTTGCGAGTAGGGGGATAACACAGCTTTACCATTTCAACAGAACAACATTCAGTAAAATCAAATCAATGTAGAAAGGGTGAATATTTTGTTTTTACTTTTTAAATGTTTGAAGAAACATTGATGAAAGGGATTTATCTGTGTGACGGACTTAAGAAAGAAGATTCAGATATATGGTAACACATTCAATTGCTGACATGTGTAAGGAAAATATACACAGATGAAAAAACACGTTTAGGTAAAAAGTGATATCAGGAAAGTGCAATATACGTCAACCATATAGTGCAGGAAATTACAGAATTACAAACAGAGGTAAATAAACAGGAAGGATAAAAGACAATAAAGACAATACAAAACACAATAGATGATAAAATAATCAATAATTATTGCAAACTGTATTTCATGTAGGTAACCAAAATCAGTTGGAATCTTGGCTAAAGGTAGAATATTTGAGGAATAATATACCTCTTCCTTGAACACATAGTGAATGATACTTGAATAAAGTCAAACGTCAACCTACCAATACAGAACACAAACAGATAAAGGCAATTAATTTATAAGACTTCTGTTATTTCAGATCATCTACTCAAGATAACAAGTTAAAACAGGGGATTTCAATGCACACTGTTTTCTTGCGAATACACCAACGGCCAAACACCTCCAGTCCTACTACGTCCAAAGAACATTTAGAGCTAATGCAGACCTACTGTATAATGAAAGCGCATATGTATTGCAAGAAATACAGAGCAATTCAACACGCGTCGTTCTCAGACAAACACCAACGGCCCAATGCCCCCAGTCCTGGCGACCCTCCCGTCCACAATCTGTTGATCTTCACTGTTGCCAGGTAACGGTGACGTCATTATCTCCCCCAACAACCAGCAGCGTATCGATAGTTTGAGTCTTTCCTGTCCTTTTCCTTCATTCATTTTTAATGTTCTTAACTATCCCTGTATTTCTCTTTCTCTCTGTGTATGCTGTGTCCGCCTGTCTGTCTGTCTGTCTGTCTGTCTCCCCCCCCCCCTCTCTCTCTCTCTCTCTCTCTCTCTTCTCTCTCTCTTCTCTCTCTCTCTCCTGTCCTTGCCCCTTTGTATCTGTCTTTTTACATATAATTATGTCTACCTGTTTTCTTGTTGGCTTACAGTTATTCCTGAACTGGTGGTGCATATGTGTGTGTGTGTATCTCTTTGTTTGTGTGCATGCGTTTCGTGTGTGTGTGTGTGTGTGTGTTTGTGTGTGTGTGTGTGTGTGTGTGTGTGTGTGTGTGTGTGTGTGTGTGTGTATCTTTGTTTGTGTGCATGCGTTCGTGTGTGTGTGTGTGTGTGTGTGTGTGTGTGTGTGTGTGTGTGTGTGTGTGTATGTGTATCTTTGTGTGTGCATGCGTTTGTGTGTGTGTGTGTGTGTGTGTGTGTGTGTGGTGTGTGTGTGTGTGTGTGTGTGTGTGTGTGTGTGTGTGTGTGTATCTTTGTTATGTGTGCATGCGTTTGTGTGTGTGTGTGTGTGTGTGGTGTGTGTGTGTGTGTGTGTGTGTGTGTGTTTGTTTGTGTGCATGCGTTGTTTGTGTGTGTGTGTGTGTGTGTGTGTGTGTGTGTGTGTGTGTGTGTGTGTTGTGTGTGTGTGTGTATGTATGTGTCGGGTGTGTGTTTGTGTGTGTGTGTGTGTGTGTGCCTTGTGTGTAGGTGTGTGTGTGTGTGTCTGTGTTTGTGCTTGAGTATGTGTGTATGTGTGCGTTTGTACTTGAGTATGTGTGTGTGTGTGTGTGTGTGTGTGTGTGTGTGTGTGTGTGTGTGTGTGTGTGTGTGTTGGGTGTGTGTGTGTGTGTGTGTGTGTGTGTGTGGTGTTTGCGCGCACGCTTGTGTATGAATATGTGGTTGCACGTGTGCACATGCGTATGTGTGTGTGTGTGTGCGCGCTTTGTGTGTGTGTGTGTGTGTGTGTGACGTGCGTGCGTGCGTGTGTGTGTGTGTGTGTGTGTGTGTGTGTGTGTGTGTGTGTGTGTGTGTGTGTGTGTGTGTGTGTGTGAGGTTGTACAAGGTAGACAGGGTCTTGTAAATACACTGGGGAAGGGGTTGGGGGCATTGTCGTGTTGTGCAATGTTGTGCAATGTTGTGCAGTCATGCGTGCAGCCTACGTTTGGTGGTGGCGTCTCTTCAGGGTGTCTGTGACACATTAACCACCGTGGCGTAGTGGCTAGCGTCGCGGACAACTGGCTGGGATGTACCCGGGTTCGAATCCCATCAGAGGCGAGGGTTTTTTCGGTCCTGGACCGACTCCTATCCCAGAGTGAGTGTCACGGTTGCCCATTAAGCCCACTCTTTTTTGTTCTGGCAGTTGAAATCCTTGCCAATAAGATTAGAAATAACCCTACTATCACAGGCATAGAAACACACCATGATGGAACTAATCAGGATTCCCAATACTCAACCAAAATAAAACAATTTGCAGATGACACTACTCTAACAATTAAAAATGAGGAAGACATAAGGGAAGCAATTAAACTTGTACAAGAAAGTTACTGTTTCTCGGGGTTACAGTTAAATACACACACACACACACACACAAAAGGCATGTGGATGGGTACCAGAAAAGGCGAAAAGTGTAAACTACAAGGCATACCAATCGAAAGTAATAAGATACAAAATGCTAGGAGTCCATTTCTCATCCAGTCAGGAAGCATCCTTACTCACCAGAAAACTGGACTGGCAAAATAGAAAACATTATTAGAACCATTAGACAATGGGAGCGGAGAAACCCCTCATTATATGGCATAATAATTATAGCAAAATCATTACTTTCATCACAGCTGCCGCATATATTGCAGGTGTTGGCTATCCCTGAAAAGGTGTTAAACCAAATAAATACAATTATATATAGATTTTTATGGAAAAGAAAATATAATAATAAAAAAGCCTTCGAGAAGGTGAAAAGAGGGGTCATCAGCCTAGACATAAACGAAGGAGGGCTAAAGATGATAAATATAGAGAACCAACAAAAAATGTTTCTAACAAAATGGGATGTGAAACTACTCAAAGAACAAAATACGTTTGGTTCCAAAATAGTAAATAATATAATTTCTCATGTTGGGAATATTCAAGTAGCATTAAATGCTAATGTTGATTCTAAACATTACAAAGCTCTTCACAAAATAGATTCAGTTTTTTGGAGGGAAGTTTTCAAAACAGTCACTGTGATGAATTATAATAGAAAAATAGAACACATTAATTCAGAACCATTGTGGAATAATAAACACATCCAGTATAAGGGTAATGCTTTGTTTTTCCGTAAATGGTCTGAAGCAGAAATAAATTATGTTCAAGATTTGTGGAGCAATGGTCAGATTCTCAGCGTTGACCAAGTGAAAGAAATTATAGGAGACCAAGGCACACTCCAGTTTGAATATAATGCTATCACCAACGCGCTGTCCACCGACTGGAAAAGACAGCTAGGTGAACAAACAGAAAAAACAGAAATTCTAGTAGAAATAAATACAGGTGAAGGACCGCTAAGCAAATTTACAAATAAAAAAATCAGAAACATATTTGACAACCTTAAAAACCATGAAATAATTATGTGCTGTTCCATTCTGGAAACGTAAATTTAACATTGATTTAAAGGAGTACTTTACAAACGGACATGAATGTACTCGAGGAACAAGACTAAGACTCCTCCATTTTAAATTTGTCCACAATATCTACCCAACTAACATCTTATTAAACAAAATGGGGCTGAGTGCCACAAATAAATGTATGTGGTGTCAAGAAATAGACTTTATAGAACATGCCTTTTACCAATGCTGTCATCTAAGAACATTCTGGAACTCAGTTAAGCAGCTGATCCTAACAGAACAATATATCCAAATAGAAATAAATGAGAAACTTGCTTTATTTGGAGTAACAAAAACTGATGTTCAGAATCCACTTGTGCGGAAGAAAGTTAATCCGCTTACTGCTAATTGCCAAGTTAGCCATATCCAAATACAAATATAGCCTCTGTAAGAACCTATATATAATATTCGAAACAGAGTTAAAGAGGAGGAAAATGGCGGACTAAACACAAGAAAAGAAAATTGTTGTTTGATGCCAAATATTTGAATACATACTGCTGGAGAGAGAGAGAGAGAGAGAGAGAGAGAGAGAGAGAGAGAGAGAGAGAGAGAGAGAGAGAGAGAGAGAGAGAGAGAGAGAGAGAGAGAGAGAGAGAGAGAGAGAGAGAGAGAGAGAGAGAGAGAGAGAGAGAGAGAGTGAGTTGTAAAAACTGTAATGCATGTATACGAAGGAATAAAAAGAAGGGGGGAAATATATGTAGAGGTAAAACAGGAGAGATGACGAGACACCACTAAATGAGGAATGAGCAAAATAGAGCATGGTGTGAAAGTGATGAGTGAAAGCGATCATTTTGGACAGTCGTTGGTTTCCTACCAGCCTACCACAGCCTGCAGTGTACCGTTCAGCCAGTGTGAAGCCACGACAGACAGAAAGCAGCATAGGGCCTAGCAGCCAGCAGACAACAAAAACATTGACCAAACCCGCCAGCAAAGGAGAAAAGCCACAGAGACACACAAGAAGAAGACCCAAGACACATAGAGAGAGAGAGAGAACACTGAACACTGAACACTGAAAGGTTTTTAATTGCGCTTCGGCCTTGGGCCACAGTACAATGGGGAACGACGAACGGGTGAAGGGGAGGACATGTAAAGGGTGCATAAACAATGGTGATAATGTGGCTATTAATATTAGACATCATGTTATGCAATAATGAATACCGTTCATAGCAAAATGATTATCAACCAAATATTGCTTCAAGTAATTAGTTCTAGAACAAGAACAACTATTTCCTGTCACAATATAATTTCGCATGAATTGGCTATTAATGTTGTAAACTAAAATAACTCAGGTGACCCACATAATAGATTACTATCAATGGTCACGTGTTCACAGTTATGTTTTTTTGAACAAACAACAACACAATATCACATAATTCAGTATTAATGGCAATGTACGCATACGCATAGATGACATTATTGGAGGCTGTCAAGAGACAGCCTCCTATTAGTTTTGGGTAAGGAATCATGTGACTTTTGCTCGTGGAGGTCACGTGATTTTGGCCAGTTCTACAGGCTCATGGAGGGTCACGTGACTTGCTTGGCGTATCAGAGTTGTCTTCCATTTGTCATTGAAGTTGTCTGCCCTTTTTAATTGAGCGTGCGACTCTACATGTAATGTAGGTCCGTGGGTGCGACGCGCTGGTGGATCATTGAGAACCTCATGAATATGCATCAGCCTAACAGACTGGTGACCAGAACATGTTAACCGACAGAGTTAGGCTGTGACTGCGTCAATCTCTCTCTCTCTCTCTCTCTCTCTCTCTCTCTCTCTCTCTCTCTCTCTCTCTCTCTCTCTCTCTCTCTCTCTCTCTCTCTCTCTCTCTCTTTTTCTCTGCCTTGCACGGCTTCCAATTTTGTTTCCACATACTATCTCTTTTTGTCTCTGTCTTTTGCCCTGCCTTTTCCTGCCTCTCTCCCTGCTCTCTGTCTCTGTCTGTCTGCCTGTCTCTGTCTGTCTGATTCTCTCTCTCTCTCTCTCTCTCTCTCTCTCTCTCTCTCTCTCTCTCTCTCTCTCTCTCTCTCTCTCTCCTTAACTAGGCTAGGCTAGTAGGGCCTAGTGCGTGCGTGCTTTCCACCACACTTTCTTCACTGGAGTTGCTGTCGTCTGCTAAGCCTCATTATTTCTCTCTCTCTCTCTCTCTCTCTCTCTCTCTCTCTCTCTCTCTCTCTCTCTCTCTCTCTCTCTCTCTCTCTCTCTCTAAAATCTTTATCCTTGTCAAATAAAGTTTTCCAGTGTCCAGTGTCTGTGCGTAAGCAGCCTTGCTTTCACTGGAGTTTGTGTCATCTGCTTAAACTTGCATGTCTAAAAACAAATATTATGCATAGCATACGAATAGCGTGCAAAAAAATTGCAGAATTTTGAAAGCCAAACGATTTTACATTAAAGTTGTGTATTATTACGCTTCTGCAAAGAGAATTATGAAGAAAACAAATTTTGTGTTGTAAGAACGAGGCGTGAATTGTATGATGATAATACCCTTGACAGGGCCCATCCTCATTTTGGCATTTTTTTTTAAAAAGTGTACAACCACCATTACTAAACCTTTGCAAAATCACAGAAGTGCATTGCTAAACTTTTGCAAAATCACAGCAAGTGCATTGTTAAAAATAAATAAAAGCTGCATTCATCATAAAAGTGACAACAAAAATAATAAAAGGACTGCACATAACATTTTTACTCCTCGCCTTTTAGGCGGGAAAAAACCTTTTCAGGGCCTCAAATGGCACACCGTTAAAGGGGCACTCTGACTTATGAGTTTTTGTAAGAAACACGCCGAGATCACCAGGAAAACACCCTTTACAGAGATTGCAACACTTACTTTGCTCTGGCTTTCTATAAGTCAAATCGGCGTTTCCTCTTTGGCGGAGGAGCAGGAAGTCAAATGCTTTCACTCAAAGAGAAGGCGAGCGCTGTCTCTTTTCTGATGGCTGCTAAATCGTTTGCACGAAAGTTTTGCAATACAAGCATTAAAAAAAAAAAAATTAAGGTCAAGATGTGCCACCCCCCTGCATTTCTCGGTTAATTCCATTTTGCCGTTTTTGCCTTTCTTACTAAGCATAAAGCTGTATTTCATTAACCTTTTTTTTTAGCTAATAACCTTTTTGGAATACTAACCCTATCCCATAACCCTAGGCCATTATCTAATAGGACACCCCCCCCCCCCCCCCCCCCATGTACTGCAGTGTACGGCGTCATTTGTCACAGTCGTGGTTGATTGCGTTTTTCCGTTTTGTAGGGTTGGGTGTGTGGTAAGGTTAAGCTTAGGGCTAGGGTTAGGGCTAGGGTTAGTATTCCAAAAAGGTTATTAGCTAAAAAGGTTCATAAAATACAGCTTTATGTTTGGTAAGAAAGGCAAAAACGGAAAAATTGCAAATTAACCGAGAAATGCAGGGGGGGGGGGGGGGCACATCTTTACCTTTACCCGTTTATCTAAAGGAGTTTTGCTCACAACAAAGGAACCAGAGCTCCATTTTTTTTTGTTACTGCACTACAAAAAAAGAAAACGCTTCAACCACAATAAGTGAACGTCACCCACCCCATCCAAAATGGCTTTTCTCCAGTATCTCTGCCAAAGAGGAATCACGCTGTTTTGACAGTTTAATTTCTAGGAAACCAGAGCAAAGTGACTTGTTCTGATCCTTGAAAAGGCTGTCTTTCTGGTGATCTCGACATGTTTCTTGCAAAAACTCATCCGTCAGGGTCCACCTTTAAACATTCTTGCTACCCCCCCCCCCCCCCCCCCTCCCCCGTTGCCAATCGCTAACTATACTAAGCTACTGTCGGCCACGCTCCACCCCACCCCTTCACTCCACCGACGATCGTGTCGTCTGCTTTTAGCCTTTGCAAAATCACAGAAGTGCCTTGCCAAACTTGCTAAATCACAGCAAGTGCATTGTCAAAAAAAGATAAATTAAAAAATGCATTCATCATGATAATAACAAAAACAAAAGTAAAATGACTGCACACTTAACATTTTTATGTTTCGCCTTTTTGGCAGGAAAAACCTTTACAGGGCCTCAAAACAAAGCGAAATGTATCATGTCAAATGGATTTCATTTAGCAGACGATGTTCTCTGGGGGGGGGGGGAGTTTACTGTGAAGCAAAGCTGTTTCTTTTTGCTATTACTCGGATATTAGAAACAAATTTTTTTCTTTCTGTATTGCTTGGCATTGTAAATTCATCAAACCCTTTCTTTTGAAGAAATACTTACGGATGGACTTTACATTCTTCTATCCTCACGTTCATTTATCAGTTGACTATTCCTTGACCCCGCCCCCTTTCTTCTTCATCCGTGTGCATCACACGACGGTTGAGAGACTCATGAATATGCTTTAGCCTACCAATCTGACCAAAAGCTATGGAAGCAGGGTAAGTCTCTATAGGCCTAGTACAAAGGTTAGCAGACGGACACAATCATTTGACAGTCAAAGATGAACATGAGCCAAGTTTGGTTCTTTTCAGTTTCATTCACACAACCGTAGGCTGAGCCTAACCATACTCTCGTTGTGTTTATGACTCTATCTCAAAAGTCAAAGTCTGGTTTCTCTCAGTTTCATGACAACAACCCTAGGCTGATCCTAAGCCCTGTTCTCTTCAGACTCTCGATCTCAAAGTCTGATTCCTTTCAGTTTCATGACAACCCAAGGCTGATCCTAACCCTATCCTCATCGTGTTTATGATTCTCGATCTCAAAGTCTGGTTCTTTTCAGTTTAATGACAACAACCGTAGGCTGATCCTAACCCTATCCTCTTCGTACGACTCTCGATCTCGAAGTCTGTTTTTTTTCCCAGTTTTATGACAATAACCCTAGGCTGATCCTGGCCCTATCCTATTCATTTGTATGGCTCTCAGTATCAAAGTCTGGTTCTTTACAGTTTCACAACTACCCTAGGCTGATCGTAACCATATCCTCTTCATGTTTATGACTCGATCTCAAAATCTGGTTTATTTCAGTTTCATGACAACATGTATAGGCTGATCCTAACCGTATCATATTCATGATTGCGACTCTCGATCTCAAAGTCTGGTTCTTTCAGTTTCATGACAATAACCCTAAGCTGATCCTAACCCTATCCCCTACATTGTTTATGATTCTTAATCTCAAAGTCTGGTTCTTTTCAGTTTAATGACAACAACCCTAGGCTGATCCTACCCTATCCTCTTCGTGTTTCGGTTCTCGATGTTAAAGTCTGGTTTCTTTTAGTTTCATGGCAATAACCCTAGGCTGATCCTAACCCAATCTTCTTTGTGTTTATGACTTGATCTCAAAGTCTGGTTCTTTTCAGTTTTGTTACAACAACCCTCCCTGTCAACAACTTAAGGCTGATACTACCCTTATTCTCTTCATGTTTATGACCATCAATCTCAAAGTCTGGCTTCTTTCAGCTTCATGACAATAAACCTAGGCTGATCCTAACCCTATTACTCTTCATGTTTATGATTCTCGATCTCAAAGTCTGGTTCTTTTCAGTTTCATTACAACATCCTTAGGCTGATCCTAACCCTATCCTCTTCATGTTTAAGACTCTCGATCTCAAAGTCTCTTTCTTTTCAGTTTCATGACAACAAACCTAAGCTGATCCTAACCATATCATCTACGTGTTTACGACTCTCGATCTCAAAGTCTGGTTCTTTTTAGTTTCACGACAATAACCCTAGGCTGACCTTAGCCCTATCCTATTCAATTTTATGGCTCTCGATGTCTCAAAGTCTGGTTCTTTTCAGTTTCACAACAACCCTAGGCTGATCTTAACCCTATCTTCTTCATGTTTATGACCCTCGATCTCAAAGTCTGCTTTCTTTCAATTTCATGACAACCCTTGGCTGATCCTAACCTTGTCATGTTTACGACTCTCGATCTCAAAGTCTGATTCTTTTCAGTTTTACAACAACCCTAGGCTGATCCTAACCCTATCCTCTTCATGTTTATGACTTGATCTCAAAGTATGGTTTCTTTCATTTTCATGACATCCCTAGGCTGATCCTAGCCTTATTTTCATGACATCCCTAGGCTGATCCTAGCCTTATTTTCTTCTTGTTTACTACTCTTGATCTCAAAGTCTGGTTTCTCTCAGTTTTATGACAATAACCCTAGGCTGATCCTAACCCTACTCTCTTTATGTTTACTACTCAATCTCAAAGTCTGGTTCTGTTCAGTTTTATGACAACAACTCTAGGCTGATCCTAACCCTAAACTTTAAGTGTTTATGATTCTCGATCTCAAAATCTGATTTATTTCAATTTCTTGACAATGACTATAGGATGAGCCTTGCCGTATCAGATTCATTTTTTATTGCACTCGATCTCAAAGTCTGGTTCTTTTCAGTTTCACAACAACCCAAATTGATCCTAACCCATCTATTCTTTTCATGTTTACGACTCTCAATGTTAAAGTCTGGTTTATCTCAGTTTCATGACAACAACCCTAGGCTAACCCTAACCCTACTCTCGTCGTGTTTATGACTGTCTCAAAAGTTTCTTTCAGTTTTATGACAATAACTCTAGGCTGATCCTAGCCCTACTCTATTAATTTGTATGGCTCTCGATCTCAAAGTCTGGTTATTTTCAGTGTCATGTCAATAACCCTAAGCTGATCCTAACCCTATCCTCTATTATTTTCGTGTTTACATTACAGGAGTACATTTTATGTACTTGTGTATTTTTATTTCTTTATCCATTTTGTCTCACTGTTTTAAAATGATTTTACGTTATAAGTGTTTTAAAATGCTATTTTGTGTGCTAGTATGTGTGTGAGTGTCATTCATTTAATGTTTTTCCACTAATCGTGTGTGTCTCTGTGTGTTTGTGTGTATGCGCGTGTGTGCGTGTGTGTGTGTGTTTGTGTGTGTTTTTGTGGGTGTGGGTGTGTGTGTGTGTTGGGGGGGGGGGGTACTGTTTATTAAATATTGACTATAATGTGGCCTTTTTTGTGACTATTGTATGTACAAATTATAGTAAGTTGTTATTGTATGATGCATGCAACTGTATTTCAGTCTTATATATCTCTTGTCTCTGTTTGTGTGTCTCTCTCTCCTATTTTTCTCTGTCTTTCCCTCTGTCTGACTCTCTGTGTCTCCATCTCTGTCTTTCTCTGTCTGTATGTATGTATGTCTATCTCTATCTCTCTCCGCTCCTCCTATCGTTATAAGTGTTGGTGTGGGTTTGATTTTGTTAAATAGTGGCGTCCTGGGGCTTGTCTTTACGTGTCCATCAGTGTGAGTGTTTTCAAGTTGGTTGCGAAAGTGTACTGTAAATTATGGCATTCATTATGTGGGCGTGATTGAGAAATTGACTGAGGGATCAGGGAAGGGGGGTCTTGGTCAATGTTTTGATGTATACGTTTTGTTCATTGTGTTTACTATTCATTTTAGTGATTTCTGTAAAGCGCTTGGAGCTTAAAGATTAGGCGCTATAAAATTTGTCTTATGTTTATTACTCTCGATTTCAACTCCCTGGTCCAAAAAGGCGGCGGGAGATAAGGGCGGGCGCCGTGGAGTTCTGATGGTTCCGGGAGACAGGGAGAACTCGTGGAGATCCGCCGCCCGCTAGGGGGAGTTGATT
>CM065712.1:22304938-22312513 GCA_017654935.2 Phymorhynchus buccinoides | reverse complement strand
CCTTCTTCCCCTGTTTATTTTTTTTCCTCTTTCCCTTATCCACAAAAATTATACAGTCCAACCTCGTAAACGCCCACCCAACAGGAATGGTTCAAAGCTGTCGTAATAGTAACGGTCCCGCTACATACAAAGGCAACACATAATTATACAGTCCAACCTCAGTAAACCGAACAACACAACAGACTGGTCAAAGTGTCCGTAATAGTGAGGTGCCCGCTTTACTGAATCACTCCATGCAAAGGCAACACATAATTATACAGTCGCACCTCAGTAAACCGACCACCCAACAGACTGGTCAAAGCTGTCCGTAATAGTGAGGTGCCCGCTATACTGAATCACTCCATACAAAGGCAACACATAATTATACAGTCGAACCTCAGTAAACCGACCACCCAACAGTGACTGGTCAAAACTGTCCGTAATGTTCGTGAGGTGCCCGCTATACTAATGCATTAATCACTTAAAATTTATCCCAAACAAAGGCAACACATAATTATTTAAGTGCAGTCTTTGTACATAGATTTCTCAGTATGTAGATTTAACCGACCTGCTCTACTTGGTTCTTTCCGTGGATAGGGTTAGGTTAGATGGTCTTTTCTTTTGCCACAAGCACTGGTCAAAATCTGTCCGTAATAGTGAGGTGACCGCTATGCTGAATCACTCCATACAAAGGCAACACATAATTATACATGTCCAACCTCAGTTTTACAAAATTACAAAACCGCGACAAAAACCGACCACCCAACAGACTTTAGGTCAAAACTGTCCGAAATATAGTGAGTCTGCCCGCTATACTGAATCACTCCATACAAAGGCAACACATAATTACGCGTATTTTAAAAACAAACATTGACTGAACGAAGCAAAGGAATGGTTTTCACTCAACTTTTCCGTGACCTTGATTTTTCAATTTCCCTTTCTACTTGATTTTTGCTTTAAAAACTAACTTTACATTGTTTTTAAGGAAAAAATAGCCTGAATCTTTTCTTTTCTTTGACTATGCTATTAAAAATCTCGTGATCAGGGTGGTCGGTCTCCTGAGTGGTAAATCACACTAACCATATATTCTGGTTTTAATAGTGATTCAGACTGATAGACCATCAAACAGTGACGAGTCCTAACGATCATTAAAAACGTTTCAGATGTCATGTTCACTGTCCGCTTCGGTCCTGAATAGCGGGATGGTCGCTATCCAGAAATACCCTTTTACAAAATTACAAACTGACAAAAACTGCCCTGGTATACTAGAGGTGCCCGCGATAAAGAAGCTGAGGTGCCCCCATTAAATGTTCGTTTTTCGACTGTACTTTCTTCTGCCTGTCTGTCTGTCTGGTCCTGTCCCTCTGTCTCTGTCTCTGTCTCTGTCTCTCTCTCTCTCTCTCTTGTCTGTCAGTCTGTCTCTGTCTGTCTCTCTCTCTCTGTGTCTTTCTGCTGTCCTCTGCCTCTATCTCTCTGTCTGTCTGTTGTCAGTCTGTCTCTGTCTGAGTGTCTCTCTGTCTCTGTCTTTCTGTCTCTGTCATTCGTATCTCTCTCTCTCTGTCTCTCTATGTGTCTGTCCCTCTGTCTGTCTCTTTCCTCTCTGTCTCTCTCTCTCTCTCTCTCTCTGTCTGTCTGTCCTGTCTCTCTCTCTCTCTCTCTACTCTCTCTCTCTCTCTCTCTCTCTCTCTCTCTCTCGCCTCCTCTCTCTCTCTCTCACTCTCTCTCTCTCTCTCTCTCACCACTAGATATCATCCCACAAATTCAGCCCCTTTCCCTCACTGACCTGCAGGGTGCAGCAACTGATCCAGTTGTGCACAGATCGTCCTCAAAGCGTGCTGGTGATGGCAGTGACGACCTTGCATCACGTGACGCAGACGTTTCTCCAGAGATTCCGTCTTGACAATCATGTCCTGGGTAGAGCCCTTGGAACGGATGACGTAAGTGCCCTTGTCTTTGCGTTGGGTGACGTCAAAACGAGGCAGTGTGTGCATGTAATCATCAAGATTCTGTTCATCTTCACAGACCCTGTCGGACAACTCTTGAGCAAAAGACACAATGGTGTCCACGATGGTCTTTGTCGACAGCATTTCTCCGGATGCCCCCTCCATTTGACTCATCTGATTCTTCACCCAACCATTCCACTCTCTTGTTCCCCTATTAGTGTGATGTGACTTGGAAAGAGCAGGGTTACGAAT
This sequence comes from Phymorhynchus buccinoides, assembly GCA_017654935.2. NCBI lineage: Eukaryota > Metazoa > Mollusca > Gastropoda > Neogastropoda > Raphitomidae > Phymorhynchus > Phymorhynchus buccinoides. The sequence goes on along the minus strand of CM065712.1, from coordinate 22,310,339 downwards.
GCTGGATGACGTGGATTTGATGGAAGGTGAGCTGGGTCTGGGTTTGGGTGTGGATGTGGCAGGGGCATTACAGAAGTGTTCATTAGAGCCTGAGACAATGGGTAGAGAACATGATCCTTTGCAAGTACGACTCTTGCAATGGTTGACCGAGCAAATGTCACAGTAGTACTCCTGACAATCCAGGCAAACTTTCTCAGCCTGTACGTTGAACAGTTCAGACAGGGGACATATGTGATGTTGTTCAGGGCTAGGTGGACCTTTTCCTCCATCACAGGGTCTGTCCCTAGCAGCTCGGCCAGCTGGCTGACAGTGAGGTTGCGGTCCTCGGGGAGGTTCAGGCGTTGACCACACTGCTGACAGGACACTGGGTGGCCCAGCTGGCGCTGGACATCGTGAAGACATCTCCTGCAGATGACGTGTCCACACGAGAGAGCCACAGGACCCAGACACAGGGACCCACACTGGGGACAGTCCGGGGATGACGTCACTGAGTGTCCAGATTGTGAAGAAGCCGACCCTCCTGTTGCCATGGTGATGCCTTAGAATCTGGAAGAAGAAGAAGAAGAAGAAGAAGAAGAAGAAGAAGAAAGAAGAAGAAGAAGAAGAAGAAGAAGAAGAAGAAGAAGAAGTTTGTTTGTTTTTGTGAAGAAAGAGAAAGAAGAAGAAAGAAGAAGAAAAAGAAGAAGAAGGAAGAAGAAAGAAGAAGAATGGGGAGGGGGGGGGGGGGGGGGAAGAAAGAAGCAGAAGAAGAAGAAGAGTAATGTGTTTTGTTTCTAATAATTTGCTTTTGGGGAAATTGCGAGTAGGGAGATAACACAGCTTTAATATTTTAACAGAACAAAATTCAGTGAAAATCAAATCAATGTAGAAAGGGTGAATATTTTGTTTTTACTTTTTAAATGTTTGAAGAAACATTGCTAAGAGATATATCTGTATGACGGACTTAAGAAAGAAGATTCAGATATATAGTAACAAATTCAATTGCTGACATGTGTAAGGAAAATCTGCACAGATGGAAAAAAACACGTTTAGGTAAAATGTGATATCAGGAAAGTGCAATATACGTCAACCATATAGTGCAGGAAATTACAGAATTACAAGCAGAGGTAAATAAACAGGAAGGATCAAAGGAAACTGTAAGACAATAAAAAGCACAATAAATGATAAAATAATCAATAATTATTGCAAACTGTATTTCATGTAGGTAACCAAAACAGTTGGAATCTTGGCTAAAGGTAGAATATTTGAGGAATAATATACCTCTTCCTTGAACACATAGTGAATGATACTTGAATATAGTTAATAAAGAACATATTAGTAACACACACACACACACACACACACACACACACACACACACACACACACACACACACACACACACATACACACACATGCGTGTGTGCTCTTATTTCAATATGTCAGTGGAATACATCGTTTTGCTTTGTGAGCTATTGTCATTACATCAAACCTAAGACTGATGATGCAGAACATTACGGGAGTTGCAAAACTTTATCTATGGTCAATTGATATTAATTATGGTCACCCGAATAAATCCGAAAAATGTAGCAACATATTGTCATTACCTCAAAGCAACGAAGACATAGCAATAACTTTTAGAAGGAATATCTTCTCACTAATTTAACCAAACGTCCAATAGCAATTCTTCACTATTGAAAGGAATCAATGTTCACACTTACCTGTGGCTTTATACAATGAAGTTCAGCTAACAGAAATGGAATGAAACTATGCACTTAAAATTGCGAACTTTATAGACTACTTTTAGCTGGGAATTTAAACCGAACATTACGCTTTATCCATGATGGATTCAACGAATGCTGTTCCCATGCAACCTTTGATGGTCAGGCGTACCCAGTCTTCAGGTGGTCAAACAACACCGTGAAAGTCAATACAGGCCTATTGCAGTTGTAAACTTCAAACGACAGCACTGAGATTGTAGAAGAAGGGATAGGTACGATATCACTCTATGTTTCCCATAACACTAACTACAAACTACTAGTCCAAGGCTAATGCTCAGATGATTTCAGCATACATCATTCCCATACAAACGCCTCCACCCAAATGTTTCTGGTCCTACACTGGCCAAAGAATACAGTGAAAGTCAATGCAGCTGTACAGACCAGAACAAGACAGATTGATTCAACGTTGATCGTTCTTTTGCAGTCGTCAACCTACCAATACTGCACAAACACAGATAAAGTCAATTCATTTATGACTTCTGTTATTTCAGATCATGTACACAAAATAGCAAGTTGAAACAGGGGATCTCAATGCACGCTGTTTTCTTGCGGAAACACCAACGGCCCAATGCCCTCAGTCCTACTACGTCCAAAGAACATTTAGAGCCAATGCAGGCCTACCGCATATTGAAAGCATATATTATACAATGTATTGCCAGAAATACAGAGCAGTTCAACACACGTCGTTCTCAGACAAACACCAACAACGGCCAAACACCTCCAGTCCTACTACGTCCAAAGAACATTTAGAGCCAATGCAGGCCTACCACATATTGAAAGCATATATTATACAATGTATTGCCAGAAATACAGAGCAATTCAACATACGTCGTTCTCAGACAAACACCAACGGCCCAATGCCCCCAGTCCTGGCTACCCTCCCGTCCACAGTGTGTTGATCTTCACTGTTGCTAGGTAACGGTGACGTCATTATTCCCCCCAAACAACCGGCAGCGGTGCCACTGACATCGATAGCTTGTGTCTTTCTACCATTCTTTTGATTAATTCTCTCTCTTCTCTCTCCCCTCTCTCTCTCTCTCTCTCTCTCTCTCTCTCTCTCTCTCTCTCTCTCTCTCTCTCTCTCTCTCTCTCTCTCTCTCTCTCTCTCTCTCTCTCTCTCTCTCTCTCTCTCTCCAGAGGGCTGGATGTAAAAAAGCATGTTATTGCTTACTCTATTACCCTCTATAAATAAAATTCATTCAATTCAATTCAATCTCTCTCCCTCTCTCTCTCTCTCTCTCTCTCTCTCTCTCTCTCTCACCCCCTGCTCTCTCTCTCTCTCTCTCTCTCTCTCTCTCTCTCTCCTCTCTCTCTCTCCCCTCTCTCTCTCTCTCTCTCTCTCTCTCTCTCTCTCTCTCTCTCTCTCTCTCTCTCTCTCTCTCTCTCTCTCTCTCTCTCTCTCTCTCTCTCTCTCTCTCTCTCTCTCTCCCCACCCCTGCTCTTCTGTCTCTCTCTCTCTCCCTCTCTCCTCTCTTGTCTCTGTCTTGTCTCCACACTTCTCTCTCTCTCTCTGTCTCTCTCCTCTCTCTCTCTCTCTCACTCTCTCTCTCTCTCTCCCTCTCTCTCTCTCTCTCTGTCTGCTCTCTCTCTCTCTCCTCCTCTCTCTCTCTCCCTCCCCCCCCTCTCTCTCTCTCTCCTCTCTGGTAACTCTCTAGCAACAGAAATGTAAGTTTGTTATTCAACGCGGCAAATACATATTGGGGATGTCTCAGAGGGGGAGGGGGGCTCTAATCTCTCTCTAATTCTCTCTAGTCTCTTGATCTCTATGGGTGTAGTTGCGGGTATAATAGAAAACTGTAATATAAACCCCCTCCATCTCTACCCTCCACCCTCCACTGGCTGGTTTCTATAGCAGAACTCCAGTCGCTGATTGGCTGGAGCAAAAGGAATGCCCTTTTCTTTCCACCGTACTCTCTCTCTCTCTCTCTCTCTCTTCTCTCTCTTTTTCTCTCTCTTTCTTCTCTCTCTCTCTCTTCTCTCTTCTCTCCTCTCTCTCTCCTCTCTCTCTCTCTCTTCCTCTTCTCTCTCTCTCTCTCTCTCTTCTCTCTCTCTCTCTTCTCTCTCTCTCTCTCTCTCTCTCCACTGTCTATGTCTTTGTCTCTTTCTTCCCTCCCTTTGTCTCTGTCTTTCTATCTGTTTCTTCTTGTCACAGTTCGTTCTGTCTGTCTGTCTGTCAGTCTGTCTGCCCCCCTTCCCCTCCCCTCCCCCTAACAACTGGTAAAATGAATAGCAACAAAAACATCTTGGGGATGTGCAGAGGGGGAGGGGTGCGGTAATTTTAAATAATAACTTGATTGGGTATGGGTGTAGTTGCTGGTATAATAGAAAACTGTAATACAAACCCCCTCCATTCTACCCTCACCTTTTCCCTGGCTTCTTTTCTATAGCAGAACTCAAGTCGCTGATTGGCTGGAGCAAAAGGAATGCCCTTTTCGTTCCACCGTACACTTTTCTTCTTTATTCTTTCTTCTTCTTCTTCTTCTTCTTCTTCTTCTTCTTCTCTCTTCTTCTTCTTCTTCTTCTCTCTTCTTCTTCTTCTTCTTCTTCTTTCTTCTCTTTCTTCTTCTTCTTCTTCTTCTTCTTCTTCTTCTTCTTCTTCTTCTTCTTCTTCTTCTTCTTCTTCTTCTTCTTCTTCTTCTTCTTCTTCTTCTTCTTCTTCTTCTTCTTCTTCTTCTTCTTCTCCATCTTTGACTGTATGTTCTGCTCGCGGCTTTCTTGTGTATTACCCCCACCCCCCCTTCCCCTCAAATTCTCGCATGCAAACTTTTAACTCAGAAACAACATTACTACCTTTTTGTTGTGTGTGTGTGGGGAAAGGATGTTAAGGTTAGTATCAGCTTTTGGTTATTTTCTTAGAACTGAAAGAAGCAGACATTGAGATTGAGGTTCGTAAACATGAGGTGGGGGAGTGACTAAAATGCAAGGTTGCTCATCGTGCAATGTCGCAATATTCCCTGTTCTGCTTCAAGAAGCACGTTGTTTGAATCCAATCGGTTACAATAAAACAGAGTTTACAAACGGAGCAAGGAGTTTTATGTTATCCGTACTTGTCTGTCTGTCTGTCTGTCTGTCTGTCTGTCTGTCTGTCTGTCTGTCTGTCTGTCTGTCTGTCTGTCTGTCCCTCTATGGGGATGCACACCTCTCTGCACCAGTCCATAAAGCTTTGATCCAGCTAAAGCTACCATTGCCTTACGTACTAAACGGATTGTGATGATAATTTGCTTAATGATTCAGATGACTGAAGGATGAAAGTTACTTTAAAAACAAAACTCATCTAAAGGCTTAACAGCAATAACCGAGTTACCCCCCAACGTTTTGTGGCAACATTGCAGTTTAGACACCCCGTGATGTTTACGACTCTGTATCAAATTCTGGTTCTTTCAGTGTCATGGCAATAACCCTAGGCTGATCCTAACCCTGTCCCATTCCTTCTCAGTGAAAATGTTCAATGCCAAAACTATTGATTGGAGAGGGTGGGGAAGGGTCTAAATTACAACATTGCCTTTATTGTATCCTCAGGGAAAACGACAGTAGCCTGAAGAATCATTCGCTTAACATTAATGCGAATAGGTTAATCTCAACCTGTGTTCTCGTTGTCATAGCTTTTATGTAGGTTATTGGGGGTAACTTTATGTCCTTGC
>CM065712.1:22279938-22292438 GCA_017654935.2 Phymorhynchus buccinoides | reverse complement strand
CCACCCCCCCCCCCCCCCCACCCCCCCCCCGGCTTGAAAACGTTCCTACGCCACTGAGTAATAATAGGACATTACTTTTATACAAAGTACACCAATGATCGTCTGTTTATTATCTATGATTATAGTTTTCCTTGTGGTATATTTAATCTGCTATGTGCTATGCCCCTTCAGATGGGGCAGTGGCCTTATTGAATGAAAAAGAAAATGTCATCTATCTCTTTCACTCTCTCACTCACTGTCTCTCTCTCCCTTACTCTTTCTCTCTCGCACATTCGCACGCACGCGCACGCACACACACACACACACGCGCGCGCGCGCGCGCGCGCGCGCGCGCGCGCATGTACGCACACGCACGTACACACACAAACACACACACACATACGCGCGCGCACACACACACATGTATATATTCAAACGCGCGCGCGCGCACGCGCGCACACACACACACACACACACACACACATGTATACATTCACCCACAAGCACGCGCCACACCCACACCAACACATGTACAGACCATAGAATGCAAGAACATAAGCATGATAAAACCAAAAAAGTATCAATAAAAGAAATAAAAGTTGGCGATAAGTAGGAGGTAGAAATACTTCGATATAAACATTTGTTTCAACAGTAATGTCAAGGCAAACTAATACATGATGAACAAGGCAGACAACGGTATTCAAACAATCGTTTGACATATAATAACATGGGCGATGTGTCAAAGCTATAAATGAGTAAGACCGTGTGGAGTCAACATGACATAGGGCATCTACAAGTAATACATGTATACATCTTCTTCTTCTGCGTTCCCAGGCCATATGGCCATAATGTGTAAGTACGTATGTGTCCGGTTTTCAGTTTTCACTGGTCTTCCCGCTGAGCACAGCCGATACAATTGCTATTTTTCCTATGAGAGAGAGAGAGAGAGAGAGAGAGAGAGAGAGAGAGAGAGAGAGAGAGAGAGAGAGAGAGAGAGAGACAGAGAGAGAGACAGAGAGAGAGAGAGAGAGAGAGAGAGAGAGAGAGAGGGGGGGGGGGAAGAAAAAAAGTATTTGGAAGATATTTTTGGGAAAAAAGGCAGGAGAATGGGCCAATAAGTCAGAAAGATAGGATATAATAGAAAGCAAAGGGAAAAGGCAGAGTCAAAGAGAGTGACAGATTAGAGGAAGTTACAAGCACAGAACTTCCAGAAGGTGGGGGAACCATTTTTACGAAAGACACCCCCCTCCCCCCGGTATCCCCACAAGGAGAGACTCGTGGAGGGGACGGGATCTTCCAGCTCCCTGTATGGAAGCACGAGGCATCCACCCACTGCCCCGACAGGTATACAAAGAGGTACGTTAAGAGAGAGAGAGAGAGAGAGAGAGAGAGAGAGAGAGAGAGAGAGAGAGAGAGAGAGAGAGAGAGAGAGAGAGAGAGAGAGAGAGACAGAGAGAGAGAGAGAGAGAGAGAGAGAGAGAGAACTAGAAACAGTATATATGTTACCGGCAATCTTTGAAAACAGACAATACATGAATTGACTAGGAATTACGCGAATTTCCTTAAAATGGCGGCCATGTTTTACACGGATTGCCTGAGCTATAAATAGATTTAGTTGATAAGCCCTAAGCCTTAAGCCTTGCTTGTTTTGTTTTCTGACAATTCTGATTTAGTTACAGTAATGGAATATATATTGTTTCTCTCTCTCTCTCTCTCTCTCTCTCTCTCTCTCTCTTTTCCCAAATTAACGTTCATGTTTGTTTAAACACATTAAAAAAACAAGCGCGGATTCGCAATCGTTTGTGGCGTGCGACCATTTTGGACCGACCAACCGACAGACAGACCGACAAAGTGAGTTATAGGTTTGTGGCTTGTGCCACAAACAAAAAGATATAATCAAATACTCATGAATATGAATATCTAGCTCATAATATCCAAGAATGTCTACTTTGTATCTCTCATTTATTATAATACATGCTTATGTGTTAATATAAGTTATTTGGATTTGGGCATGGTACATGACTTTTGTGATGTCGAGACCTTGTTCTTTAGCCATACGAGAGCTTCATACCCAAATCCAAATAACGTATATATACCGATCTTACCATTTACATAAAAACAGCAGAAAATCACAATGCATTGAAGAGGCGAGATGCGCCTCCATGTAGATCTGAATCATAGCAACCGCTGCACCAACATAGCAAAATCCATTAAGCCACAAAGAATATAGTCCGCAGTTTACAAGGTTGAGAGCTATTTTAATGCAAATTGAGCAAATCTTCGCAATAGCAATTGTCATGTCCCAAATGATATTTAGTGTTTAAAACTCTTATTGCACAGATTAAGACCATATGAACCGGATCAGTTTCGGGGTGGAAAATAAAGTAAACTTACTGCATTGAAAATAGGGGAGAACGTAGCTGGTCCGCCTACTTTTTAGCTTTTCTCGCCATAAAAGGTAAGCCAACTGAAGTAGAAGCTCATTTTTAGACCACTTGTTGAGTAAATGTATGGACATGTCGACAACATACGTTTATAGAAAATTCATTTGATTGAGATTCATTCGTTACAAATAATAGCAAAAATTAGACTTTTTTGCTCTCAACTTTTCTCAAATTAATGGACACTTTCCAATCTTATACAGGACACGGTAGGAGGACAGCATGAGGCTGTCACAAGATCAAAATAATTCTACAGCAAAACACTTAGCAATAAAAGTGAAATGAGGAACCTCTCGCGGGATCTGACAAGCCCTGATATCCCCTACTTTTGTCGCCCAGAAAATTGTCATCACCCAATGACGCATTTTTTGTTTGATGACGTAAAAGTGGCGCTGACGTGTGAGTAAGCAAGACAAGATCTTTTGGCTTTCTTCATAACAAAAGCGCCACGAACGCTCCGGTGGAAATCTAGTCGACTTTTGTACATCAAAATTTCAGAAGCTAATGATTACCAACAAAAATAGATAACAGCTGTAAATATCGTGTTGGTGTTGACAAACGGTAAATACATTCTAATGATATTAATTATGTTTGAATGCACGGACCTAAGGATATTCATTATGTATTCTTGCACAAAAACTCACGCGCATTTTACACTGAGTTAAACGCATTAATGAAATGTAAATGATAATAATGAGATCTAAAAACAAGGAGTTAATGCGATAATTAGATGTTACAATAAGTGTTTTGGTGGCACTCGGCTGGGCCTTCTTTATCATGTTTGGAGATCGGTATATGTCTTCTTATATGTACATTGTATATTATATAATTTTCCTGCATGCATACTTCATTTCTTCCGTTTTTTCTTTTATCTTGACCTACCTATCTCTGTCGGTCTCTGTCTGTCTGTCTATCTGTCTGTCCTTGTCTCAGTCAATTGATGTAATTTATCTTATTAATACATGCCTTGCACGGTGCGTCCGTTTACGACCTTGATTGAAGGTTGAGTGTTTTTCTTGTATATTGCGATTTAAAAAAAAAAATGTATATTTTTAAATTTTTCTTTTCTTTTTGTTCGGAGGGCCGGATATTGTGCTTATTCCGCTTTCCCTCAATAAAAACAACATTCCTTCGTTCGCTCTCTCTCTCTCTCTTTCAATCAGTCAACTACTTACGCATGCTCCTTGTAGCATTTGCTTGCTTGCAGACATTCTACGCTATCCTCCTTAAAACGGGTGCAGCTGCAGTATTTGTCTCCTTTAATGCCATTTGCAAGCACTCCCACGGGACAGGCTCTTTTAACTGCGTCAGAGTCAGTGTTGCAGTGGCATGCCCTGCACACGAAACAAACGGGATGTTTTAAATAAACAAACATAGACACACTAACACAGACACACACAGACAGACACACACACACACACACGCACACGCACGCGCGCGCGCACGCACACACACACACACACACATACTTACACACAGTTACCGGTGTGCCCACATTCTGGGCATTTGGGCACAATACACCTGACTCCTGTATTACACCCGTGTGGATTATGGCCAGTATCAGTTCTGGAAACAGAGCGGTCAGTCATGTTAGGGTGATGATAGAACTATGCAACACACACCAAATAATACGTGTAAGGAAATCTCAAAGCTACCAAATATAAATAAAGAAACGAACGGAAGCAACATCAAGCAGACAACACGAAACTAAAAGGATGTTCTTGAATGCGTGCTACGAATGTGCTGTTGAGTCGATGTGTGTGTGTGTAAGAGAGAGAGAGAGAGAGAGAGAGAGAGAGAGAGAGAGAGAGAGAGAGAGAGAGAGAGAGAGAGAGAGAACACTGAACACTGACAAACTTTATTTAACAAGGATACAGATTTTAGGCGATGCCTATTATTACAATCTGTCCTTGGATAAAAGAAAAAACCCAATTAACCCAAATTAGAAACGTGAGGGAAAAAAATGAAAAGAAATAAAATCACTACAAGAAACGCATTTGAACACATAAATCTCTGTCTCTCTCAGTCTGTCTGTCTGTCTGTCTGTCTGTCTCTCTCTCTCTCTCCCTCTCTCTCTCTCTCTCTCTCAGATTGGAAGACTAGGCGTTGCCTAAAATCTTTATCCTTGAAAAATAAAGTTAAATTTTTCAAGTTTTTAAGTTTTCAAGTTTGTTCTCTCTCTCTCTCTCACCCTTGTTAACCACTTGTGAGGTTTATACATCACTTAATCAACTGAAGCAAACCAGTGCCACTGGACTTGATGGCATTGACGGTAAAATCTTAAAACTTGCATCCCCTGTCATTTCGGAAACGTTAACTTATGTTTATAATTTATGCATATCAAAAAGTCAATTTCCTAAGGCATTTCAAGTTGCTGAAGTGATTCCTATATTTAAATCAGGGGCTCGTCATCTACATTCCGGCGATGGTGAATGTTGCAGACTCCCTCTCCAGGCTGCTGCAAAATGCAGCGCTGGCAGCAGCACCCTCCGACCTCCAACGCCACTCTGAATGCAGTGACGGCAGAGGACATTGATCAGGCGTCAGGAGACAACGAAGAGCTCCAGCAAAGGCATGCCAGACTGACACTGGGGGAGACCACAGCACCGCTCAACATCACGCCACGGCCACCCCTGCTGTTATTCCTGGTGTGAAACCGCCTGACCCTCACCCCCCCCCCCCCCACCCCCCACCCCCCAACGGCAACGGTTGCAGAAACTAATTCCAGTGTGACACCAGCAAAGAGAACCAGATCCCTGCCCAAGAAGTTCCAGGACTATGTGGTCGACTGTAAGTGATTACACACTCAGAATACACTCAATGCGTTGAGCAAGATGCCCGTGTCTGGTGAGCTCAACTTAGCATCGGTGCATGAATGAGAGTCTGGTGCCTGTGTCTGGTAGACTCTCAAAATTTAGAATAAGAACCCCCCACACACAATATGCACAAATAGTGTGCCCACAGGCTGTAAAATGTGTTTTGTTTGGTCTTTTGTTTCTCTCTTTGCCAAAATAATTTGCATTTAGTTGAAATTCTTAATTTGGTATATGTATATAAACTTTGGTCAATTGATACATGGAAACACTACCTCACACTCATCTGATAATTACCCCATGAACTTGATATTTTTTTAAAAAGTGGAAAAGAAAATCCAATCTGACTACTCAGTTTCAAGTCTCATAATTATTATGTCATGAACAAATATCTAGTCATGGGCTGTGCATTATCAGGGAAAATACATAAAACAAGAACCATTCAATTTCATAAAATCGGTTAAAAAGAGACATATCACATTTAAAGGTATATTTTAGAGTGCATGCAATTGTGTTTAGTTTATTCAAAGCGCAAAACAAGTTGAACAACCTGAGTAACATGTTGAAATACCCATTTCAGTTAAAAAGAGTTAATACTGTATGATGGGGTGGTAAGGGTAAGGCTAAGGGATAAGGAGGAGTTGATGAAGGATAAGGATTGGAGGGTGAAGATAGACACACCACGCAGACCAGGAACATATAGAGGAAACCAGACAGTTGTTTGACTTTATTCACTAGGAAAGACTATAAGAAAGACAGTGCAGCAAATACATCCTGCAACAACACAAAATAACATACATAGATATAAACAAGAAATAACAATGATTAGGTATGATTGTAGGCCTTGTGCCATAGCACTCAATGTTAAACCACATGAGGAAATACAGTCACAACAGTGGAAGGAGCTCACTGTATGACTTAAATAGCATGATTAAACTAACATTGACACAAGCCTAGCTGGGGTTTGGAAACATAACATAGGCCGGTTCTACCTGACCCTATGCTTGCTTAACTCATACACAAACATTTGAGTTCATGTGAGTTAACCCAAACCAAGCATTGTAACACTGACATCATCAGATGCTGTGTTACTAAAAATAGACTAAACCTCAAAGTAGACTGATCAGTTTTAAGTGGAAAACTGACTAAAGACAAATGTAGGCCTATTGAGTTAATCATTGAAGTAGCAAGAAACTCAATCAAAAGGGAATGCTTTATTAATACTATAGTAGCAGTATTTAACACAACAACAGCTAATCATGCAATACATAGCTATCACACAATGGCTGCTCACATTGTGTGAAGCAATGACACTGTGTGTGGTGAAATGTGGCTACTACAAGTAGGCTTAGCACACACACACACACACACACACACACTAATACTGTAGGCCTATACACATAGCATGGTATAACTTATACACTATAAGCCTAGATCAATAATATTAATAGCATGGAAATGAGCAAGTTAGGCTTTTAAACAATATAATGTAGGCAACGTTCCCTAACATTGTTTACACAGTAAATTGACGTCGCATACGAGTGGATGTGAGGATGGAACAGAACAATCTGAATGTTCTAATTTTCAGTCTCTGGACAACATAGGCCTAGCACCTAGTTTATGAATAAACTGACGTCACGAACAAGTTGGTTATGTGACGAGAATAGCAGACAGTTTTCAGTTCCGTGAAAGTAGTACATTAACAAAGTTAGATCACTGATTAAACTAAATCAACATGTAAAACAATAGTTTGCAAAGTAGAACAATTTAAGCAATACATACTGGCATTACATTTACTTACAGCTAGGAGCAGGGATCAGTGCTCAAACACTGTAGGTCAGCACACAGGCGCATCCCACATCACACAGTGAGTGAGTGGCTAGTAGACCTATCTACTCTGGTCAACTGATCACGTGACCAGCCGCGAATGAATGAAAAATGGTGTTTTACGTCCTCTCGGTCATAGACACATATGGGACATTTGTAAATACAAAGATGGTGGGAACAATACTGGCTGCAATGCCCGGAGGCAGTGCAACACCAGTAAGGTCCCGAGTTTTTATCAATATAGATATGTGTAGCGGTAACCACGCCTCGGATAAACCTCATCGGCTATGGTACCGCCACATTAATCCTGTTAGTATGACCAGCCGCGTTCAAATTTGAATTATATAGGTCAGCTTCAGCTGCCAAGCCTGCGTCACATGACTGAGATCAAATCGGTTCTGCCACTTGTGTTTTCAAGCAAATCTGTGTTTGTTGACAGTTAAATAACACAATGCATCTCTGCAATGGCTTAACCAAGCAACACAAGAAACATATCAAAATAACGGCCGCGAACCCAGCTACAATATGATACAAATGGAAATAAAAAGTTATAAAACTATGACGAAAAGTAGGTGTTTTGAGAGCCACTTTAAAAATGAATAACTCTATAACTATGATACTTGGGGTTGATCAGTTAGTACTGATTAAAAGAGGGCAATGAGAGCTTTATATTGATGTACTATGTCACTATATTAGATGACACAGTAAGAATATAATTAGCATTCATTGTGACAACGAAACAACTTTGTTAGAAGCGCGACTTGCTGGCTAGTGCACGCGCACTGTCGCTGGCTAATGTAGCAGCAGACGTCAAGTATAATGACGTCGGTGCGACGTTTTGTCAAAAGTTCAGTTTGACGTAAAATATATACTGTCAATACTAATGTATTACTGTTTACATCAAAGCGCTTTCTTCCTATTGAAAGGCGAAAGGGAAACCTTGAATAAAAAAGGTTTCTAAGCAAGGAAGAGTGATGTAATTTGACAGAATAAATCGTTAGCTATAATTATATGAGAGATATCAGCAGGTTTAGGCCGTTATTGACAGACTAGTGAACTAAGTTACATAGCTAAGATAGGATTTTATGAATATGAAAATAAATGAGGGGGAGAGGTTAAAAATAAGTTTATTAACCGGCTTAGGATTTGAATCGACAGCCTGCCTTCGTTTGAATGCGCGTGACCTGTTTGATTTGCATAAGGTCGCCTGACTAAAAATTAGACAACGCTGTCGTCTGCTGACAGTGGCGATGTCTAAAAATAGCGCAATTGAAACAGTCTGCTTTGAAAAGTTAGTGACAAGTAGACTGGGCTATGCATAATTAGTGATGAGTGGACTACTTACGTCACTCAGTCACAACTGTTTAATATGATTTGCACTGCTGAGTTCCATATGTTAAAAAAAAGGAAAATAAGTTCATAATCAGATTTTCAGTGTATGCTTCTTAGTATTCAGTACACTGTAATTTCAATGTTCTTATCATCTGCATGATGAGAAGTTACTATACTATATGCATGCTGAATGTTTACTGTTTATGCTCTACAAGTAGAGGATAGTTTGGTGTAATCTGTTGTAGCAGGTTAATGCAATAAAAGGGGGAAGAAAAGAGAAAAGAAAAACATTGATGTCTTAGTTGATAAATTGATTTTGCTTCAATGTAATTAAACGTTGATAGTTTGATTTTGTGGCAATTCTAATTTTGAATATGGCATGTCTATGGTAACACCACAATGGTTTATAAGGAAGTTATTTTGTAAAGGGATTACACTTTTGATTTTGGAACTTGTTTAAAATGTTGAATGTCCATCAATTAAATGTCAATTTAAAGGGATCTAAATTTTAATTATCAATTAAGATATAGCAATCTACAGCGCTTCGCGGAGAGAGAGAGAGAGAGAGAGAGAGAGAGAGAGAGAGAGAGAGAGAGAGAGAGAGAGAGAGAGAGAGAGGGGGGAGAGAGGGGGGGTGAGGGGGGGAGAGAGAGAGGGGGGGGGGGGGGTAATGAGAGAGAGAGAGAGGGGCGACAGAGACAGACAGACAGACAGACTTCTCTCACTCTCTTTCGATCGTACTGGTCAGCTTCGCCGAGTCTGAAACATAAATTAAAAATAAAATTAAAAAAAGAGCATCTACATACATGTTATCTCCATTAGTGTGGTGGCAAACAACTGATCATACACATGAATAAAGATTTGTAATAAGTATGTAATGCATGCAAAAACAAAAATACTACAATAGTATTAAAAACGCTATGTCCTATCCCAACACGGTTTTATATGGAAGCCACTGAATGTCAAAAAGATATTTTTTTCCACACATTGCTTTATACTAACAATCAATAAAGAATCTGTTTTTTCAACATCCTAAGAAAGACTGTAGTGCAAGGCTTATTATTATTCCACTTGCACTTGTAGATATAAAATTTAGCTAGTAAAATTATAAAATCCAACACTATGTCACACCTTCACTGGTACCAAAAAGAATAAGAAATTCATAAAACTTTAGATTTGCACAAAAGAATTTCCAAACCACTCCAAAAATGTCTTGCCATTCGACAATGCCAAAATCTTCCTACTCATTACACAAGGCACATGAGGACGAGTCAACTATTTTGCGTATGAAAAGGCATCTGTGTGTGGGAAGCATTTTGAGTAATAATCTGTGTTGGAACCATCTGAGTTGTGTGTCAGTGGTTGAAGAAGAGCACTTTTTAAAAATTGATTTCCATTTCAGGTTGTCATAGTTTCTCTTCCATTTACTAATACCAGCTGGGCGTTTTTTTGAATTAACAAGAGTTGAATAAACGTATTTGTTCCACTTTAAAATGACTGCCCAGTTAGGAGGTTCTAATATTTTGTATTTAGGGGTCAAATCACATTGTAATTTATGTTTGTATTTCTTCACTGCCTCCATGGCGCGAGCGAACAGCAAATAATTAGTTTGTACGGTCGGAAAGTTTTGACGAAAAAATTCAAATGAAAGGAAACGTCCTTTATCATTTTAGGTAAACGTCTTATTTGCAGTATGCCTGCTTCAACCAATTGCTTCTCTTAAAACACTGACATTGTAATTAATACAATTAGAAACAAAGTCATGGAAGTTCAGTCGAAATGCATTTTAGTGACTCCTTTTTGTCTTAAAACATCCAAGCATGAATCTTATATAAGATTATCGTGAAGGTAAAAAACCCACCTGAATCGAGCTCAAAGAAAAATGTTAGAAACGTGAATGTTGGATCACAAATTGTAGATTTGACCATACATAAGAATATGTAGCTCCCTCATAACATAAAGTATTGTACACAACCACACAGATGAAAAGGTTACAAAGTATGATGTATCATTAACTAAGACAAAGGCGTTTAATGATGAAATGTAATCTGGTGTTATATTATCATTCATAACATGAAGTATTGTACACAACCACACAGATGAAAAGGTTACAAAGTATGATGTATCATTAACTAAGACAAAGGCGTTTAATGATGAAATGTAATCTGGTGTTATATTATCATTCATAACATGAAGTATTGCACACAACCAGACAAATGGCAAGGTTACAAAGTATGATGTATCATTAACTAAGACAAAGGCGTTTAATGATGAAATGTAATCTGGTGTTATATTATCATTCATAACATGAAGTATTGTACACAACCAGACAAATGGCAAGGTTACAAAGTATGATGTATCATTAACTAAGACAATGGCGTTTAATGATGAAATGTAATCTGGTGTTATATTATCATTCAGGATATGTGTGTGATAGCAACAGGGCGACTCAACTCTGAACCACTTCAGGTGGGGGCAGCTAATCAGGCTGAACATAGATAAATGTTGCATGCTTTTCGAGACTGTTTTAAACAAATGAATTCGAAATCACAGCAAGGGTATTTATTGCAGCTACCAGTTTTGCCTTTAGTTCACTTTTGAATGCTGAACAGGGCGTTCAGTTGCTGTGTCTTTCACAGGTGATATCATTAAATAGGGTTAGGCTACACGTAAAGAAACCTGGGACGAAAGGACATTGAAGTGAATATGAAAGTTTTTAGGTGTTTAGTCAAAATGCATTGTGGATTAGTTGAGAAAGTGTGGCATCAATGCCTGAGGTGGTAAATACCGGGAAGATTAATTTATGAATGATGCATATATAAAGAAAGGGCAAGAAACTGATTGCTTCTGTGCTGCTTTATGCTATGATGTTTATCCATGTACCATGCGTGGAGGAAATAAAGAGTTCATTTTTGAATGCTGAACAGGGCGTTTGGTTGCTGTGTCTTGCACAGGCTACAGAAACATGTTGTCCTTTACCTATTTGATTTTCTTTCTTCTGCATCAGCTATTATGTTTGAAATCTGCCAACTGAGTCTGAATCATTGGTTGAACTGATTAGATTAGCAGACAAATCCAAAGTTTTAAAACATAAATGATAACATCTTTAAAACAGATTGGATAACATTTCTTGAAACTGTTTTGGAAAACGTTTGGTAGTTCAAAGGTTCTCTTTTGAAAGATTGCTTCTTAAACGAAGAATATCCTTCTAGTTCATAAACAGAAGGCGCAGGTCTTTTATTCCAAACTTCCTGAACTGATTTATTTTAAAAACAATACTTATAAAACTTGATGGTTGGATTTAACATAGAGTTACCTAGATGTTATTTTCTGTTACAGTCATGATATCCTGGCAGTTGCTTAACCCCATTGCTGCCAGCAGAAAACAGAGCATTTATCAAATTTCTTATTATAAAATCTGAAGAAAACAAATGGTCTAGGGATATATCTTTCCTGACTTGTCTAAGTAAAAAAACATCATTCCAGGACTACAACATCAAAAGTTATGACATCATCAATGCCATCACACACCACGTAGTAGACACGGGACTTGGCAGGGTAAGGGTTACATTTGCCAGTATCTGTTTTAAACATTTACAGCCTAGCTGCTGAGTTAATTGCAATTAGCAGCAAACAGTACAAATAAACAACGAATGAAACACAAACCTGATTATTTCTGTACATTGATGAAACGTTCTTCGAATTCTCTTTTTCTACATAGCTTAGCAGTTTGTTTAGAATGTGGGATTTTTACTTTAAAAGTAAATGAAGCACAGTAAGAGACAGTATAATGATAACCGAACAAACCAGTAAACAAAACAGAAACAAAAAAACTACAGCAGTACGGTTAGCAAAAGTGATAAGCTAATAACAAAGCAGTTGTAGAAACCAAGCCATTGTAAGAACTCAATGCAACAAAACCGAACTACAGTCGAACCTCCCTTAGATGACCTCCCATTATAAGACTCCCTCCCACATAAGACCTACTTCTCTGTAAGTATTAAAATGATCTCCCTTATAAGACCTCATTTTTGGATGTTTTTTTAAGGTCTTATAAGGGAGGTTCCACTGTACTGACCTGCACCGATGTCCAAAGACAGCGGCACGA
>CM065712.1:22272438-22274938 GCA_017654935.2 Phymorhynchus buccinoides | reverse complement strand
ACACATTACTAACCCTAAGGCCTCAGCACACATTACTAACCCTAAGGCTGCAGCACACATTACTAACCCTAAGGCTGCAGCACACATTACTAACCCTAAGGCTGCAGCACACATTACTAACCCTAAGGCCTCAGCACACATCACTAACCCATAGGTTGCAGCACACATTACTAAGCCTAAGGCCTCAGCACACATTACTAAACCTAAGGCCTCAGCACACATTACTAACCCTAAGGCTGCAGCACACATCACTAACCCTAAGGCCTCAGCACACATTACTAACCCTAAGGCTGCAGCACACATTACTAACCCTAAGGCCTCAGCACACATTACTAACCCATAGGCTGCAGCACACATTGCTAACCCTAAGGCCTCAGCACACATTACTAAGCCTAAGGCCTCAGCACACATTACAACCCTAAGGCTGCAGCACACATTACTAACCCTAAGGCCTCAGCACACATTACTAACCCTAAGGCCTCAGCACACATTACTAAGCCTAAGGCCTCAGCACACATTACAACCCTAAGGCTGCAGCACACATTACTAACCCTAAGGCCTCAGCACACATCACTAACCCATAGGTTGCAGCACACATTACTAAGCCTAAGGCCTCAGCACACATTACTAACCCATAGGCTGCAGCACACATCACTAAACCTAAGGCCTCAGCACACATTACTAAGCCTAAGGCCTCAGCACACATTACTAACCCTAAGGCTGCAGCACACATTACTAACCCTAAGGCTGCAGTACACATTGCTAACCCTAGGGTCTCAGCACACATTGCTAACCCTAAGGCTGCAGCACACATTACTAACCCTAAGGCCTCAGCACACATCACTAACTGTAATGCCTCAGCACACATTTCAAACCCTAAGGCTGCAGCACACATTACTAACACTAAGGCCGCAGCACACATTGCTAACCCTAAGGTCTCAGCACACATTATTAACCTATAGGCTGCAGCACATATTAGTAACCAATAGGCTGCAGCACAAATTACTAACCCTAAGGCTGCAGCACACATTGCTAACCCTAAGGCTTCAGCACACATTACTAACCCTAAGGCTGCAGCACACATTGCTAACCCTAAGGCTGCAGCACACATTACTAACCCTAAGGCTGCAGCACACATTACTAACCCTAAGGCTGCAGCACACATTACTAGCCCTAAGGCATCAGGACACATTCAACAAACTTAAACCTAAGGCTGCAGCACACCTTCAAACTAATGTGTGCTGCAGCCTTGAGGCTGCAAACCTAATTGGCCCTGATGCTATTTTTTTCTCCCAGGCAGAACCTCGATTGAAACAAGGATGTATCTAACAAAATTTCACAGCCAGATATCAAACCAGCCACAATAATGTGCTAACGCTCTGAAGACATGCAGCTTCTAAAAAGCTATTGTGACTTACACAGTTAAACTCTTACACTAAAGTTGAAATTGCAATAAAACATGAATGTGACGTCAACATAATGGGACCGTCAACATAGCATGGGTGCTTTTGCATGTGCTTACCAGGGTAAATAAATGAACACACACACACACACACATACACACTACACACGCGCGCACGCACACACACACACACACATGCACACACACACACACACACACACACACACACACACACACACACACACACACACACACACACACACACACACACACGTAACACACACACACACACACACACACACACACACACACACACACACACACACACACACACACACACACACACACACACACACACACACACACACACACACACACACACACACACACACACACACACACACACACACACACCACACACACACACACACACACACACACACACACACACGTACACACACACATACACACACACACACACACACACACACACACACACATACACACGCACAGCACCGCACGCACGCACGCAGCACACACGCACACAACACACACACACACACACACACACACACACACACACACACACGCACACACGCACACACACACGACACACACACACACACACCACACACACACCACACACACACACTCGCACATCATTTAGCATATACATTGTTAATTTGATCATTCAACTTCGATCAATGCTCCACATATCCGGCATGTCTAATCCTATTATTGTAGTTCTCTCTCTCTCTCTCTCTCTTCTCTCTCTCTCTCTCTCTCTCTCTCTCTCTCTCTCTCTCTCTCTCTCTCTCTCTCTCTCTCTCTCCCCCAAGTCAAAATTATCATTTATCTCCCTTGCTTCATTTCCAAGGTACACTCGCTTAATTCCCTTGTTTTATCAACTGTACCAAAGTCATCAAGATAAATCTATAAACGCTGTTCGGATGACAGTTTTTTTACTTCTTAAATTGTATGCCTCAGCAAGCAAGTTTGCGAATGATAATATAATTTTCTCATTTTCAGATGCAAGAATGGCAACTAAATCGTGCCTTACAAAAATTGGTAAGGAAAATACATTATATTTACTACGGG
>CM065712.1:22264938-22267438 GCA_017654935.2 Phymorhynchus buccinoides | reverse complement strand
ACAAGAGAATGGTGTCCTCTTTGCACCAAATCGAAAATCCACAATAAAAGCAAACCAGCACTAAGTTAAACACAGAAATAGTAACAAATCTGATGTAAAATGACGAAAGTAATAGTGCTCAGAAATATTAATTAAAATAAAATAACAGACGTGACTAGGGAGGGCAAAACAGATGATATCCAAATTGAGGATACAGATAGTATGAAAGAGAAAACTCAGTGAATAGCCTTTAGCTCCAAGTACCCCTAATCTGAAGGACTGAAAAGTTGGTGCATTTGAAATGCAGAATAATTTGCTTTGATAAAACTTTCCTGTGTCCAATGTCTGTATTTGTGAACCTCGAAAACAAACTCAGTTAAACGTTAATTTTTATGAATGGTCTGTGTTCTCAAAAGAAAAAAACTAACAAAATGTGCTGATTTAATAATAATAATAATAATAATAATAATGGGAATTTATATTAGCGCTCTTTCTCACATGAGCTCAGTGCGCTTTACATTGATAATGTGTGTGTGTGTGTGTGTGTGTGTGTGTGTGTGTGTGTGTGTGTGTGTGTGTGAAGGCTTACTTAGTGCTCATGCTATTGACAAATGTGTGTGGTTGTAGACCTATGCAACCTCTCTCTCCCTCTGTTTGTAATCCCATGTTGACACCAATCCCCTGGCCAGAAAAGGGGTGGTGTGATGTTTGTTTTGTTGTACTTTCAATTGCTTCAACATGGTATGATAAATAATAGCTAACTGTCTAAGGTGAAGGTTTGCGCTGCGACATGTGTGTCACTCCCTACCTCCCACCCCCAACCCCCCTCTCTCTCTCTCCCTTTCTCTGCTCTCTCCCCTTCTTTGTGAACCACTATATTATGGTTATCATATTGCTACAAAAACTTGGAGTGTATTTTCAAAATTCAGTTTTCGTCTTCAGTTTTATCCATCTTCCAAACAAGAAGACAGAGACAGAGAGACAGACACGGGTGTGCATACAAGCAGATAACAAGACAGACTGGGACAGACAGACAGCAAAAGAGAGAGAGAGAGAGAGAGAGAGAGAGAGAGAGAGAGATAGAGAGGAGAGAGGTGAGAGAGAGAGAGAGAGAGAGAGAGAGAGAGAGAGAGAGAGAGAAGAGAGAGAGAGAGAGAAAGCGAGAGAGAGAGAGAGACCGAGAAACAGAGAGAGAGAGAGAACAGATACAGAGAGAGAGAGAGGATAGAGAGAGAGAGAGAGAGAGAGAGAGAGAGAGAGATAAAGAGCAGAGGCTAGGAGAGAGAGAAATACACAGACACACAGACACATAGCAGGCATGGACAGAATGAGACAAACAGAGACAGACAGATTGAGAGACAGACTGAGATAGACAGACAGAGATGAGTGCAGAGACAGACAGACAGACAGACAGAGACTGCAGATCAGAAGTGAGAGCAGAGACAGAGACAGAGAGACAGACGGACAAAACAGACGAATAAACAGACGAACAAACAGCAGACTTCCCACGCGCGCGCGCGCGCGCGCGCGCACGTGTGTGTGTGTGTGTGTGTGTGTGTGTGTGTGTGTGTGTGTGTGTGTGTGTGTGTGTGTGTGTGTGTGTGTGTGTGTTGTGAAAGGCTTACTTGTGCTCATGCTATTGAACAAATGTGTGTGATTGTAGACCTATACAAGCATTGTGTAGTGTGGATGTGCACTTGGTGAAGGTTTGCGCTGTGACATGTGTGTCACTCCCTTCCCTCCCTCCCTGCCCCCCACTCTCTCTCTCCCTCTGTCTGCTCTCTCTATTTCTTATGGTTATCATATTGCAGATAATGAAATGCGTTCAATGAAAGAAAGCAGATAGCGTTTTTCCGACTGTAACAATTACTCCACCCGAATACCTACCATGTTTAGATGATTTAGAAGCTTTAGATGTAAAAATACGAAAGTCATTAAATAACTCGGATTCGAAATCGACTTTAATGAAATGTTTCTGTCAAACATAAAATCAAAAGACCGAATATTGTTAATCAAGCTTGCATCATCAAGCTTAGTTAACAATGCATTGGCATTATAGTTAACAAACCTTACCTGTGACATGACATTTGTTTTTG
Organism: Phymorhynchus buccinoides; assembly: GCA_017654935.2. Taxonomy (NCBI): domain Eukaryota; kingdom Metazoa; phylum Mollusca; class Gastropoda; order Neogastropoda; family Raphitomidae; genus Phymorhynchus; species Phymorhynchus buccinoides. Next base: position 22,265,363 of record CM065712.1, on the reverse strand, counting down.
ATGTTCTTTCAATTGTTGAGAGAGGGAGGGGGAGCTATGTTGCCTTAGCACAAGTGAAATGCAACATCTGTTTGTAATCCCATGTTGACACCAATCCCCTGGCCAGAAAAGGGGTGGTGTGATGTTTGTTTTGTTGTACTTTCAATTGCTTCAACATGGTATGATAAATAATAGCTAACTGTCTAAGTTGTGAACCTGTTTGGCAAAAGCAAGAAAAAAAAAGTATCCGTCCAAATGACATCCTCCATTATATTTAACATGAAATGGATGGCCCTAAAAGTAGTCAACAAACTTAATTAGATTATGTTTAAAACGTTTGAACTATGTTGAAAACAGCTTTTTTTAAGTGATGAAAAACAAAACCTGATTGAAAACTTTTTGTATCTGATTGTTTATCATGGGTAACTACAAAATCGAAAGGAATA
>CM065712.1:22255852-22258352 GCA_017654935.2 Phymorhynchus buccinoides | reverse complement strand
TAATATTGGAAAGCCATTGATCGACCAGATTTACAAGAGCTGTATGACACGAATGATTTTTTCTAAAGCCCGATTGATTTGGGTGTAGGAGGTCAAACTTTTTAATGTGTGATGAGATGTGACTGTTGATGTGCTGCTCTAGTGGTTTTGAGAGGACAGAGAGAATTGAGATGGGTCTGTAGTTGGAGGGGTCATTTTGTTCACCTGATTTATAAAGAGGAATTATTTTGCTAGTTTTGAAGTGCTTGGGGAAGTAGTTTTTGTCAATACAAATATTGTATATGTAGGTTAAAGTATCTGTGATGTATGGTGCACTGAGTTTTATTATTTTACTGTCAATTTCGTCTAAGCCTTTTGATTTGGACTGTTTGATTTTAATTAAACTGTTATAAACATCAAATACCGCCATGGGTGGTATGGTCAATGGTGTGTTAATCTGTTTTTCTTTGCAAAATTCCTTTAGTTCCTTTAAGTCATTTTGTGTCGATTTGTCATTTATAATAATTTTGTTTGCTACATTGACAAAGTGTTCGTTAAGTTCATCAGTGGATATGTTTTTTGAAGTGGATTGTTTCTGAGAAACGTGTTTGTTTGTGATACAGTTGATTGCCTTCCATAAAGATTTCGAATCATTTTTAGAGCCTGCTAAATCTTGAAAATATTTCTTCCTGGAGTTGCGTAACAAGGTAGTAACTTTATTTCGCTGTGCATGAAATTCATCTTGATTTTTAGAGTCGCAAAGCAAATCTCTGTTGTTCATTTCGTTATCAATATCTGTTGTTATCCAGGGTGGTTTAGGTTTGTGTTTAACTCGTTTACATTTAATTGGTGCGTGTTTATTGTAAATATCTATGAATGTGTTATACCAGAAATCCACAGCTTGATCTGGGTCAGTGTATTGATAGACATGTGAAAGCTGGGACTGTGCCAGATCAAAGAGAAATGAATCTTCGTTGAATTTTGAAAAAAACATCTGTAATGAATTGTTTTATGTCCAGCTTTAGGGATTTTTGAACCTTTCTTGTTCCAAGTTATGCAGATTGGTTTGTGATCGCTACAGCCAGACAACGGTGAGCAAAGCTCAATAATGTTTTGCTTTTCGGTTTCAATTAGCGTCTCAGATGTTGGTGTAATTCTAGTCGGTATGTTAATGAGTTGTGTTAACTGAAAACTGTCGTATAATTGTGTCCATTGCACTTGAGGTTTCATTAAGTCTATATTGAAGTCACCAAATATTATTGTTTCTTTTGATTCTAGGATTACATGATCCATCATGGAGTTAAAAATGTCTTTCCAGTCAACGCGTTCTGAAGGATGTCTGTATATGAATCCTAATAATAATGGCTTAGTGTGTTTAATATAAACTTCCATCCATAAACATTCAATGCCATGTTGTTCAAAAATATGCATTCGTTTTAAGGTGATAGAATGGCTATAGTATACTAAAAGACCCGTTTGTCTCTGTTGTGTGGGATCTAACCTAAGAATGTTGCATCCATTTACTGAAACATCACTATCCGTAATATGTTCTGATAAATGAGACTCGCCAAAACAAAAAATATGAAAGGGGTTACCAGAATTATGCAAAATCGAATATACATCTGCTAACTTGTTGATTACGTGGTTGATGTTTAAATAACCTATTCTCAATCCTTCTTTCACAGGCCAAGAAGTAGTACAGCTAGGCATGATATCGTAATGTTAACAAAAGCCACAATGTCAAAAACACAACATCCCAAAACAAAATTACAAATACAGTCAATAAAAATAGGAAAATCAAACAGCTCCGATTAATTAAATGTCGTAACCGAAGTGATACAACAAATGCAAAGCAATGTCAATATCAATCTGCCAAACTCACAAAAAGGGGGAAACAAAGAGGGGGGGGGGGGGGGGGGGGGGTAGTAAATAGTCAACCAGTGACTGAAAGAGGAAAAAAAGAAAAAGAAAAAAAAAAAAGAAAAAGAAAAAAAAAAAGGTAATTCGTTGTCACTTGATAGGAAAAAACCCACTGTATAATACAAATGAACAAATAATCAAATGCTGACCTGAATCTGAATCAATACAACACAATTTGCCAGATTCAATCCAAGTCTTATAAGCATCAAATCACACGAAAAGTATTAAGCATCAAACCACAATAATGAACAGTGATATATAATCACAAGATGTAGTAGGCCTAGTCAATCACGCTTATTGACCTTGAAGGGGAGCACAGCATTAAGTTAGAGGGCAGCAAACTACAGCACACCTGTCAGTGCGTGCGTGAGCACACACATACACACAAAAAAGTATACACATACGCCTATGCGTGGGAATATATATGCATATATGCATACACATACACATATACATACACACACAAACACACACATGTACGCACACGCACATACACACCAACAAGCACGCAAGGAGTTTGCACTTGAGTGGTCGCACGCGCAAACAATTTCATGAACGTGCACACACCAAGCCGGCATTCAGTCACAAACGCATTCACTCA
>CM065712.1:22238352-22245852 GCA_017654935.2 Phymorhynchus buccinoides | reverse complement strand
AGACTACTACTGCTACTACTACTACTGCTACTACTACTACTACTTACTACTACTGCTGCTGCTGCTGCTGCTGCTAACTGAGCCTGTACTACTACTCTACTGCTGCTGCTGCTGCTGCTGCTACTATTACTGCTGCTGCTGCTGCTGCTGCTGCTTTACTACTACTACTACTACTACTACTGCTTCTACTTGACTGCTACTACTACTACTCTACTGACTACTACTACTACTACTAACTACTACTACTATATCTACTACTACTCTGGCTCCTCACTCCTCCTACTACTACTTCACTCCTTTTCCTAACTACTCCTACTACCTACTACTACTACTACTACTACTCCTGTAGCTGTCTGCTCAGCTAACTGCTTCTCTATCACTCACTGCCTGCTTCTTGCTTCTACTAAGCTACTGCTCCTCCAGCATCTAGCCCTGTGCTCCTCTGTCTTTGCTACTACTATTACTTTACTACTAACTACTACTCGACTACCGATACTCCGACTACTTCTGTCTACTCCTACTTACTACTACCTCTACTACTACTACTTGCTATCTGCTCTGTGCTACTACTTAAGACTACTACTACTGACTACTTCCTCCTACTCACTGCTAAAAAATGAATCCTACCTCCTCCCTCCTGCTTGCTACTAGTTCTTGCCTCTTCCGTACTACTACTACTTACACTCCTCGCCCCCTCCTCCTACCTATCTACTCCTACCTGCCTACTAACATAGTACTTGAGGCTCGCTCACCTCCTCCTCTTCCTACTCCTACTCCTCCTCCCCCTCTTCGATCGCTCCTACTACTACTACTCCTCCTCCTCCTCCTACTATTACTTAAGCTCCTCCTCCTCCACTTCCTCTTCTCCGCTAATCTGCCTTACTACTACTAATCTACCTGTCCTATCCTCCTCTCCTCCTCCTCCTACTACTAGGAGAACGTACAAAGGGGGCGTCTGACTCAAATTTGTAATGCCCCATTTTTATATGAAATTCCTGGGCAAAAACAGACTTTTTGCTCCGTTTTTGCCATCTCGGAAATCCCCATTTTACATAAAATTTCAGTAGCTTGACACAATTGTTTAATACAAAATGGGGTCAAGCTATCGAAATGGGACCAAACTACCGAAATGGGACCAAACTGGTTTACTTTACTTATTATTCGCGATTAACGTTCAGCTCCTCCATCAAAGTCTAAGGTAAAAGAATGGAAACTAAAACCTCTGCTCGACAATGGTGGATTCCCATAATGGGAATCCGGAATAAGGTCGAAAGTAAGGTTGCGCCTAAGGTCGAATGTACAGGTGTGCTTAAGGTCCAAACTCGATAAGTAAATGCACACTTCAGCCTAATGTCGAATTACAGAGCTGTGCCTAACGTCGAATATAAGGTTGAGCCTAAGGTCGAATGCAAAGCTCTGAGCCTAAGGTCGAATTGCAAATGTTGAGCCTAAGGTCGAATTGCCAAAGATGTTCGGCCTCAACTAAACATTCGACCTCTAGGCCACAACTATGAAATTCGAAGTTGCGGCTCCAAAATGTTGCATTCCTACACTTAGGGCTCAACGGCTGCATTCGACCTTATACTTACGCTCAACCGTACATTCGACCCTTCGGCACAACTTTAGACAAATGCGATACGTTCGGGCTCAAAACTGTGCGTTCGACCTTCGGCTCAATCGTACAAACTTACATGAAATTTCTCGACCTTTAGGCACTCAGGCCTATGTCAGTCATGCAATTTTGTTCTGACCTTAGACGCAACCGTACATTCGACGTTATTCCCAGGTCACCACCACTTATATCGCGGGACTAGTAAATATCAGCATACTACACTGCTCCGCACACTAGGATCTCCCATAAATTTCCTATGTGTCCTGTCATCAGCGGATTCTTTTGTTCATCTGTCCAGGAGTGTACAGTCAGAAATCTACTATACATCCCTGATCTGTGCTGACTGTGTGCCCAGCGGTTCGCATAATTCGTTTCGCATAATCCTTTGATCAGAGCTCGCGGGCGCAAGTCAAGTGTCTCACTCCAAAAACAAGCAACTGGCAGTTTGCATAAACGGGTTTGCCATTTTGCATAGCTTATGCACTCTTGCAGGTTCTAATGCAAACTTATACGCCTGCTTAGCTATCTGCTTCTCCCTCCTCACTCCTCTGCTACTATCTATGAGCTGACTAACTGAGCACCTCCATAGTCGTCGCTCCTCCGCCTCCTCCATAACTTACTGACTTAGAAACAGACACTTAAGTCTACTACTAGTACTAGAGCCTGCCTCCTCGCTAGTACAGCTGCCTCTCTGCGCTTCCACAGTCTGCCTCACTCGACTATTCTCTCATCTCTAATGCTGCCCTCACTTTAGGCCCTCATCTATCCTCGCATCGCTCCTACTCCTACTACTAACTAAGACTCAACTTAAGTACCTAAACTTACTTTACTGAAATAACTAATCTACTAACTCATCTACATGTTGGAATTATGATACTAGCTGACTAAGAAACTACAAAGTCGAGCTTACGTACAGCTACTACATGCGGATGCATAACAGCTTAACTACTAGCTTAGCTTGACTAGACCCTCCTTCCTCCTCCATGCCATCCTACGCTCTATTTCTCTTACTTACTAAATACTACTACTTTACTAAATCATTGACTAGGCTCTGCGCGCTCGCTCACTCCCAAGGGGCCATTTTAGTTGCCTGGCCTCACCGTGCTTACGCCGTTCCCTCCTACGCTTCCTGCTCTCCTCGCTTTGCCTGTCTACCATCCTCCATCCTGCTTGCCCATCCTGCTCAGGGCTCGACTTCCTCCTGCCTTCCTGCTCTCTCTTATCCTCAACTCCTCGACTCAGCTCTAAACCCTACTACTTACTACTGACTACCAATCCTAACTTCTCTACTAGCTAACCCTACTCAACTAAAAAGCTGTACTCGCACTAGTATCTGAACTAGACTACTACTAGCTAAACTTACTACTTCGACTGACTACTTAGCGTATTACTACTTGTACTACTAACTTAATTAGCTACTATTATAGGCTGTACATGTCTAGCATACTTTCTGGTACTAAGTGAGATTAGACTAAACTAACATACTATACATCCATGACTACTCATAGGGGATCTACTGAGCTCTTACTGACTGGTTAACTACTAAGACGCCGTCCTCCCTGCCTGGCAATCGCCTCCTTCATTGCCTCTCTTACTCCTTAGTGCACTACCTCCTGGGGACCCTCTCTCCTCCATCTTCTCTACTGGTCATTACAAACTACCTCAACTTCATTACTAGGCCAGCGTACGCAGCGTGCGATTACTAGGCATTCCTTAGCTGTTATAGGTGTTAAGGGAAGTGCTAGGGTCCCACTGTTAGGCTCGGCGCAGCCTCGGGGCATCCACCTCCGACACCTAACTGCCTCACCCACGGGCCTTGCTCATCCGTCCCCTCTGGCTCTCCTATCCTCCTCCATAGAAATCCTCTGGCTCTGCATGAACCAGACGATCCTCCTCTCTCCTTGAAGACATCCATTCAATGTCTCTCCATCTCCTTCCTGCTTACGCTCAGAGTCCCTACCTCCTACTATCGTAACGGATCTGACTACTACTACTAAGGGATAATCTCACTATCTTACTCAAATACTCACTGAACTAACAATAGATACTACTACTAGCATAGTGAGACTAACTACGTGAAGTACTACTCACTCGACAGTACGTGACTGACACATACTACTGGTTTCACATGGTCACTACACTACTAAGGGCTTCCCTCACTTCTAACCTCTGTCTTTCTCTCCTGCTCTTCTCCTCTCCTCGCTACTGTTTGACTCTTCACATCAGCTATCTACTAAGAATTAGTTACTGATTAGCATCTTGTTGGTCTGACTACTAACGTATTAGTGCTTAAATTACTACTTAGTCTACGTCGAAGGTAGCTACTTTATTCCTTTACCTAGCGTACATACTTGCTTTGATAAAACGTGCTTTTTGTTCCTCCTTAAATTCTCTTGCCTCCTCCTCCTTCTCTTTCCTCTCCTTCGCGCTGAGTTCCTTATTATGTGATGGCTGTTCCTCGTCGTGAGATATCCTCGCTGTCTTCTTCACTCCTCTCCTCCTGATCCCTGCCTACTAGTAACTACAATTAACTTACTTGACACTAGCTTAGATGGCATTGATCACATAGTATTACTACATTACTCTTACTACGTACTAGATACTACTAACTTAGCTAGCTTACCACACTCCAAAATATTTCTTCTCTTTGTCGCTGCCTGCCTAGTGATCTCTCCAATGCTTCACTCTCGACTCGCTGGTTGTCGCTGTAAATCCGCTCCTCGTCTCGCTTCCCTGGCGCCACTCCTCCTCCTCTCCTACCTCCTCCCTCCTTCTCGATGGTCCTCTCTATACTCCTTGCTCTACTTAGTAACTAACTATTTAACATACTAGCTGAGACCTAGTATTGACTATTACTATATTAGCTGAATTATACTCTTCTTACTTACTCACACACCCACACAACCACAACACACACACACACATTCAAAAAGCGGTCTAGATAATCATCCACAATTGTTTGGGGGGGGTGTGGGGGTGGAACAACTATATTTATGAAAGCATGATTAAAATTGGCCATTGCTAGGGAAAATCAACGTATTTACACCTTGATCAAAGCTACATATCCAAGTTTGAGGCTTATTTGGTCCCTAACACCTCCTACTACTACTACTACTACTAACTACTACTATATACTTTACTACTACTACTACTTACTACTAACTACTACCAAAGATATTCTAAAAGGGTAAGAGGACTACTTAAGAGTCTCGGCGGCAACCGGGCTGATAGAGTTTCGTTGTGGGGACAGTTACACTATTCACAGTGGAGGCTATCAAAAAAAAAAAAAAACCAAGACTGGGCCCACTTTGAAACGGAGAATTCAAATGGCCTATCGACGTGTAAATGTGTCCTGTTTAAAAGGGGACATAACCAGTGTTTCTGTCCTCAACTTACCTCATAACCCTATAGGGAAAAGGAGGAACGGATTTGCTTTACATCTTTCCCCTATAATGTCTTTGTGCTAACTAATTACTACTACTACTTACTAGGGGGAAGACGGGGTAAAAAAAAGGGCGCATTGGGGGTAAGAAGCCCACCCAATTATCTCATTGAAATAAAGGAAAAACAATTTCAGTCCAAAAATTTGCCCATGAGACGGAATGCTAGACATTAACCTCGTCTCATCAATTGCAAAGGGCAAAAATAGCCTGAAATTTTGCTCATTTAATGGAGGAATAATTTGGGGTGGGTTCTACCCGCCCCCCCATGCGCTTTTTCCCCAGTCTCCCCTACTGCTACCACACACCCACACACACAACACACACAACAACACACACACAACACAACCATAACGGCCGCCCGCGCCGCCGCGCGTCTGTGTCACAGTGAACCGGAGCAATTTTAACAGGGTTTGGTTTTTTTGTTTTGGGGCATTTCTGTGCTCATGAAAACAAACTGAAGCGACAAAGCCGGAAAAGCAAGGACCTATAAGAACAGCGTCAAACCGGAAAAATAATATGTGTGCGTGCCTTGTGGCAGGGCAAAATGTTCCAACCGCGGCAAAATGTTAACATTTGTAACATTTTGGGGGGAAGCCTTGTAAAATTTTTGCGGCGGGCAAAGTCCTGCGGCAAAATGTTACAAAAACAACTTTGGTAAAAATTGTTGCAATTGTAACATTTTGGCCGCGTTCGCGTTAATAGGCATTTTGCGCGGAAAGCCTTGCGGCGAAATGTTTCCATTGTTACAAATGTAAACATTTTGCGCGAAGGCGCCCGGGGTGCCAAGCGCAGTTTGTTCTATATTGTAACATTTTGGCGGCGAGGCGACCCACCTTTGATTGGAAAGTTTTCAAAATATTACAACTCAAACACGCCTCGGCGGCAAAATGTACAATTCTAACAAAATTGGACATTTGCCGCCGCAGGCTTTTCCGTTTGCAAAAAGGTTACAGCGCGTCAAAATTGTAACATTTTGCGCGGAGGAGCCCCGGGCACTCTCACGGCAATTAGTTACAATTGTAAAAACATTTTGACGCGTTGTAAAAACATTTGCGCTGTCACCCCCTTACTTGCAACTGAAGGAGTTGAGGAAGAGTTCCGATTCATTTGTGCTTATTTCGCGTTTGCTAGGCTTAGTAGGCCAGCTCTCCTTCCCCCCCCCCCCCCCCCACCACACACACAACACAAGCTGGATGAAGTGCATGGGACCGCGTGTTTTTAGGTCTTGCAACGAAACCCGGCCCGTTCGAGGGGACGCCGTAAAGTAAAGCCCATTTTGTGACATAATATTCGTTTAATCAAAAGGAATGCACATTGATTACGTTCACATTTTTTGGTGGTTAATTCAGTGGACCCGTTTATGTTAAAATGCGACCCTCTCCCCCCCCCGAATAAAAAAGGAAGAAACTGTAGGGACGATAATTATTAGGATTAATATGCAGGGGACCGGGTTGGTCGGCCAGGGCACCGGTATTCATGACGAGATAGCATGAGACTAGCATGATGCTAATTTTAGGAAAGCTCTCCAATGTCCTATCGGATTTAAAGGACGTTTGGAAGATGGATTTCTAAGTTAGCTATCGATGCTAAAGTCTCATGCGTATATCAACTTTGGATAAGGCCCTGGATAGATCAGGAGGTCTTCGGGGTCATTCCCGGGCCGTTTCCGGGCTAAACTTCCCCCCCTCGAAATTTAGCACAGAAAAGAACGGAAAAAGTTGGGAAGACTAATTTTTTTCATGTAGATTCTACAGAACCTGTCTGTGCAATCCGAAAAAACATAAAGATTCGACGCACACCACACATGCACCCGCACGCACCGCGCGCACACACATAACCCCCCCCCCCCCCCCCCCCCATCCCCTAAGCGTTGCATTTGTAAAGCTGTTATGGGACAAAAGCAACAGTTTTGTCTTTTGTTTTTTCTTTTTTTAATGGGATAGGCTTAAGTATCCGCCAGGGATTAATGTTCTAACACTGAAAGAGGGCACCCTTTGAGATTGAGGGGTCGTTAAATATGAGGGTGTGAGTGGCGTGTGTAGTGTGCGTTTGCGCGTGCCGTGGCGCGCGCGCGCGGCGCGCGCGCGCGCCAGCGGCGCGTGTGGTGTTGTGTGTGTGTTGGTGTGTATGTGTGTGTGTGTTGTGTGTGTGTGGGTTGTGTGTGTGGTGTGTTGTGTGTGTTGTGTGTGACGGAATCTGCACGTTGCCCAGTTACGGGCTGCATGCTTCCAAAAGAAAAATCTCCTCGTAAATGTTAAAGGCGGGTTTTCACAGTAGGGACAGCGTAAGTTTCCGGTAAAGGTCAAGATGGCCACCCCCCTACCTATCTCGGTTAATTTATTTTTCCGTTTATTGCCTTTCTTTTACCATACTTAAAAGCGATTTTTGGGAACATGTTTTTAGCTTAATAAAACCATTTTGGAATTACTAAACAAACCCTTAATT
>CM065712.1:22232686-22237852 GCA_017654935.2 Phymorhynchus buccinoides | reverse complement strand
ACTGTATAAATAAAATTTCGTTCGTTTCGTTTCGTCTCTCTCTCTCTCTCTCTCTCATCTCTCCTTCTCTCCCAACTCAGCTCTCTCTCTCACTCGCTCGCGTCCTCTCCGTTCTCTCTCTCTCATCAACATCTCTGTCTGTCTGTCTCCTCGTCTCTCTCTCTCTCTCTCACTGCCCTCTGTTCATTCATCTGTGGTAATTTTAACGTTGGATCTACAAGGCGTCAGCCGACCAAACTTTGCATACAATAGAGATAGATGTTCATGCAAGCTTTGTGTTTCACGAAACATGATTTGCATAATTTAAAACAATCGACGGCCTTCACATTAATTATTTTGACCTCTTAACATGTCCGCCCTTCTTTGTTCCCTGTTGTGCGAGCCACCGCGAGGCAGAGCTTTTCTGACGAGAAAGACCCGATCCCTGGGATCGGTTGCTTTCCATTTAAGGTAATAATGGTAAACAGGGTGACGAGGCTGCTGTCCTGGCCAAGGTGAGGAGGATGCAGGCTGACCTGCAAGAACGTGCCTCGAAGAGCACTGCAGTACGCCTCCTCAAGGCTGGAACCATGCAGCCGCTGACCCGCCTGCATGTGTGGAGTGTAGACTGAAGAGATTGGTGCATGAATTTGTGTGTGTTGCGTGTGTGCGTGTGTGCGTGTGTGTGCGTGTGTGTGCGTGTTGTGTGTGTGTGTGTGTTTTGCGTTTGCGTTTGCGTGTGTGTGTGTGTGTGTGTGTGCGTGTGTGTGCGTGCGTGCGCGCGTGTGTGTGCTCGAGTCAAAAGTGAAAAGTCATAAATACTTTATTATCACGTTAGGTGAAATTACAGTGTGGTCTCGTACAAGCACAATACAAGCAAGGAAACACATTTTGCATGCATTAAAAATGGAAACAAAACTAAGGAAAAATGGGCAACAAATCATGCTTCGCAAGACGTTGGACATATAGTAGTAAGTTAGGGTCGATACAAGCGACTATCAAAACGTTAAGAACTGTCCTCGTTCCCACCAATTTTATCCTCGCATTCATTTATTCACCCACCCACCCCCACCCCCACCCCTCCCCAGCTTTCACATTGTGTGTGTGTGTGTGTGTGTGTGTGTGTGTGTGTGTTCATGTGAATGAGTGTTTGTCTGTATGGCTGAACGTGTGCTGGAGACTTTGGGGGGATATTATTACTGGCTGAAATGGACAATTAAAACTGTGATTCAATTTCGTTTACCTTCCATGGTTGTACTTCCGTTCTTTATATCTTTGTTTTATTGCATGTTCTTCAACTATTTATCAACCCCGTGTGTGTGTGTGTGTGTGTGTGCGTGTGTGTGCGTGCGTGCGTGCGTGTGTGCGTGCGTGCATGTGTGTGAGGGCGTGCTTGCATGCGCATGCACGCACATGAGGTAGTTTCTTACAACGCGATGAGCACACATTTGAAAACAACAACAATAACAACAACAAAACACAACGTGAGTGAGCCTTGAAGGCTTTGCCTCTTGTTCTATTTAAGGACATGCACCCTTGATAAGGACGTAGTCATACGACCTTGACACTTGCTTTCACACGCTACCCTCATATCAGCTTCTCGCACCGCCCCCCCCCCCCCCCCCCCCCCCCCGTCCGATCCCCTCTCCTCAACTGTGCATCAAACATTCTCTCTCTCTCTCTCTCTCTCTCTCTCTCTCTCTCGTCTCTCTCTCTCTCTCTCTCTCTCTCTCTCTCTCTCTCTCTCTCTCTCTCTCTCTCTCTCTCTCTCTACACTCCTCCACTCCATCTCAGTCCCTCTCTCTGTTTAATTATGTATGTGTAATTCTATGCCTTGCCATGTTTGTATTCTATGTTCGTATATGTACAAAGGTGCTACCTTTATGTTCAAATCTGCATGTGTAGTATCATGCCTTGCCATGTTTGTATTCTATGTTCGTATATGTACAAAGGTGCTACCTTTATGTTCAAATCTGTATGTGTAGTATCATGCCTTGCCATGTTTGTATTCTATGTTCGTATATGTACCAAGGACAGATTGGAAGACTAGGCGTTGCCTAAAATCTTTATCCTTGAAAAGTAAAGTTTTCAAGTTTTCAAGTTTTCTCTCTCCCCCCTCTCTATTCCTCCCTCTCTGTGTATTCCTCCCTCCCCCCTCTCTCTCTCTCTCTCTCTCTCTCTCTCTCTCTCTCTCTCTCTCTCTCTCTCTCTCTCTGTCTTCCTCCTCTCCCCTCTCTTCGCCCTTCTCTATTCAGCCCCCCCCCTCTCTCTCTCTCTTTCTCTCTCTCTCTTCCCCCTCTCACCTCTCAATTAATCAAATCAATCAATCAATCAAAATATTTATTGTCTTTAAAGCATAAAGACAATCTTTGTCTGGCGTGCACATAAAACACACATATAAACATAGAGACAATACGACAATATGTAGTACAGTAAATACATCATAATAATTAAATTACAATGCAATATAAGACGCACACGCACACACACACACACACACACACACAACACACACACACACACACCACCCACACACACACACACACACACACACACACACACCACCCCCTCCCTTTCCCCACAACATATTATTTTCAAAATCTCCACCCTCAACCATGCCTTTCCCCTCTCTCACACTCACACACACACACATACACACACACACACACACACACACACACACACACACACACACACACACCACACACACACACACAACACACACACGCACGCACGCACCCGCACGCACGCACACACACACACACACACACACACACACACACCACCCTCACACACACACACACACACACACACACACACACACACACACACCACACACACACACACACACACACCACCCCCTCCCCTTCCCCCACAACATATTTTTCAAAATCTCCACCCTCAACCATGCCTTTCCCCCCTCACACACACACACGCACACACACACACACACACACACACACACACACACACACAACACACACACACACACACACACCACCCCCTCCCCTTCCCCCACAACATATTTTTCAAAATCTCCACCCTCAACCATGCCTTTCCCCCCTCACACACACACACACACACACACACACACACACACACACACACACCACCCCCTCCCCTTCCCCACAACATATTTTTCAAATTCTCCACCCTCAACCATGCCTTTCCCCCCTCACACACACACACACACACACACACACACACACACACACACACACACACACACACACACACACACACACACACACACACACACACACACACACACACACACACACACACACACACACACACACACGCAGCTAAACAAACAATTTGAATAAAAGTAATACAGTAATAGGACAACAAACAAAATTTATAAAAAAAGGGGGGGTACATAAAAACAAGGTTTAGATTATAAAAGCCAGTGCTGAATACTAGAACAATGTAAAAATAATGTATGCTAAAGTCAGCACACATCTCTCTCTCTCTCTCTCTCTCTCTCTCTCTCTCTCTCTCTCTCTCTCTCTCTAGGCTATTAATATGTTTAATGAAGCTATGAAAGAAGCGGCAGATTGTATGAAGAAAAGAATTTGTGTGAATGGAAGAAAGAAGGCGCAAGATTGGTTTGACTGTGAATGTAGGAATGAAAGGAAGCGTGAGCGTAAGCTTTTGAAGAAATGTCGTCGTCCTTTAGATGAACAGGATAGGTTTAGCTTCTGTCAGGCAAGACGAGAGTATAAAAATCTCCTTAAATGTAAAAAGAAAGAACATAATAAGAGAATGGTTGAAAACCTGATGGATTCTATAAACAATCAAAAGGAGTTCTGGGCCTCGATTCATAAAATAATACCTAAAAGGAAATACGTCAAAAATCAGATAACTGTTGAACAATGGTTTGAACATTTTAAGATGCTTTTAGAGAAAGATGTAAATGTTGATGTTATTGATGATGACACTGACGATGCTTACAATGACGATCTTGTCTTTAACCGCCCTATCTCTGAGGAGGAAATTTTGCTAGCATTACGTAAGTTAAAGCCAAACAAAGCAAGTGGCCCAGATGGAATAATTGGAGAAATTTTGAAATATTCTGGTGACTTTATTTTGCCTTTCTTTGTTAAATTTGTCAATACTGTATTTAACAAAGGCGTGTATCCAGACAGCTGGGCAGAATCCATTATTCTACCATTGCACAAGAAAGGTGATGTAAACAACCCTGGTAATTATAGAGGTATTAGTCTGATTAATGTTTGCAGTAAAGTGTATGGCTCTGTTATAAACCAACGATTGCAGTCATGGGTTGAAGAAAATAATTTGACAGGTGAGTGCCAAGCAGGATTCAAAAAAGGCTACTCCACAGTAGACCACTTATTTACATTATTAGCATGTGTGCAGAAACAATTCAGTAGAATCCACAACCGCAAGCTTTTTGTTATGTTGCTTTTGTTGATTTTCAGAAGTGCTTTGACACTATTAATAGAAATCTTCTGTGGTCTATTCTTTTGAAGAACGGCGTGAAAGGTAAGCTTTTTCGTTGCGTGCGAAGCATGTATGAAAGTGTAAATGCACGTGTTAGATGTGGGGCTAAACTGACACAGTCTATTGTTTGTTCTTCGGGGGTTAAGCAGAGGGATGCGTGCAGTCCGATTTTATTTTCAATGTTTATTAATGAATTAGCTCTTGATGTAATTAGAAATGGTAGGCATGGAGTTACGTTCCCACTGGATGCTTTTGAGTTGTTTATCCTATTATTAGACGATGATGTTGTTTTGCTTTCAGAAACAGTTATTGGGTTACAAAATCAACTGAACAGCTTACAAAGATCAGCTGCAGCATTGGATTTAACAGTAAACTTAGACAAAAGTAATATCGTAGTTTTTCGTAGAGGGGGTTATCTTGGGGCAAGGGAAAGATGGGTTTTTGATGGACAAGTTATGCCTGTAGTTAATTGTTATAAATACCTAGGTATATATTTTACTACAAAACTGAGTTTCGCTACGACATGTCGAGAGTTAGCAAGTAAAGCCAAGAAGGCGCTTTTATGTATTTTACAACGATTACGTCTGTTTAACTGTGATTCGCTGCATGTGCTATTAACATTGTTTGATCGCCAAGTTCTTCCTATTATGCAGTATGGATGTGAGATATGGGCGTTTGATAAATCAGTTCTGCTTTGTGAGAAAGTGCATTTATATGCATTGA
>CM065712.1:22210186-22227686 GCA_017654935.2 Phymorhynchus buccinoides | reverse complement strand
GATCATTGGGGTGGGCTTCTTACCCGCCCATGCGCTTTTTACCCCGTCTTCCCCTACTACTACTACTACTACTACTAATAATAATAATAATAATAATAATAATAATAATAATAGTAATAATAGTAATAATAATAATAATAATAGTAATAATAATAATAGTAGTAATAATAATAATAATTAGGCTGTAATAGGCCTAATACACTTTGTTGTGTCGCGGTTTTGTTTCTCGTGACAATTTAACCACCCACAACAAAACAATATTCATTAACCCTTTCACCGCCCAAGTCGCATTTTAGCACCACAACGAGTTAACTTGTATGTCACTAAAAGGCATCAAATTGGGGTCTTTTATCCAAAGACCCCCTGTTGTCTTAGCTTTGGGAAGTAAGGATAGACCTTATTTTATATTATGTCACAGAAGAATCCCCAATACTGCAGATGGATTTTGTTCTCTACCCAGGTAAATTTAATGGAAATTGTGGGCTGAAATATGGCTGGCGGTAAAAGGGTTAAAACCTCCAAAGTGTACAGCAAATGAGAACAAAAGTAATAAATACTCTCTCTCTCTCTCTCTCTCTCTCTCTCTCTCTCTCTCTCTCTCTCTCTCTCTCTCTCTCTCTCTCTCTCTCTCTCTCTCTCGTGTGTGTGTGTGTGTGTGCGCGTGCGCGTGCGAGCATCATCTCTGCGTGCATGCCTGAATAATGACGTAACGTCTTTGTGAAAGTGTGAAGTCTGCCGCGTTATATTATTATAGAGTTGAGAACCGGTTCAAAAATCCGAACCTGTTTTAAACCGGTTTTCCCTCTTCGAACCGGTTTTACCGAACCGGTGTTTTAACCAGTACTCGCATCACTCGTTTCACCTATGCAAACACATATTTATTTGTCAGAATATTCACACACACACACACGCACGCACGCGCAGACACACACACACACACACACACACACACACACACACACACACACACACACACACACACACACACACACACACACACACACACAATAAAGTAACTTATGACACACGCACACTCAACTCAACACTCAGTCAAAGTCAAAGCCATAGACCACCACAAACTAGAAACAGATACTCTTGGTTTACAAACACCCAATGTGCGCTGAGAATCAGTGTTGTTTTTCGAAAATAATGCGTTATTCTAAGAAAAACTTACTTTCAGTTTGCAGTTAAAAAAACGGTTCACAGCAACTCGAACCGGTTTTTCGAACCGCGAACGTTTAGCACCGGTTTTTCGGTTCAAACCGGTTTTTATCCCCACCTCTATATATTATGACGTGATGAACAGAAAGCACAGTAGGGGAAGACGGGGTAAAAAAGCGCATGGGCGGGTAAGAAGCCCACCCCAATTATCTCATGAAATGAAGCACATTTCAGTCTCATTTTGCCCATGAGACGAGCGTTAATGTCTAGCATTCGTCTCATGGGCAAATTTGACTGACATTTTCTTTATTTCATGAGATAATTGGGGTGGGCTTCTTACCCGCCCATGCGCTTTTTACCCCGTCTTCCCCTAGCTTTTCTCAGCTCCTTTCAGTTCATGCCTTTTGTTAACACTCGTCACCAGCATAAACCAATTTAAAGTGTTTTATCCATTAGGCTTACATTGTTTTATGGTGGCATACCACTTGTAAGGTCTTTTCCTATCCCTAACCAAAATCAATGATAAGAATATTTTTCCTCTGTTCAAAGAAATAACTTGAAACAAATAGCTCTGTGTGGAAAAGTGAGCGGTAAAGGTAAAGATGTGCCCCCCCCCCCCCCCCCCCCCCCCCCTGCATTTCTCGGTTAATTCTATTTTTCCGTTATTGCCTTTCTTACCATACATAAAGCTGTATTTTAGGAACATTTTTAGCTAATAACCTTTTTGGAATACTAACCCTAGCCCTAACCCTAGCCCTAAGCCTAACCCTACCCCCCACTATGTACTGCAGTACACCGCGATTTGTCACAGTTGTGGTTCGTTGCGTTTTTCCGTCTTATAGGGTGGGGGGTAGGGTTAGGTTTAGGGCTAGGGTTAGGGATAGGGTTAGTATTCCAAAAAGGTTAGGGGAAGACGGGGTAAAAAGCGCATGGGCGGGTAAGAAGCCCACCCCAATTATCTCATGAAATGAAGCAAATTTCAGTCTCATTTTGCCCATGAGACGAGCGTTAATGTCTAGCATTCGTCTCATGGGCAAATTTGACAGACATTTTCTTTATTTCATGAGATAATTGGGGTGGGCTTCTTACCCGCCCATGCGCTTTTTACCCCGTCTTCCCCTACGATTATCACCACGCTTCCTTTTCTAACCACCATTTCGTGTAGGTAGAGTGGCACCACAGTGGTAGCGCGTTCGCTTCGTGTCAAGTCAACCCCGAGTTCGAACCTGGGTACAGGGGATTTTCCCTCTCACTTTGCACTAGGCCTTACGATCTTACGATCTTTCGGGTGAGACAATAAACCGAGGTCTCGTGTGCCCATGCACTTAGCATACGTTAAACCCAGTGGCAACGAAAAAGTTGTCATTCGGTCAAAATTTACCCCCACCCCCCCTCATCAGTCACACAAAAATCGCATGCAAAAATAATAAATTGTGTGGGGCGCCTCTGGCTGCGACGCGCTCTCCAGGTGGGAGCAACCCGAATTTCACAGTGTGACTATAAAGTACCTAATGCCTAATACCTAATTTCGCTACTTTTTTTTATACTTTTTTCAAAGTATGTTCAAAGTACGAAGCGAGAACGCGGCCCACCACATCCTTCTCACGCTCGAACCAAGACCCCGCCACGCTGTTACGACTGCAGTATACTGCTGCGCCTCGACGGAGCCTGCTACGATCACCCACGTTCTGTGTGATCGTGAAGGACGTAGCGAGAGCCGACGTGGCCTGTGTGTGTGTGTGTGTGTATGTGTGTGTGTGTGTGTGTGTGTGTGTGTGTGTGTGTGTGTGTGTGTTTGTGTGTGTGTGTGTGTGTGTGTGTCACGGCACGCTAAGGCCGGACGAAAGTAAGGGACATGCCGCTCTCATTCACACACCAACAAGGACAAACAAAGGAAGTACAATGCGCGACAACCACCAATTTATTAATCACCAAACATATCAAAATACTGCATATGAACGAATGGAGCGTTAAGTCGATAAAGTGAAAAAAAGCAAAAGTATGAATTGAATGAATGATCGCAAAGCAAGCAACAAATGTAACGATTATACAATTACCCACAGACACATTACATGCATCAAGCAACAAATGTAACGATTATACAATTACCCACAAACGCATTACATGCATCAAGCAACAAATGCAAACCGGCATTAGAGAACAAATCCCAGAGCAAATAACAGCAAAGCTGTCAACAAAGACAACAAAGCAAAAGAGGCCAAGGAAAACAAAGCATGTGCAACAACAAGTTTAGCCAATAATGTTCAACCTGAAATCATGCTTTTTTTGTAATGCCAACTGTCAACACAAGCCACGGGGTTTGATTTCAAGCATAAATCAACACAAATGTATTTATATATATATACAGGTGATCGAAGAATGAAGATCTGACGCAGTCCCTGCAAGTGAGCACCGAGCCCAACTGAAGACGACAAATAACTAAGGGTTCACCAATATTATGAAGACATATAGTAACAAGCGCGAAATCGCAATAGTTTGTGGCACGCGGTCTATTTTTACCACTCCAATCATGAGTTACCTCCCCAGGCTTTTCAATAATTTTAATCTGTAAACCAGAATGTTATCTCTGCACCATTTCGTCACTTTTTATATCTTTTGGAAAACATTTAAAACTATGTATCCTACTTATGCTCATCAAAAGAAGCACCGCATACTCGTCGTGTCTGTTGTAGTGTCTGTATTACGTATGTTTATTATTTTGTACGCTTTTAAAATACATCATTTTAAAGAGCGGCCAGAAGTGTAGCCTCGATTTGAAGTGCGACAATTTTGGACAGACAGACCGACCGACAAAGTGAGTTATAGGTTTGTGGCTTGAGCCACAAACAAAACCCCACAAAATCCCGATTCTTGAGTATCCTGCAGCATAGCGTTTCTCCACAACTCCAAACTCACTACTAAATGGACTTCCACTACCAAAAATCAAACCAGTTGAAAGGGACCATCCAACGACGCTCTCGAGCTGACGTCAACAACCCAGGGGATCAGCTCCAGATGCAGGAACCCGGAGCTTCCGAGCTCAGAGTCGATGAACATTCCCCAAACGGCTTCAGACTCTTCCTCCCCGGTTGGCGCATTTCAAACGATGGACCTCTTCTTCCAGGGTTGGCAGTCTTCAACGACGAGCCACTTCTTTCAGGGTTGACGGCAGAAGCAGGTAGGTAGGAGGGAGGGGAGAGGATAACAACAAGCGGCACTCCAGACGAAGTCCACCCGCACACCGCCAAACACCCCAGGGACCAGAGAATGCTATTAAACCGACAAAAGTGACACTTTCTATAATAACGTAAATATACTAAATACTAACAAATTATGTCCTTACTTTCCTCATAAAAGCATGACATCAATTTAGTAAAGTGTCTCATCAAAAGTCCAATGTAACATTTATAAAGGAAGGTGAACACCCAATTTTTGGTCACAATAATTGCGTAAAAATAACTTGTATGCAAAAAGGTTCCCCTTACAAAAAATGACTGCATAATTAACAGCCGTCAATCTGTCACAGCGCTTGTAACAATAACAATGAAACCAGCCCATTAACTTAAAAAAACAACCAATCTTCTAAAACAAACAATAAAATGTAGTTGTGTTTTTTTGTATTAATATTATAAACCTTGTAGCCACAGGGCTCATAATACAAGTAGCCGACAAATTAATAACTTTAAGCTACCTACGTTGATGTCTTACTCCATAGTTCCGGGTACAAACTGGAACGTGACCCTGAACTAAAATATCAAACCGCACAAACACTTCAATTACTTAAAAGAGAGTGAGCCCAAAACAAGACGATGTTCACTAAAACTGAGTGAGCCAAATCAAAACAATGCTCATTAAAACCGGGTGAGCCAAAACAAAACAATGCTCATTGAAACCGGGTGAGCCAAAACAAAACAATGCTCATTGAAACCGGGTGAGCCAAAACACTGCACACATAATGCCAATGACACACCCTGTCACCACCACCTACAAACAAAATTCATACTACAAATACTATAATGCATTAACGCCCTTGTATTCAAATACCAAAAGCTAACGTTATTATAACCCTTCCACGCTAACTAGTAAATGTCCAAAAACTTAAATATCTTAGCCAAACTCCCTTTTAAACTTAATGTCCCCAATTATATCTCCATTACTACCCCATCCTTAAATTAGACTCCAAAACAGAACCAAAGGCAAAACAAAATAAAATGTTACGCGGATAGTTATGTAAATAACCACAAACCGGAACTTGTCCGCTGAAAAACATTTGCAACGCTGACAAACCTACAAACTAACCTATGCTATTTGAACTCCTTACTTTGTGACACGCGCTAGCATATTTACACATATTTACACGAATGCTACCTCACAATATCTAAACAATTATGTACGTACCTTCTCACTGACCGAAACGCAACGCGACAAAACGACACACGAACTGTATACGGCCACAACGCCGACAGAAGCAGTTCACACCGAGTATACAGAGAACTTGCTCATAATTTTATGCTTAAAGGGCACTGGACCCTCGAGACAAGCAAGAGCCAACGACAAAAGCGGTGCTGAACAGGAGAGTAAATCGATCACCTAAGAGTCTCGTACAGACTCAACTGAAAATAGTGACCCTCTTTCGAGTCGAAAATGGAGTTTTACGTCCTCTTGGTCTGAATCAGACACATATGGGACATTTGTAAATACAAATATGGTGGGAACAATACTGGAGGCAATGCCCGGAGGCAGTACGAAACCAGTAAAGTCCCGATTTTTTTAATTAATACAGATACATGTAGCGGTGACCACGCCTCAGTTAAACCTCATCGGTTATGGCACCGCCACAAGTTAGTATAAAGTGAAGTGACCCTCTTTAGTACAGTAAGTTGGGTTTAACGTCCTCTCGACCCATAAGTGACCCTCTTGAATTTTGGTGTTTTACGTCCTCTCGACCCGGGAAGGCACATATGGGACATTAAGTGACCCTCTTGAATGAAAAATGGTGTTTTACGTCCTCTCGGTCATAGACACATATGGGACATTTGTAAATACAAAGATGGTGGGAACAATACTGGCTGCAATGCCCGGAGGCAGTGCAACACCAGTAAAGTCCCGAGTTTTTAACAATATAGATATGTACTATATGTAGTATATGAGTATATCAGTATAAAGTGACCCTCTTCCCGGCGACCTCACCTTTTATACTCAAAAGCTTACCACTACGCACAAAAAATATAGTGCGCTATATGTTGTGTCTATAACAACAAATATTCTACACAGTCAGACAAAGAAACATTCTCTGATTAACGTCCCCGCTCCATATGACTAATTCAAATTCAATTTGCACACACACACATACAAAAATCAAAAATATAATATCCTACTCACGAAGCGGATGAATCGCCATGACATGACGCACACCGCTTAGCCGGCGATTGACCAGCCATGTGACAGCACAAAAGAACGTTCGTGACAGTGTGTTATGTGTGTGTGTTATGTGTGTGTGTGTGTTATGTGTGTCAAGTCAAGTCAAGTCAAAATCATCTTTATTGAGGATTAAAGAATACGCTAACAAAGCTTTTTTTTCATCCTGCCCATGTGTGTGTGTGTGTGTGTGTGTGTGTGTGTGTGTGTGTGTGTGTGTGTGTGTGTGTGTGTGTGTGTGTGTGTGTGTGTGTGTGTGTGTGTGTGTGTGTGTGTGTGTGTGTGTGTGTGTGTGTGTGTGTGTGTGTGTGTGTGTGTGTGTGTGTGTGTGTGTGTGTTGTGTGTGTGTGTGTGTGTGTGTGTGTGTGTGTGTTGTGTGTGTGTTGTGTGTGTGTTGTGTGTGTGTGTGTTGTGTGGGGGGGGGGGGTCAGAGAGAGAGAGAGAGAGAGAGAGAGAGAGAGAGAGAGAGAGACCCAGACCCCCTCCCTTTTCGCAACCCTCTCTACTCTATCACAGAGCTTGCACAATATCCTCTTTCTTAATAAACTGGCAATCGTTCTAATAATCTATGAGGAGGAGGGAGGGAGAGAGAGAGAGAGAGAGAGAGAGAGAGAGAGAGAGAGAGAGAGAGAGAGAGAGAGAGAGAGAGAGAGAGAGAGAGAGAGACCCAGACCCCCTCCCTTTTCGCAACCCTCTCTACTCTATCCCAGAGCTTGCACAATATCCGCTTTCTTAATAAACTGGCAATCGTTCTAATAATCTAGGAGGAGGAGGGAGGGAGAGAGAGACAGACAGACAGACAGAGAAAGAGACAGACATATAAAAAACAAACATTTACATTCAAGTCATTTATCAATTATAAAATATAGCCTTTGAAGTGCGAGTGTCATCCGAGCAATCGAGACGTGAGATGCTGCTTTAAACAAGCAGACAAAGGCTGATTTGCATTCCGCGATCTTCTGTATGAATCTGACCTGTTAAGATTGCCCCCTTCACCCAATTTTGATTCTTTGCATATTATATTAACTAGAGCGTGAAAACGCTAGATCACCAGCCGCGTGGCAGCATTTGCGCCTCCCGCGACCTTGAACTTTGACCACCGAACATCATTTTTTAGCTTGGCCTAGATATCCTAACTATCTATCGGCATGCGAAATTGGAGTGTCCTAGCTCTCTCTCTGTTCAAACGTTATTGTGGTACCACCAGTCGGGCGACATTTTCGGCTCCAGTGACCTTGACCTTTGACATTTTCGAACTTGGGTCTCGATATTCTAACAGCCTATCAGCATCCGAAACATGCATACATACATACATACATACATACATACGTACATACGTACATACGTACATGCATACATACATACATACATACATACATACATACATACATACATACATACATACATACATACAGAGAGAAGAGAGAAGTGCATGAAATGTTGGGAACGGGAAGGGACCCAAAATATATGAATGCTTGGGGTGATTTGGAGGGGGTGGGGGTTTGGGGTACGGTGGGGGTGAACAAATGAATGCGATAATAGAAATGGTGGGAAAGAGGGCAGTTCTTAATGTTTTGATAGTCGCTTGTATCGACCCTAACTATGTTAAAAACATTTGCGAAGCATGATTTGTCATTCATTTTTCCTTAGTTTTGTTTCCATTTTTCATGCATGCAAAATGTGTTTCTTTGATTGTACTGTGCTTGTACGAGACCACGCTGTCATTTCACCTAACGTGATAATAAAGTATTTTTGACTTTGACTTGACCTGACATACATACATACATACATACATACATGCATGCATACATACATACATACATACATACATACATACATACATACATACATACATACATACATACATACATACATGCATGCATGCATGCATGCATGCATACATACATACATACATACATACATACATACATACATACATACATACATACATACATACACACATACATACATACATACATTGGTGTAGAGTGGCACTGAGGTAACGCGTTCGCTTTGGGGTCAAGTAAACCCGAGTTCGAGCCTGGGTACAGGGTCGTTTTTACCTCTCACTTTGCACTAGGCCTTACGGTCTGAGCGTGGAGTCTTTCGGATGAGACGATAAAGAGAGGTCCCGTGTGCCCATGCACTTAGCACACGTTAATCCCAGTGGCAACGAAAAAAGTTGTAATTTGGTCAAACATTTACACCCCCACCCCCACCCACACACACCCCCACCCACCCACACCCACACACACACACAGCACACCGTTTCCTTCCTCATCAGTCACACACAAAAATCACATGCAACATTTGTGTTTTTTTAATTGAGTAGCATGCCTCTGGCTGATCGACGCTCTCTCCAGGTAGGAGCAACCCGAATTTCACTGAGACGCCTCTGTGACTATAAAGTACCTAATACCTAATAATCCTAATACTCATACATACATACATACATACATACATACATACATACATACATACATAGATAGCACATACATACATAAATTGTATACAGGCACACAAATATTGGACACACATATATACACATACATGCACACATACATATACTTGGAAGAAGGAAAGCGCATCAGTCATACATACATGCATGCATACACCGGGACACACATTTCACCTCCCTTATTGAATACATACATGGCACAAACAGGGATTGTAACTTTAGAACATTATTATTTTTGTTATTTTACATACATACATAAATACATACATATACACACACATGCATACATACATACATACATTCTAGCATACATACATACATACATACATACATACATACATACATACATACATACATACATAATCATACATACATACAAAGATGACAGCTGTCTTTGCATAGGCATTGTCTATCATAGAAAAAGTAAATCAGCACATACATTCTTTTCAGAACACAAAACAAATACACAAACTTAAATATTGGACACAAAACAAGTTTTTTTCAAGCAAACTATATATATATATAAGAGGAAAGTTTAATGGTGTGGTTGTTTTTTCTTCTAATTCTTGTACGTTTATATTATACAAGAAGGAAAGCGCATCACACCTGATCAGGCACACCTCTCTACACACACACTACGATTTCTATGACCTCCCTTATTGACACATCACCAACATGGCACACTCTCTTCGAGGGATTGTAATTTTACACACAAGATTGTTACCATTTCTTTTTAATTAAGTGCTGGTTTGCTTTTACAATCTGGTGCAAAGAGGACAACCTTTCTCTTGTAGAAAGTCTTCTAGATCAGTTTGAATGTTCACTGTGGACATACTTTGCAGGCCGATATGCAGACTGAAGAATCTTTCTCAAAGATGAAACAGCTGTCTTTGCATATATTGTCTATCTATAAATCAGCACATTATATTTTATTTTTTCATAAATAAGTAAAATTAAAGTTATATATATATATATATATATTTAATGGTGTGGTTGTTTTTTCTTCTTCATATTTATATATATATATATATATATATATATATATATATATACACACACACACATAAAATCAGATAAATCTATCCCAAAGATTAAATAAATAAAAAATAAAAATAAAAACAACGGAAATGTTTGGTGGAACAAAGAATGCGAAACTGCAAATAATAATAAAAAATAAAAAAGATTTAAGGTATATTGCAAAAAGAGATCAGCAAGCAATCACACAAAAATGAAAGAGGCTGGTAAGAAAAGTGATGACGTGACAGAAAATGCACAGATACAACACTGGAATGTCTTTTGCAACACTGATGTTAAATATTGTAAAGATATGGGGAAAGTGTGGGAAGAACTAACACTTATGAAAAATGGATTTACATCGCCTCAGTATCCTATAAAATTAAAAAAATAACAATAATCTTCCTAATGCTCAGGAGAAGGCAGAAGCCTTTGTAGACATGTTTGCCAATGTTAGCTGCCCTGAGGGTCTGACAGATGCTGACAGAAATTATAGAGAACATGAGAAAAATCATGAAGCATAATATGGCGATCCAACACCAGACAACAGCAATAGGGCTTTTGCCACGTGAAGGCGACCTTGAATTTCACTGAGTTGAATTTAGAGAGTTGAATTAGAAAAGGTCAGCATAACTCGGGCAGAACGAGTACGGGCAAAATAGTAGTCTAGTATAGAGAGCGAACACACGTGGCAAATGCCCTAATGTATTAATGCTCCGATCACTATTCAAAAAATAAAAGAAGCCATAAGATCAATCCCCATCAGAAAATCATCAGTTGGTTTAGATGCAATATTCAATCGGATGCTAAGACATTTACCAGAAAATTTATTATTTTTCTTCACGCCTTATTTAGTACATGTTGGAGCAATGGTGAAATGCCACAAATATGGAAACAGACAATCGTTGTTCCGATTCACAAACAAGGGCCAGGACAAAATGGGAACAGGGCGAAATGGGAGCGGGGCGAAATGGGAACGGGGCGAAATGGGAACAGGGCGAAATGGGAACGGGGCGAAATGGGAACAGGGCGAAATGGGAACAGGGCGAAATGGGAACAGGGCGAAATGGGAACAGGGCGAAATGGGAACAGGGCGAAATGGGAACAGGGCGAAATGGGAACAGGGCGAAATGGGAACAGGGCGAAATGGGAACAGGGCGAAATGGGAACAGGGTGAAAGGGGAACAGGGCGAAATGGGAACGGGGCGAAATGGGAACGGGGCGAAAGGGGAACAGGGCGAAAGGGAACAGGGCGAAATGGGAACAGGGCGAAATGGGAACGGGGCGAAATGGGAACAGGGCGAGATTGAACGTCTTATTGTTGCATTTTGGGTAAATATTTCTTCAATTACCGAACTAAGAGGTGTCGTCGAGCGGCAGACATGTTCCCCTTCGGAATTTCTTCGTTTACATTTCGCACTTATTCAACACCAGTGGCTAAAAAATTTAAAAAAACGAATAAAACGAGGATTTGTTGTGTGGTTGTGTTTTTTTATTACTATTTTTACATTCCTGGCTCTGACGACGTCGTCGTCGTCGAAGGACTAAGAAACCAGCTGCTGCTTCTGCAAGTTCTGGTTTAAAAAAACCCACTTTATTCAAATACCAATACAAGTTCAAGTTCTAGGACAACATGGCGACTATGTGGTTCCATCTTGCCACTCCTATTGGCTGATAGCGATCACTGACACTTTAATGACGTGCACCTGAGGTGTATTTCGACAGAGCTAGTTAGGCTAGAAAATACAAAGCCTTTAAAGATACACTGACCCACCCCGATTAAGTCCCTTTGGTTTTTTGGTCTGGGTAGCTGTGACCCACATACAAATGCCCCCCAACTTGAAATCGAGGCTGCTCTTTAAAATGATGTCTCGTTTTCAATTTGGGGGGCATTTGTATAGGGGGTAAAACCTGGTCAAAACAAGATTTCCTACCAGCTATAAGAGGGAAAACACGTGAAAACGGTGATTTTGACACGTGATCTGGTGGATCTTTAAAAAGCTGCAGCTTGGCGAGGGTGGGGGTGGGGGCCGGGGGGGGGGGGGGGAGGGGGGGGGGGGGGGGAGGGGGGCTTTAAAAAACCACATAAAACGCACAACAGAGCTGCGACAGCAAGGAGACCAAGGAGACCTAGAAGAAGAAGAACAGGAACAAGAAGAACCTCAGCACAAACAAAGAGACAGAGAGAGAAAGGCAGACGAGTGGAGGCTTTGTTTCTGCGTGAAGATGCTGCTGCTGTACCTTGGATTGGGCGCTGGTATGTATTTCTGTATATAGTATGGAGAAACTCTGCGGAGAGCTGGACAACAGAGGGTCTTCAGAGAAGAAGCCCCCCTTGATCAAGCGTTTCGGCCCTGGACTCCTTACACTCTAAGGGGGCCGGGCCGCACTCTACATTCCTCCTCACCGGGAGTATGTTGGTGTTTACTACGATTTCTATGACCTCCCTTATTGAATCCTTCACTGGATCCACCAACATGGCATCCCATCTCTTCTACTCTCTTCGAGGGATTGTAACTTTAGAACATTATTATTTTTGTTATTTTACACAAGATTGTTACCATTTCTTTTTAATTAAGTGCTGGTTTGCTTTTATTGTGGACTTTCAATCTGGTGCAAAGAGGACAACCTTTCTCTTGTAGAAAGTCTTCTAGCTCAGTTTGAATGTTCACTGTGGACATACTTTGCAGGCCGATATGCAGACTGAAGAATCTTTCTCAAAGATGAAACAGCTGTCTTTGCATAGGCATTGTCTATCTCCCCCATTGGGAGAAAAAGTAAATCAGCACATTATTTTCTTTTATTCTTTTCAGAACACAGAATAAATTGTAAAGTTAAAATTAAAGTTATTCAGTTTCTTTCTTAGGCTCACAAACTTAAATATTGGACACAAAACAAGTTTTTTTCAAGCAAACTATATATATATAAGAGGAGAGTTTAATGGTGTGGTTGTTTTTTCTTCTTCAATTCTTGTACGTTTATATTATACTTGGAAGAAGGAAAGCGCATCAGTCTACCTGAGAAAAGGTGAAGCGGTGTATATCGCGCGCGTTTATGAATCGATTCGCTTCCGGTTTTGGCACATCGATAGTCACCGTCCCCGGTCATCTATCTGCCAAATTTGAAGGCAATCGGCCCAGAAATACCGGAGATACTGGCGCCGAGAGGCCGTCGGATATGCGTTTCGCGCATTTGCCAAACCGCGCAAATGACACGGTTGCCTCGGTTGCCGTTGCCATCGCCCCGTTAGGGCTCACAGCAAATTTGAAGCGATTCGGTCGAAAAACGGCGGAGTTATAAGGTCCGTTTTGTGTTTCAGACACACACACACACACACACACACACACACACACGGACACACACTTGCCTTTTTATTATATGATGATTATTAATGCATCTGATCATCTCATGACTGGCCTAATTATAATGCAATACATCACATAACAAGAGGCAAAGCCTTCAAGGCTCACTCGAACAGGAAAAGTCTCGATGCACGTTAACGTTATTCACAAAATAATCTATTTGCCCATGGCAACGCGGTGAGTTGCGAGTCATAAAAAATAAAATGTGAAAATGACACTAGCATTGCTTGAGGCCATTATATTGTTTACAAAAGCTGCGCTTCCTTCCAATTGAATCCTTCTTTTATTAAAGTGATAAAAAATAAAATAGCCCCTCGCCTCTCTTCGAAGAAAATAGATAACGCGATCGTTCTGCGTTCGCGCAGCTGGTTGCTTGTTTGTCTAGCGCACTAATGTCTTCTGAACTATTTCACAGACTCGCTTCAAATGTTGCATGATGATGATGAAATATTACCTGCTGCTTATGTCTCTCGTTGGGGGGTAGTTAGTTGCGAGAGGGTTAGGGTATTATCTGTGAAACAAAGTTTGTCTGCCCAGGCAACAGGCACAATCTTGCTTAACTGCTACACAGAATCACCTTAAATTTGTTTGTACCGTGATGATAATAGTTACCTTCTTCTTCTTCTTCTTCTTCTTCTTCTTCTTCTTCTTCTTCTTCTTCTTCTTCTTCTTCTTCTTGTTCTTGTTCTTGTTCTTCTTCTTCTTCTTCTTCTTCTTCTTCAACTTCTTCTTCTTCTTCTTCGATCGCTCAGACAGTTTTCGTGTCAATTACGAACGCAGATGCGTCATGCTGCCGTAATGCGCCCAACTAAGAAACAGTTAGGCCCCAGCAAGTCGGACTTCGGCTGGAGGAGGAAATGTTTTTGAAAGCGTTTCGTGAAAAAAGGCAGGAGAATGGACCGGTGGTAAGGCAGAAAGATAGTAGATGACAGTAAGCAAAGGGAAAAGGCAGAGTCAAAGAGAGTGACAGATTAGAGGAAGCTACAAGCACAGAATTTCCAGAAGGTGGGGGAACTATTTATACAAAAGGCCCCCCGGTATCCCCACGGGGGGGGGGGGGGTAATAGTTACCTGAAAATGATGTTTCCGATGAAACTTACGCAGGGTTTGAATATCACCGAGAGAAAAAAACCCAACCATAATGAGTCTGTCACGTCCGCGCAACGGGCAGTATCTTGCGAACTGCTGCACAGAATCGCTTCAAAGTTTGTCAAGGACCGCTTTGAACTATTGGTACAGTGGTCGTATCTATTTATCGCCTGTGGGCTTCACACACACATACACACTGCATGCACACACACACACACACACACACACACACACACACACACACACACACACACACACACACACACACACACACCACTCAATTTCCATATGGCACACTCAACACACACACTGCATACACACACATGCACACACACATTGCACGCACACGTACACGCGCACACGCACACGCGCACACGCACACACGCACACGCACGCACGCACACGCACGCACACGCACACGCACGCACACACGCACACACACACACACACACACACACACACACACCACTCAATGTCCACACTGCACAATCAACCTATGCATGTCAGCTACAACTTAAAAAAGAGATGAGTTTTTAGACCATTAATTATTTCCGAACAATTCCTGTTGATACGTAGGTTGCTCGGTGTCATCCTCATTATCTCATCAGGAAATCAAGGGAGGTTTCGTGGGGAGAATAATGATTCTGTGATTTCTCTTATCAGGATGAGCAATGAATTATTCAATGAGTGAAATGACACCTTACCTGCAGGCGATTTCGACGTGAACAAACTTAATCATATAGTAATAAGCCAACTGTCCGCGTGTGTGTGTGTGTGTGTGTGTGTGTGTGTGTGTGTGTGTGTGTGTGTGTGTGTGTGTGTGTGTGTGTGTGTGTCTGAAACACGAAACGGGCCTTATAACTCCGCCGTTTTTCGACCGAATCGCTTCAAATTTGCTGTGAGCCCTAACGGGCCGATGGCAACGGCAACCAAGGCAGCCGTGTCATTTGCGCGGTTCGGCAAATGCGCGAAACGCGCATCCGCCGGCCTCTCGACGCCCGTATATCCGGCGTTTCTGGACCGATTGCCTTCGAATTTGGCAGGAAGATCACCGGGGACGGTGACTATCCGTGTACCAATCCGGAAGCGAATCAGTTCAGAAACGCGCGCGCTATACGACTCCGCCGTTTCTTAACCGATTCGCTTCAAATTTGCTGTACTCGGCGTTACCAGTACTTGGCGTTACCGTTACTAGGCGTTACCGTTACTAGGCATTACTGGGACTCGGCGTTGCGTTAGTATTATATTAATCATTAAATGGGTCTTCTTCAAAAATCATCATGGAATCTTAACAGGCAACCGTTACCAGACGTAGACCTTGCACGAATTTGGGTGTTTTCAATAACATCAATGGTAGAAAGGAAGCAAAAACGACACTTAGAATGAGTATGATGTGTAGTAAACATCAACCTTAATCTATTCTTACAAAACGTTCTTTTTCATGGTGCAAAGGTCCCCTTTGGCATAGAAGCTCTCCAGGGCTATAGGAAAAGAAATATCCAAAGACACAAGCTGTAGCTCAAAATCCAAGATGGCCACCGCCGGCCATATTGGATAACGTGGTCGACACATAGTCCAGAAACTTTATGTCATGGAAACTTATGCAATACATGTTTTGTAGGTATTTTGAGGTCACTGAACTCATTTATGGTATCCATTTTGCATTTGGGATGTTTTTAAAAGGTCCAATTTTTGAAAATTGATACCCACAGTTGAAATGTTCGTACAATTTATGAATACACGAGTTAGAGGCAGGAATGAACGCACAAATGTTAGTCAATGCAAATCTTTCTTGTGAAATGTAACTTCAAGTGACAGTGTCTATTAACATTGAAGTGCATTAAACACATTCATGGTATCCCTTTGTTCTTTTTGGAGCTAATCGGATTATCTATCTGTCTGTACCTCACTCCTGTTGCCATTGTGGGAGCACATACATGTACAGAGAATCATACAGGGCTGCCCATGCATACAGCACATGCAAGGAGCCTTACAGTCTCTCTTACACTGGCAACTGACAAGCTCTGGTAAGTTCCTCGAAATGATGGGAATTGTGGAGTAGACTGGGGTTGGCGCTGAGTCGGGAGATTCTTGTTGCCATCCCCATTCCGTTGGAGAGACTGGGGCTGGAGCTTTGTTGAGCGTATTTCCCCACACGTGTCCACTCTGATAGGCTACTCTGAGGAAGTGTTAATGCAGAGCATCACTGCTTGGGGGTATGTGCTCAAAGTCTCTTCCTTTGTGTAGAAAGAGGTAGAGTCTGGCGGCATCCACGCTTGTGATGTCGTCTTCATAGACACCATAGAGCTGTATGACGAATCTCTCAAGCATGGTTGTGTGAGTTCTGACCATCTCTACGCTGGGGTTAGGGCAGGAGAGCAGCTGTAGGGGCAAAGAGAGTTCCGGGAGAGACTGCCACACTGACCATGCTGTCTTCTTGCCTTTGCCAAAGAATGCGGAGGTCGTATCACATCCAGTTAATGCATGAAACGCTGGCAGTGCCATTGCTTTAGATGGTCCAAGTTCGCGTGCAATGACATGTACTGGAATGTACCGGTATCGACGTCGCATTCCAAACGCAATCCAGAGTTCATCAATCTTCTGTCCAAGTGCAACACATGTTGAGACACCCAGCACTACAACATCGCTGTCCATGGTTCGTACAATCACTCGACGATGACCAGCGGAGGCAGCTGAAAAATCCTTGTGTCAGCTTCCTGGTGTGTGCAGGGGGCCACTGCACCAACATCAGCATCTGCTGATGAGCTTGCACAATCACCAAGAATTGTGGTGAAGAGCTGCTTGCCCTGTGGAAGAGTTATGAGCTTCAGATTCTTGGCCATCTCCACAAACAACTCCTGCTTGTTCAGGTCTACACGAAGGAAGGCAGCCCAATTGCCAGGAATTTTGGTTGAGAACGTGACTCGCCTCCGCGCTTCACTGCCTCTTTGCTTCCGAGTTCCTGATTTCAAGCTCGTCTTGGAGTAAACATCCTAGA
>CM065712.1:22192686-22205186 GCA_017654935.2 Phymorhynchus buccinoides | reverse complement strand
TTTTGTGTAAAGCGCCCTGTAGTCTACATAGTAGGATGGGCGCTATATAAATTTTCCTCATTATTTATTAAAACCAATTTCTAGAATTTGAAAAAATACTTTACTGACGACCTGAAAAGATGACAGTAACATAATGCTTAGTGATGAGTTGAAAGTGGCGTCAAAAAGCAAGACAAATGGCTTTTCGTTGGCTGTAAATGGTGAACTACGAAACATAAAATTATAACTTTGATGTATAAGATGTGTGGAGTCAAAAATGTGTTCAGGAATGCATAGCAATATTTGAACACGTTCCATTTTCGAAATGTTGGTATCCAAGATGGCGATTAAGGTATTTCCACTTATATGTTATTTGAAAACGTGATGCATGAACATGTACAATCGATAGAATTTTTTTAATTGATTTAAATTTAAAACATGGTATTGGCGTCCATGAGTACCACACCTATATATGGTCTTGTTCAATACGTGTAATAACTAACGATCTGGTACTGTTTTCCCTCAAAGGGGATCAAGAGAAACGGACACATCCTCACAATGACGTGCGCAATTTCGACATACAGGTCCATTCTACTATGTCATTTGTTGAAAGCTAAACGCTGAGCAAACGAAAGAACCAATGGATTTAAATATCAACACCACGGTATACAGATCCAAAGAAACTTAATCTGCCACCCCAGACCTATTAGATTTTGGAGACATGTCTCCAAAATGCTGTATGTTTTAATAGTTTGGGATATCATGGTTCTATGGCATCATCAGTTAAAGAAGGATCACAAGCATCAAGACGTGATGGCAATAAAAGTATGCAAAGAAGTCTGAGTTTTGAAAATGTACTTACAGGGTCGACCTAGTATTGTGTCATCTTCAGGAGCGACCCACTATCTTTACATTTTAACCCTTTCACCGCCAGCCATCTTTGAGCCAAACATTTCCATTAGACTTACTTGGCTACAGAAAAGGTTTTGTCTGCAATATCGCGGGGTTTCTCTGTGACACGTTTAGAATAGGGTCAATCCTTACTGCCCCAATTTAGGAACACAGTATTATTGAATGACAGACCCTGATTTCAAGGGTTTTAATGACATGGGTATTAAGTAATTGCGGTGCACAAATGCGACATTGGCAGTGAAAGGGTTAAAACTGTTCCATAATTAAGTTCTCCTTTTGTTCAGATCATAATCAAATCAATCAAATTTTTCAATTAATATTTTTCACAAGCACACTATTTCATTTCATAAAAGCACACTATTTCATTTGAAAATCACATTATAAATCGAAATTTCACTTGCCTCTGGGGAAAGCAAAGACTTAGACTGTACAGGGGAAGACAGAGTACTTGGGGCGAGCATTCCTGCAACTTGTTGAACACACTGCCCCTCCTCGTTTGCTCCATTCCGCCATGATCAAAGTGTAGCTGACTAATGAAAAGATAACTCTCTCGGGTTTGAAAACAAGAGTTATGTATCCTAAATGAGTTACGATTCAAAGGGACATAACCAGTGTTTCTGTCCTCACTACTCATATAGGGAAAAGAGACCGGATGTTTATCTTCCCCTATACAGTACCTGCACCAGTTTGGAGAACGTTAATCTCGTGCTTATTCTCTGAGTTCGAAATTGATTAATCTCATGCTGAAAATCACACAATTGTAATCTATTTTAAATAGCACGTTTCATTATATTAAATGATCACAATATTTACATAAAAACAATATCATCATAAGACCATTTCAAATAGATTCTTTAATACTCAAGAAAAAATTTAAACATAAAAAACTTTATTTAGAGGACTTGAAAATGGCGCCCCTTTTAACCTTTTAACAGTCAATATAATTGCTAAAACATTGATTTTGATGCAACATTAGGCTCTTTTTATAAATTAATCGCACAATAAGTAGCAGACACCAAATCATGTTTTAATGCTTTTATAGAAATGGCATAGTCTGAAGAATTTATGGCAGCAATTCTAGCAGCCATTGTGACCCCGAAAATAACATGAAGCTACCCAAATACCGAAAATGGATGTTCAACCATCAAAACACTTTATTAAATATAAAATTATTGCATGTATGCTAACATTTATAGGTTATTTGGCTGCCTCTCTGACATCCATCTTAAATGCAAACTGATACAATAGATATTTCAATATCAAACATGAATTTCCTAAATAAAAGAAACTTATAAAGATACAAAAATATACTTTTATGCACTCTGTTGTCTGTAAGCCATCAACTGAATGGCTGGACCACTCTTAAAATCCTAGACACCGAAACTATGATTTTACATGTTATATAAAGTTAAGTTATAGCCAAGGGAATTACTTGGCCTCCATTTTAACTGCTATTTTGAAGTAATCACTCGAGGGTTATATGGTTGCCAACCCAGGAATAGAGTAACTTTAAAATAGAAATAGATTTATCGAAAGTAATGCTTTACGCCCTCTTTGGCCTTTCGGCCATGTGGGGCAATAAGGTTTTACTTGGGGATATAACAAGAGGGGGGGGAGGGGGAAGGGGAGTGATTCGGAGGATCTCAGCACACCAAGTGAAGGCGGACCCACTGAAGGGGGGATACGCGAGACATCCTCGCGTCACCCCCGACAATAGGGCCGCCCCCTCCCGGCGGGAGATCGGCTCACGGACCACTTGGGAGGGGAGGGGAAAGGGGAATAGACACCCGGAGGTACTCAACCTTAAAAAGGGAGACCCGCGCTCAGGATACTATGGGGGAAGGGAGGGGGGGGAGGTGGGGGGGGAAGGGGGGGAGGGGAGGGGAGGGGGGGTAAACAAAAGTTAACTTATTACTTTGGCTTTTGTTTGTAACCGGGCTCGCATTCTACAGACTGACCTTTAAAATCTACCTAAAACGTTACTGTTTATAAAATTTTCCACTGGTGAGCATCTTCCATAGTTAATCATTAAAATTTCCAGGACCACTGGTTAAAATTATACTTTTTATTAATAAAATCTTTTAAAATATCGCGGAAGGTCTGTTAAAATCAGAGAACGAACAAACTATATACAGTACATATTTATTTATTACGATTTATATAATTCAATAAAATATTATAAAAGTTGATATGTGTGTGTTTGTTTATGGGAAGCTGTAAAAAACAACAACTAAATCGGAAATAAAAAAAAAAGATGTTGGGCCGGGTTCGAACCTCTGACCTGTAGTGTGAGTGTGCAGTGTCTTATCCTTTTGGCTGTTGCTCTATCTATTCTATACAGGTTAAAATAATCTCTTTTTTATCTAACTAATCCCGCAGAGGGCGGTCTCCCATCTAAAACGTGGGGTTCCCTATGCCCTAAAATACTGCGGATTAAAAAAGAGAAGAATTGAGATAGTAAATTTTTAAATATATACAAGTATGTACATCCGACATGCCTTTATACAGCCATTTCTTCGACGGTAAAATATATACATTGTTAAAACCGAGTTCGAAGAATAAAAAGGCAGGTATTAACGGCGAGCCTTGAATAGTGTAATCAGGTGAGTAGTGTCTAAAAAGTGGGTTAAAATGGTGGCTTGTGTGGCTGAAGGGACGAAATATTTCGTGCATTTAATGTTTGATGGGGGTGATTTTATGAGCACTACTTTGATATGGATTTAATTTTTGGTTTTAGATAATAATAGAGAGGGGGGTGGGGGATGACCTGCGAACCGGGTATTCAATGTTTTTTTTGGGACGTAGAGCTCACCCGTGGAGACCCGTGGGCAATCCGGGGGTTAAAACTCCAGTAAAATCTATTATATGTAAAATGTGATGTTTTCGGTTAAGTTTAGTAAAAGGGATCTGTGTTAAAATTATGTTTAAAAATGATCGACTGCCAGTCCTCGGAAAGATAAGGCTTGTTTGCCAAGCCCCGAGGTGAGGACCTTCCGCGGGAGGCATATTAAGTTATATGTAAGTTAGTGTAAGTGTTGTGGAGAAAAGTTTGTAGCCCATAGAGAGGGGGGAGGGGGCTTGGACTGGCCCCCTATGAAGGGACGATAGAAGGAAAGGGGGGGAGGGGGGGCCATCTCCAACAAGGTTGGGGATTTGTGAACCCCTGCGATGTGACAAGACCTCTCCGTCCGGGTCTCTGGGGGAAGAGGGAGTGGGTAGTGGTTGGCTAGACCTGGGGACCGGTCCAGGGAGATGCCGCTCATTCCGGGGGGGGAGCCTCCGGGGGGCGCCGCCCGGGCCCGCACACCCCTGGTAGAGGCAATCGGGCGTACTGTCCCGGACGGCAACCCCCGGCGACTCACTTGCCCCCGGAGACAAGGACCAGTTGGAAGTTGGGGGCGAGAGGGGCCGAGGTGACACCCCCCACCGGCCGGGACACCGGCCAGAAGGAGCGGCGACACTAAAAGGAGCCGAAAGGGTTCCGTGTCCACCTGCACCCCCGCCCGGCCCCCGGCCGACGGGGGGGAGCCACCCGAGTCACTAGGAAGTGGGAATGAGGCCCTTTGGAGAGGCAGCATACACCAGACCAGGGGTCACGGGGAGGGGCTATATTTGGAGAAGGTATAGAGATAGATTTAGAAATGGTGTCCAAAGGAAGCCTGGCCGAGGGCCTCCGCCAGCCATATTATTGCTTGCCAGTCATCTGTTTGGCTTTGTATTATTGTTTGTTTTGTGAAGGGGATCTTGTTTGTTTTGAGTTTTGTTACTAATTTATCTAATTCGGGGGTTATAATATGGCATTGTGTAAATAGGTGGTCTACTGTGAGGAAGTCTCCACATTCACACTTTATTTCTTGAAATTTGTTATAAGTGGCCTCGGTTCTAAGTCTGTAAATCAAGGAAAGAACGGGCCTAGGTACGGGGGGGAAAAGACCCCCCGTCACGATTTGGTGGTCCCAGGAGTGAGCCGCACAGCGGGTCTCTAGTTCCCGAGCCCACTCCTGGAGCGTGGTTTTCTTGAGTGCTGATTTAATTTCGGAGGTTGATAGTTTGATATTAATTTTGGTTCCGGACCGACCAAGGGCCGCCTCTTTGGCGGCCCCGTCGGCCCGGTCATTGCCGTATAGGCCACAGTGGGAAGGGATCCAGCCTATCGAGATGTCAGTTCCCTTGATTGTTATTAGGTGTATGAGGAAGTTAATTTCTTGTATGACAGATCGTCTATTGTTGGAGCCCCCCACTAGAGCTTGAATAGATGAGAGTGAGTCCGTTAGTATAACTACACTCCGTGGGGGGTTTGTAAAGTTATTGGTGTAGGAGCATGCTTCTAATATAGCCCAGAGTTCGGCACTGAAAATTGATATGTTATTATTGAGTTGAAATGATTTTGTTACTTTTAGGTCTGGGATAGTAAATGCG
Organism: Phymorhynchus buccinoides; assembly: GCA_017654935.2. Classification (NCBI taxonomy): domain Eukaryota; kingdom Metazoa; phylum Mollusca; class Gastropoda; order Neogastropoda; family Raphitomidae; genus Phymorhynchus; species Phymorhynchus buccinoides. The sequence goes on along the minus strand of CM065712.1, from coordinate 22,199,876 downwards.
CAGCCTGTCTGTTGGTTGATTTTTGAGCCATCTGTGTATATAAGAAGATTGTGTTTGAGACTGTGAATTTTTTCTAGTGCTGCAATTTTTAATCTATTTGGGTCTTCTTGTTTGGAGTATTGTTCATGTAGGGAGGTGTCTATTGTTATGGGGGTCACCTCCCACTGTGGGTAGTTGTATGTTGGGTGAGTGGAGACTTCCGTTATGTTTACTCCTGCCTCGTGGAACAGGTCTTCAGTGTATTTAGTTATAGGGATGGTTTTGTGATATAGGGAAGGGAGTTTAGTTATATGGTCAGGATGGGAGTGGTAATATGGATCTGAGAAGTTATCGTAGAATTCAAAGTCTGAGTACATTTGGGTAGCGTATATACGGGGAAGGAGGATGGAGCAGTTGAGTTTTAGTAGTTTACGTAGTGGGAGCCAGCCCACGTCTCGATAAATAAGATCAGTCACCGCATAACGGGGAAGCCCCAGAGCTATTTTTAAACCGCGGATTTCTATTCTTTGTAACAGTATTAGCTCGTGTGTTGTTAGGGAGTGCATTGCTTCTATTCCGTATACTATTTGGCTGCGAATGAGAGATCTGACTAAGTTTGTTAGTATTTTGGGGTTTTGTGCCCATTTTTCTAAAGAGATCATTTTAATGAAGTTTAAAGTTTTGTGGGCTTTCCTAGTGATGTAATTGATGTGTTCGGTCCAGGAAAGGTTGTGTTTTATTACTACTCCTAGGAATTTGGCGGTGTTGGATGCTACTACTGCTTGTCCATTGATGTTGATTGAGAGGTTGTAATTAATTGAGGGTTTTCTTATGTTAGTTAGTATTATAAAGATGCATTTATTTGGAGCTAATGAGAAACCGTTATCTTGTAGGTAGAGGGCTATCAGGTCTGTTTGTTTTTGGTGTTGTTTGAGAGCTTCTTTGAGGTTTTTTTGGTTGAGTGTTTTCTGTGTTGGTGTCCAGGTGGCTATGTCATCTGCATACATACTAAGTTTATTATTGTTGATGTTTGTTTTATTTATATCTGCTAACATGATATTGAAGAGGGTAGGGGCAACTATACTGCCCTGGGGCACCCCCATATCCAGCGAGTGACTGTTAGAGAGGGACTGGCCCACCCTTACTTTCATGGATCGGTTATTTAGGAAGGATTTTATGAAATTGAAGAGGTTTCCTTCGATGCCGAGCTTGCTAATTTTTTGGAGCAGCCTCCCATGCCAGACAGTGTCATAAGCGCCTTTTATGTCAAAGAAGGTGACTAGCATGCCCTTCTGACGGGCGAAGGCTTTTCTGGCGTGGGAGGTAAGTTTTACAATTTGTTCGGTGCAACTTCTATGCTTTCTAAATCCTGCTTGTACTTGGGGAAGTAAGTTATTCTTTTGTAAGTGGTATTCTAGTCGTGAACGTACGATTCTTTCGTACACTTTACCTAGGTGAGGGGTGAGGGAGATGGGGCGGTAGCTCTTGGGATCCTGCCTTGGTTTTCCATTTTTCAGGATCCCGACTACCTGTGCACATTTCCATGCCTGGGGCACTTCCCCACTCTCCCAACACCTAGAGTAAAATTGATTAAGGATAGATAAGAATGATGGGGGTAGTTGTTTAAGTATTCTATAGGAGATAGGGTCATCTCCTGTTGCTTTATTGACTTTTTTAATATTTCGAAGGGCCGTAGCAAGCTCGGCTAGTTTTAAGGGGGCATTAATACAGTTAGAGTTGTTTGTAGATTTGGGGGGGGGGGGGGATTGAGTTTCTTTTATGTTGTTCAGCGGGGGAGAGATGTTTTGTTTGGCTGGCTTTGGCGAAAGTCTCGGCCAGGACGTTGGCTGTTTGTAGGTTTGTTTTAGTGAGTGAATTAGTGGTTGGACAGAGAATTCTTGGTGTTTTCGGTTTGCCTCCCGCTTTAATTCTGCGTAGGCGTTTCCATGCGTTGTTTAGATCTTTAAATGATAAAATTGTTTCGTTTGTAAAATATTCTAGTTTTGCCTTGGCGACCATCTTTTTGCTGTGTTTTTCTGCTTGGCGTTTATTTTGGTAGTTGGGATGAGAAGGTTGATTATTAAAGGTGTTACTTGCAGAGTGTTTTTGTTGGACGGCCTCCGCACATTCATTATTCCACCAGGGGTTGTTTTTTATTTGATAATTAATATTCGGAGCTGATTTGGGAATGGTGGTGTCTGCTGCTATAATGATGGCTGTTTTTATATTATCGTAATAGGTTTCTAAGTTAAGATTTTGTAGGTCTTCAAGGGTATGTGTGTTAAGTAATGTTTGGAATTGTGGCCAATTGGCTTTATCAAAGTTATAGTGAGGGGGGGGCGGGGGGTCATCGGAGATCTCAATTTCAACTGTAAGGGATATAATAATGGGTTTATGATCGGAACCTAAAGGGTCTACTTGGGGGGTCCATGAGAATTCGGTTAGAAGTTGGGGGCTAGCTAAGGTTAAATCAATGGCTGTGGGGTTGTTTGTCGGTTTGTCAGGATATCGGGTGGTGGAGCCATCATTTAACAGGGTTAAGTTGGAGTTTAAAATGTCAGTAAAGAGTGTCTGTCCTCCGTGGGAGTGTTGGGTCGTGTCTTTTTCCCATGCTGGATGGTGAGCATTAAAATCCCCGACCATGACCCATACTTCGGTGGGGGGGAGGGAGGCAATCCAGTCTTCAGAGGGCATCTTATTGTAGCCTTGGGGGAAATAGGTATTGATGATTTGGATAGGTTTATTGTTTGATGTAATTTGGGTGGTATTAGAGTAAACTACTGGGGGGAGGTTTTGGGGGTTTTGTATGGGGGAGGGTATGTATTGGTGTTGAATATTTTGGTGGATATAAGTGGCTGTTTGTACATTGCCTTGAAAGTTGCTGACCCCTGGTGGATGGCAGAAGCCGTCTATTTTTGGAAGTTTGGAGTATGGAACTTTTAGTGATTGTAGGCAGATAATTTGGAATTGTGTGGTGTTTGTTGCTAGGAAGTTGAGAAGGAAGGGAAAGTTGGGTGTTATTGCGCGGCAATTCCATTGTAGTAAATTAAGGGACTTAAGTGTAATAACGGAAGGGGAGTTGGTTTGTGTAGTAGGTTTGTTGTGGTTCTGTGGGGTGCCCTCAGCAGCGAAGGGCGGGCTGGGGGAGGACTAGTTTGTTCTTTGTCTGTGCGGACTGTCTTCGTTTTTTTGCTTCCATTTGTTCTTGGTCTGGGCGGCAAATAAATTGGGCGATTCTCATGCAGTTGGATGAGGGGGATGTGTCTAGTGGTTTTGAGAACATGGATTGTGGCAAGAGGGACCTGAGTCCCTCTACGAGAGTGAGTGGTTTGGTGGAAGTTCGGGCTTTGGCTATCTCTGTGAGTATCTGTGTCATGAATTGTTCTCCTGAGCTTTTGTTTCTTAAGTCTGTGTTACTAAGGTCGAGTTCGATGATGGGAGTGGGGGTGGGGGGTGGGGGGCGGGGTGGGGGGGGGGGGGGGGTTGGTAAGTGGGTTGTCAGTTTGTCTGTCAGTGCCTTTACTAGTTGTGTTAGGTGGCTGTCAAGTTTCTTCATCATCAGGTCAGTTTGTTTTGTGATTTGTTCTGTCACTATTTCTTGTATGCGTTGTTCAGTCAGGTTTTTTGCTCGGGATTCTCTGAGAAGTTGGGCCTTAAGTTTGTATTGTGTGGCTTGGTAAGAAGGGAGTCTTCGTCTGAAACTTGTCGGTCTACCTCTGGTAAGGGAGTAACTTTTTGTTTGGGCGGGTACTGGTGGGGCTGGTGGGTCTTTTTGTAGGATGTTGATTTTGGGTCGCGTGATGTTGGTACGAGGGGCGGGGGTTGGTTTTCTGAGGGGGATAGCTTTAACTTTACTTGCATAACTGTTGGGGTCAGGAAGTTGTTGGAAGTCGTCAGTTCTCCAGGATGGGTCAATGATGGGAGGAGGGGGGGAAGGGGGGGGGAGACTGCTTTGTTTTTGTTTGTATTTGTTGTCTTGTTCGATGGTCGCCTTAGCTCTTCTTATTGCTTCGGCGTATGGGATGAAGGTCTCACCTCGGAACTTATTGGCTCTGAGTCGGAGTTTGTACTGAGGACATCCCGCGTACGCTGCCGAGTGATCTCCAGAGCAATTAATGCATTTGCGTATGGCGGATGAGCACTCGGCAGCGAGATGTCCTGTTTGAGCGCACCGGGCGCAAGTCTTTTTTTCGGCGCGACATTGTGTAGCAGTATGCCCGAGTCGCGCGCACTTTTGGCATTTTCGTACAGGGGCTACGTAGGTGTGCACCCTGTACTCCATGGCGTTAATTTTGACAAAGTCGGGAAGATATGTACATGTAAAGGTGATCTTAATCGCTCTCGATTCGGTGCCGTCGCGGTTTTTGAGTCTGAGGGCATGTTTGGCCTCTGGGATGTGCGGGAGCATGTCAGACACGCTCTCCGCTAGCGGAATCCCTTTTATCACTCCCTCGGTAGTTGCAGTGGGGATGGTACACTTGATGTTGATGCCTGCGACGGTTTGCATCTCGGCCAGTTTTTGTTGTTGTTTTGCTGACTGGCAGCCGATCAGCCAACAGTTGTCAGGTAGCGCACGTTGGCTCTGAATGGGCCCTATTGTGTTCTGCCACATTTGGTATGAAGTAGTAGGGCCGAGGCCTCGGAGGGTGGCTTGCCCGGAACGCAGGTCTTGGACTTTGACAGGGTGTTTGAGAAATTCGGGCGGAAGATCGTTGGAGGTGTTATTTCTTTTTTTGCTATTTTGGCGGTCTTGTCTGACATGTTGTTGTGCAGTGGGCCGGGGGTCCACTTTCTGTGAGAGACGGGGGGGTTCATCTGTAGCTACGGTGTGTTGGGGGGAAGCCTGGGGGGCTCCCCAGATCGAGATAACTTCGTTGTTTTGGTTTGTGTCCATCGCGGCTGGCTCCTCCTCCTCCCCCAGGGGGGGGGGTAGCTTCGGAAATCGGGCCGGAGGAGCCTTCGGAAGGTCGCGAGGGGGAGCTGGTTTTTTGTGGGTTTGGGGCGTTCATGTTCAGGCTTATTCTGGCTTTTGGTCTGTCTCTTTGGGGTTTTGGGGCCTCCTTGGAGGACAGATCTATTTCTGACTGTACTGGGGTTTTGGTTTTTTTCCCACTAGGATGGACGACATCATCGTCTGTCGATTGGGAGCCTCTTGGGGCTCTTGGTCTTTTTCGATGGGGGGTGAGGATAAGTTGTTCTTTTTCTGGGGAGTAGTAGAGGGTGGAGTTCCCTACCTCTCTTGTTTGAAGTTCTGTTGGACTATCGTTGAAGACGGGGGACTCGGGGGACTCGAGACTCTCAGAGGACTCGGAATCGGATCGCGAAAGTAAAATGGCTGTGGGCTGACTCGAGTCAGCCCCTTTCTTCGGAGACGCGTGAGACATGTCGGGTACTCTAGTCTAAAAATCAATCTAAATACAAAGTGACTAGGTTTATTTCTAACATATACTACACAAAATGCGAGCCCGGAAACTTTAAAGCAAAAAAAAGACACAAATAAAGGAAAGACTACATTTTCTGACTAACTGGGCAGTGGAAAAATTTAATTTTACTTTGGGGGTTCGGCAGTGTCCCCTGGTTGACAGCAGTGTCTCCCTGATTTCCCTACAATACTAGATAGGAGAGGGTTGTAGCAACTCACTCCGAAGCATGTAGAGCAGACTGGAGGCACCAAGACAGCAGGAAGAGCAAAGCCCACCCAGGTGGGGTACCAGATGGAAAAGGTGGGTCCCACCGCCACAGACGCTGTCCCTGCAGCTCAGTTGTAGTCGAGGGCGTGGATGAGGGGGTGTTGATCCCTCGTATGAAGTTGGGGGTGGTTGGCAGTTCGTAGTAGGCAGCTACGTCACTTTCTGGTTTTTGTTCTTTGTCTTTCTCCTTCACCTTCCCTCTCTTGGTTTTAAGTTGATCTTTGATCAACGGCGTAGGCAGGTAGGCCGGTTTTTTCTCGCTTGAGTTTCAATTCAGCTGGCTGACCCGTCGCGTCTTTAGAGAACGTGCAAAACTGGAGCGCTTGTAAATTGCGACCTCTCCCATGGAAAGAGCTCAGTGGAATGATGAATAGATTTATCAACCCCAGAAACCCTTTTATAGACATCAACATCACATATTTATACACATGATTTTGAACGTTTTGAGTAGTGGATTTACATAGTCGCCGTCATGGCCGCCATCTTGATGTAAGAAGAGGTCAATTATAATTTTGGTTAACATAAATAGATTATTTGACATAATGAACACTATCCTAGACACCAGAACTATAATTTTATGTGCGTTAAATCTTAAAGTATAGCCAATGCAAGCATTTGGCCGCCATTTTTAATCCATCACTCACTTGGTTGCCATCTTGACAGCCATCTTTAACTGATGAAACAGATGTTTATTCTAGAAATGGATTTATGTCTGTTATGCTTAACGTCCTCCCGCTCTTAAAAGAACATATGGGACATTACTTATATGTGAAGTTATGGGGATAGGGGGGGAGAGGGGAAAAAAATCCTAAGTATTTTCTTTTAGTAAAGTTTATGTTTGTTTTTGTTTTTTAAAGTAAAGTTTAAGTGCCATGGCTCGTATTAATTTGACCCGTTAGCTAGCTAGCTAAAAAAGTTATAAATTTTATTTTGATAAAACTTGTAATAAAATTGTGATTGAGCATCCTCAAGTTAAAATTTTCAGGACCACCTTTTTAAAAAGAAGTCAAAAAGTTTAAAAAATATTTTAAGGTCTGCCCTACAAGGAGGGCGAGTTTATTTACACAAAACTTTATTTTCCGAAAAAAAGGTTAAAAAAAGCTATACATGTAATCTCTGACTACGTAACAGCAAATGTCACGAGCCAGAGACTACTTTTTGTCTTTTAAAATAAGCCGGAGCTATCGTATTGGTTTTAACCAAAACCAATACAGTATTAAAAATGGATTTATTGAATTGAGAAACGCTTTTATAGACATTAACATTGCAATTATATAGACTGCATTATTGTTTCAGCTAGCAGAGGTATTTGATCGCCATTTTAGCCGCCATTTTGAATTAATAAATGGTCACATATTGTTGTTTGTACCGGAAATGGATTGCGTGACTCCACAAACCTTATCCTACATACCAGAATTATGTTTGCACCCATTGAAGTTAATAAAATATGGCCAATGGAAGAATTTGGCCGCCATCTTGGCCGCCATTTTGAATCCATCACCAGTGGGTCACTTGGTCGCC
>CM065712.1:22187686-22190186 GCA_017654935.2 Phymorhynchus buccinoides | reverse complement strand
ACACACACACACGCGCGCGCGCGCGCACACAGCACACACACACACACACACACACACACACACACACACACACACACACACACATACACACACACACACACACACACACACACACACACACAGATAGATAGAGACAAAGAGACAGAGACTAAGAGAGTGATGCTTTGGTACTTCGTGTGTGTGTAGCTTCATCGTTTTCAACGAAACCCACTTGCTCACTTCCTTAATCTTTGATTGGTTAGTTAATAGACCGTGAGCAAAAAAAGGAAATCATGCACCCACCTGCGGATTTTGTGCAGACCATAAATTTGTTTTTGGTAGTAGTCTGGACTGTCAGGGACGTCTTGAAGTTACGCACATGCCGATACTTGAACCCCGTCATCCAAGACACAAATTAAATCTGGAACGATCTAATTATTCTTCAATTTTTACAATAGTTTCTCACTTCATCTTTGCTAAAATGACGTTTTGCTTCTTTTTGAAACAAACTTATTCACATTTTGATGGTTGAATTGCAAAAATACAACTCTTATTTCTATTTTAAATGCCAAATGGTGGTGTCAACATTCTCTTTTGGTGGCATAGACTGGTATGTTTTTAGCGTTTTACTGGGACATGTGATAGTCCTGTTGGTATTCAACTTTCAGTATCATAGTTTGTGCATTATAAACATTAATTCAACATGGGGTAAGAAAGGCACAAACTGCCATTCATCACAATCATGGCTTTATGATGCCGTAGAGAAATCAAGAAGCGTCAAAAGAGAGATATGACCAGCATCAGAAGCAAGTAGGAGGTCATTGACGATTTGAACAAGGGCTGTTTCAGTACTGTGGTTGGCTCTATAGGCAGACTGATAAGGATGATGAAGATTGTTTGAGGATAGATGATCGTTAAGTTGTTTCAGAACAGTCTTCTCTAGGAGTTTGGAGAGAAAACGGAAGGTTAGATACAGGTCTGTAGTTTTGTTCAAATTATTGGGATCCTGATTGTTCTTCTTGAGAAGGGGCCTTACAAGAGCGGTTTTGAAAGCAGAAGGGAACACCCCTGAAGCTAAAGAAGAATTGATGATGGCGGTGACTGATGGCAGAATGTGTTGATATATGTGCGAGAAAAGAGAGGCTGGGATGGGGTCAAGATCACATGATTTAAAATGCATTTCTTTCAAATTAGAAAGAACTTCGGTCTCAGACACCGGCTTGAAAGAGAGAAGGGGAACACCAGTGAATGATGGGTCTGGAATAGTTGGTTGAAAAGGCATAGAGTCGATTTTTGATCGTAGATCGATAATCTTGGTGGAGAAGAAGGAGGAAAAGGCTTCTGGCAGTTTGTTAGGACTGATATTTGATGGCAGAGGACTTGATTTCTTAGTCCCTAGGAGATCAGACATGGTGGAAAACAGGACCTTTGTTGTGCTGGCTTCAAGAATTTTAGATGAAAAATAGTTTGTTTTCTTGGTTCTACTCGTACCTCTCTGATCGTTTTCAATCAGTTCTGGTCAATGGTCGTCAGTCTGAACAGGTTAGGCTTTCTTGTGGAGTCCCCCAGGGGTCTGTACTTGGTCCTGTCTTGTTTACTTTGTATACGTCACCTCTTGCCAATGTCATCGACCAACAATTTCACAACATGAAAATTACTCATGCAAACTCATACTCGTACACCCCCCCCCCCCCCCACACACACCTACAACACACACACACACACACACACACACACACACACACACACACACACACACACACACACACACACAGTCACACACACACACACACACACACACACACACACACACACACACACACACACACACACACACACACACCACACACACACACACACATACACACACACACACACACACACACACACACACACACACACACACACACACACACACACACCACACACACACTCACACACACACACACACACACACACACACTCACACACACACACACACACACACACACACACACACACACACACACACACACACCACACACACACACCAACACACACACACCACACCACACACACACACACACACACACACATGCACACACGTGCGCGCGCGCACACGCACACACACACACAAACACACTCACACCCGTACACACACACACTCACACACACACACACACACACACACACACACACACACACACACACACACACACACACACACACACACACACACACACACACACACACGCACGCACGCACATACACACACACACGCACGCACGCACGCACGCATGCACGCACGCACGCACTCACACACACACACACACCACACACACACACACACACACACACACACACACACACACACACACACACGCACGCACGCACGCACGCACGCACGCACGCACACACACACACACACACACACACACACACACACACACACACATCCGCACACACGCACGCACACGCACACGCACGCACACACACACACACACGCACACGCACAACACACACACACACACACACACACACG
>CM065712.1:22180186-22182686 GCA_017654935.2 Phymorhynchus buccinoides | reverse complement strand
ATTTAGCGTGGTGACAGCCCTAAAATGGCCTTATTTGTCGACGGGGCTATAATTTTTAATCTTAATCATCATCATTCATCATCATCATCATCATCATCATCATCATCATCATCATCACAATCCCCATCACATTCATCATGATCATCATCACATCATCATCATTATCACCATCAAACATCATCACTCATTATCATCATCATTATCATCTCATCATCATCATCATCATCACATCATCATCATCATCACATCATTATCATCATCATCATCATCATCATCATAACCATCACCATCATCATCATCATCATCATCATCATCATCATCATCATCATCATCATCATCATCATCATCATCATCATCATCTTCAACATCATCATCATCATCATCACCACATCATCATCATCATCATCATCAATCATCATCATCAGCATCATCATCATCATCTTCATCTTCATCATCAACAACATCATCATCAACATCTCATCATCATCATCATCATCATCAGCGAACATATCATCCTTCACATCCTCCGAATCATCTTCGTCCGACGTCGTCCCTCCTCCTCCTCCTCTTCCCCCTCCTCCTCCTCCTCCTTCTTCTCGTCGACATCTCATAACATAATTATTATAATTATCATTATTTCCCTATCATGTTTGTGTTATTGGTACCCAGCCCTCCCCCTCCCCCACCCCGTGGGGTTGTAAGAATACTATTCTGCCTCATTTTAACATTTTACTTTATTTTTTCTTCTTCTTTTTCTCTCTCTTCCATTTCTGCCCTCCTAACAATTTACTTTCTTTCTTCTTCTTTTTCTCTCTCTCTGATCCATTCTGCCCTCTTAAACAGTTCTTACTTTCTTTCTTCTTCTTTTTTTCTCTTCTTCCATTCTGCACCTCTTAACAATTTACTTTCTTTCTTCTTCTCCTTTTTCTCTCTCTTCCATTCTGCCCTCTTAACATTTTACTTTCTTTCTTCTTCTTCTTTTTCTCTCTCTTCCATTCTGCCCTCTTAACAATTTACTTTCTTTCTTCTTCTTCTTTCTTTTTCCTTCTCTCTTCCATTCTGCCCTATTAACAATTTACTTTCTTTCTTCTTCTTCTTTTTCTCTCTCTTCCATTCTGCCCTCTTCATTTACTTCTTTTTTTTAGTCTTCTTTTTTGTCTCTCTTCCATTCTGCCCTCTTAACAGTCTCACCTTTCTTTTTCTTCTTCTTTTTCTCTCTCTTCCATTCTGCCCTCTTAACAATTTACTTTCTTTCTTCTTCTTTTCTTTCTCTCTCCTTCCATTCTGCCCTCTTAACATTTTACTTTCTTTCTTCTTCTTCTTTTTCTATTTCCTGTTCCATTCTGCCCTCTTAACAGTTACTTTCTTTCTCTTCTTCTTCTTCTTCTCTCTCTTCCATTCTGCCCTCTTAACATTTTACTTTCTTTTTTCTTCTTCTTTTTCTCTCTCTTCCATTCTGCCCTCTAAACAATTTACTTTATTTCTTTCTTCTCCTTTTTCTCTCTCTCCCATTCTGCCCTCTTACAAATTTACTTTCTGTTTTCTTCTCCTTTTTCTCTCAACTTCCATTCTGGCCCTCTTAAACATTTACTCTTCTTTCTTCTTCTTTCTTTCTCTCTCTTCCATTCTGCCCTCTTAACAGTTTACTTTCTTTCTTCTTCTTCTTTTTCGCTCTCTCTCCATTCTGCCCGCTAAACAAGTTTTACTTTCTTTCCCTTCTTCCTTCTTTTTCCTCTCTCTTCCATTCTCCCCTCTTAACAATTTACTTTCTTTCTTCTTCTTTCTTTCTCTCTCTTCCATTCTGCCCTCTTAACAGTTTACTTTCTTTTTTCGTTTTTTTCTCTCTCTTCCATTCTGCCCTCTTAACATTTTACTTTCTTTCTTCTTCTTCTTTCTTTCTCTCTCTTCCATTCTGCCCTCCTTAACAATTTACTTTCTTTTTTTCTTATTCTTTCTTTCTCTCTCTTCCATTATGCCCTCTGAACAATTTAATTTCTTTCTTCTTCTTCTTTTCTCTCTCTCTTCCATTCTGCCCTCTAAGCAATTTACTTTATTTTTTTCTTCTTCTTTTTCTCTCTCTTCCATTCTGTTCTGCCCTCTTAACAAGTATTTCTTCTTCTTCTTTTTCTCATCTCTTCCCTTCTGTCTGCCTCTTAACATTTCTTCTTCTTCTTCTTTTTCTCTCTCTTCCATTCTGCCCCTCTTAACATTTTACTTTCTTTCTTCTTCTTTTTCTCTCTCTTCCATTCTGCCCTCTTAACAGTTTTCTTTCTTTCTTCTTCTTCTTTTTCTCTCTCTTCCATTCTGCCCTCTTAACAATTTACTTTCTTTCTTCTTCTCCTTTTTCTCTCTCTTCCATTCTGCCCTCTTAACAGTTTACTTTCTTTCTTCTTCTTCTTCTTCTCTCTTACTCCATTCTGCCCTCTTAAAGTTTACTTTCTTCTTCTTCTTCTCTTTCTCAGTCTCTTCCATTCTGCCCTCTTAACAATTTACTTTCTTT
>CM065712.1:22162803-22179686 GCA_017654935.2 Phymorhynchus buccinoides | reverse complement strand
CCCTTGAGCGCGTCTGACAGATGCCTGACAGAAATTCATCGAGAACATGCCAGAAAAATCATGAAGCTATAATATGGCGATCACACCAGACAACAGCATAGCGGCTTTTAGCCCACGTGAAGGCGAACTTGACATCTTCACATGAAGTTGAATTTAGAGAGGTTGAATTTTTATGTACAAAAGAGTCAGCAACCTCGGCGCAGAACGAGCTACGGGCAAAAAGTAGTACTAGTATAGATGAGCGAACACACGTGGCAACATTGCCCTAATGTATTAATGCCCTTCCGATCACTATTTCACAAAATAAAAGAAGCCATAGATCAATCACGCATCAGCAAAATAATCAGTTGACGTTTAGATGCCCAATAATTCAATCGGATGCTTAAGACATTTGACCAGAAATTTATTAATTTTAAACTTCACGCCGATTCTTTTAGTACATGTGGGACGCAATGGCTGAAATGACCACAAATATGGAAACAGACAATCGCTTGTAATCCGCATTCACAAACACAGGGCCAGACAAAATGCAGGAACAGGCCGAAATCGGAGAGCGGGGGCGAAATGCGCGAACGCCGGGCCGAGGGCGCGAAATGGGAACAGGGCGAAATGGGACACGGGCGCTGAAATGGGAAACAGGGCGAAAGAGGGACAGGGCTAAATGCGGAACAGGGCGAAATCGCGCGAACAGGGCAAAAGGGAAACGGGGCGAAATGGCGAACTAGGGCCGAAATCGGGGACGGGCGAAAAGGGAACAGGCAGCGTAAATAGCGGCAACAGGGCGATAAGCGGCAACAAGGTGAAAGGGGAACAGCGGCGAAATGGGACGCGGGCGAAATTGGGAACTGGGGCGAAAGGGGAACAGCGGCGAAAGGGGAACAGGGCGAAATGGGCAACAGGGACGAACCAAGGCGATAATGCGGAACGGGGCGAAATGGGAACAGCGGCGCAGACTATGAACGTTTACATATGTTCGCATTCTTGGGATAAATTTACTTCAATTACCGAACTAAGAGTGGCTAGTCACGCAGCGGCCAGACATTGTTACCCTTCGAATTTCCTCCTCGTTTACATTCGCACTTATTCCACACCAGTGGCTAAAAAATTTAAAAAACGAAAAGAATAAAACGAGAGATATTGTTGTCGTGGTTGTGTTTCTTTTCTTTATTACTATTTTACATTCCTAGGCTACTGACGACGTCCGTCCGGTCGTCGAGAGGAGAAGACTCAAGAAACAGCTTGCTGCTCGTAATGCAAGTATGGTTTAAAAAAACCCACTTTATTCAAATACCAAACAGCTTCAAGTTCATATAGGACCAACATGCGCGCACTATAGTGGGTCCAATCTTCGCCACTCCTATTGGCTTAGGGATAGCGATCACTGACACTTTAAATGACGTGACCTAGAGCATTGTATTCGGACAGAGTAGTTTAAGGCTAGAAAATACAAAGCCTTTTAAAGATACACTGCCCACCCCGATTAGAGTCCCTTTGGTTTTTTGGTATGGGTAAGCTGTGACCCAATACAAATGCCCCCCAACTTGAAATCGTAAGGCCTGCCTCTTTAAAATGATGTCTCGCCTTTTGAATTTGGTTGGGGCATTTCGCTACAGGGGGAGCTAAAACCTGGTAAAAAGATTTTCCTACCAGCTATACGAGGCGAAAACAGTGAATTCGCTGAACCACGGTAGATTGACACGATGATCGGGTGGATCTTTAAGAAAGCTCGCAGCTCTGGCGAGGGTGGGGGTGCGGGCCGGGGGAGGGGGGGAGGAGGAGAGGGGGAGGGGAGGAGGGCGGGCTTTAAAAAACCACATAAAAACGCACAACAGAGCTGGCACAGCAAGGAGACCAAGGAGACCTAGATAGAAGAAGAAACAGGAACAAGAGAAACCTCAGCCACAAACAAAGAGACAGAGGAGAGAAAGGCTAGACGAGTTGGAGGTATCTTGCTTCTCTGCGTGAAGATGCTGCTGCTGTACTATGGGATGGGCAGGCTGGCGTATGTATTTCTGTACATATAGTAGGGAGAAACTTAGCGGAGAGCTGGACAAAACAGAGGGTCTTCAGAGAAGAAGCCCCCCTCTGATCAAGCGTTTGCGGCCCTGACTCCTTACACTACTCTAAGGGGGCCGCGGCCGCACTCTACATTCCTCCTCACCGGGGGTTATAGTTGGCGTTTACTACGATCTTCTATGAACCTACTATTGAATCTTCACTGGATCCACCAACGATGACATCCCATATTTCTACTCATCTCTCGAGGGATTGTAACTGTTAGAATAAAACATTATTAATTTTTGTATATTTATACACAAGATTGTCTACTCATTCTTTTGTTAATTAAGTGCCTGGTTTGCTTTTATGTGGACTTTCAATTGGTGCAAAGAGGACAAACTTTCTCTTAGTAGAAAAGCTCTTCTAGCTCAGTTTGAATGCTCACTGTACGACATATTTGCAGGCCGATATCGCAGACTGAAAAGAATCTTTCTCAAAGATGAAACAGAATGTAACTTGCACTAGGCACTTCAGTACTATCATCCCCATTAGGAGAAAAAGTAAATCAGCACATTATCTATTCTTTTCATTCTTTCAAACACAGAATAAATTGTCAAGTTAAAATCTAAAGTTATATCTCAGGTTCTTTCTTAGGCTCACAACTTAAATATTGGACACAAAAAAAGTGTTTTTATACAAGCAAAACTATAATAATATATAAGAGAGTAGTTTAATAGGTGCTCTTGTGGTGTTTTTTCTTCTTCAATCTTGTAACGTTTATATTAAATACTGGAAGAACAGGAAAGCGCCATCAAGTAACTACCTGAGAAAAGGGTTGAAGCGGGTATACGCCGCGCGTTTATGAATCGATTCGCCCTTACCGCGTATTCTGGCACATCCGAATAGTCACCGTCACCCCGGTCATCTATCTGCCAAATTTTGAAGGACAATCGGCCCAGAAATCACCGGGAACTGGCGCCTGAGAGGCCGTCGGATATGCGTTTCGCGCATTTGCCAAACCGCGCAATGACACGCGTTAGCCTCGGTTAGCCCGTGCCATCGCCCCGATTAGCGGCTCACAGCAATAGTTTTGAAGCCGTATTCGGGTCGAAAAAACGGCGGAGTTATAAGGTACGTTATTGGTTACAACACACACACACTACACACACACACACACACACACTGTGACACACACTATGCCTTTTTAATTTAATATGAATGAAGCTATTAATGAATCTGATCATCTCATGATGGGACCCTAATTAAAATAGCAATACATCACATAACAAGAGGCAAAGCTTCAAGGCTTCACTCGAACAGGAAAAGTCTCGATGCACGTTAACGTTTATTCACAAAATAATACATTTGCCTCATGCGAACTCCCCCCCCCGGTGAGTGACGAGTCATAAAAAATAAAATGTGAAAATGACACTAAAAATAAGCCATTGCTTGAGGCCTATTATATTGTTTACCCCCCCCCACAAAAGACCTCGCGCTTCTTCCAATTGAACCTTCTTTTATTAAAGTGATAAAAAAGAAAAATAAAGCCCTCCTCGCTGACCTCTTCGAAGAAAATAGAATAACGCGATTAGTTCTGCGTCTCGCGCCAGCTGCTGCTTGCTTTGTACTAAGCGCCACTAATAATTTTGTCTGCTGAACTATTTCACAGACTCGCTTCAATAGATGTTGCCATGATGAGATGAAATCATTACTGCGTTATGTCTTCTCCCTTGGAGGGGGTAGTTAGTTGGACGAGGCGTTAGCGGATTAATA
This sequence comes from Phymorhynchus buccinoides, assembly GCA_017654935.2. NCBI lineage: Eukaryota > Metazoa > Mollusca > Gastropoda > Neogastropoda > Raphitomidae > Phymorhynchus > Phymorhynchus buccinoides. Next base: position 22,175,915 of record CM065712.1, on the reverse strand, counting down.
TCTGATGAAACAAAAGTTGCTCTGCCCAGGCGAAGGCACAATCTTCGCCTTCAACATGACTACACAGAATCACCTTAAATTTGTTATGTACCGTGATGCATAATAGCTTACCTTCTTCCACTATCTTACTTCATCTCCTTCTTCTGGTTCTTCCTTCTTCTCCTCTTCTTGTTCTTTTCTTACTCGTCTTGTTACATTGTTCTTCTTCTTCTTCTTCTTCCTTCTTCTATCACTTCTTCTCTTCTTCTTCGATCGCTAAGACAGTTTCCGTGCTCAATACGAACGACCAGATGCCGTCATGCCTAAGCCCGCATAATGCGCCACAATAAGAAACAGTAGGCCCCAAGCAAGTCGCGACTTCATTCGGCTGGAGCGAGCGAAATAGTTTTTTTTTTGAAAGCGTTCGATGAAAAAAGGCCAGAAGAGAATGGCACCCCGGCATCGTGTAAGGCAGAAAGAAGTAGATGACAAGTAAGAAAAGGAGAAAAAGGAAGAGTCAAGAGAGCTGACAGATTAGTAGCGAAGCTACAAGACAGAATTTCCATGGAAGGTGGGGGAACTATTGATACAAAGGCACACGGTATCCCACTGGGGGCCCGGGGGGGGTTAATAGTTACCTGAAAATGATGTTGTCCGAGAAACTTACGCAGCGGTTGAATATCAACGATGCAGAAAAAAACCCAACCATAATGAGTCTGCTCACGATCCAGCGCAACGGGCTAGTATCTCTGCAGAACTGCTGCCACAGAATCGCATTCAAAGTTGTCAAGGACCGCATTTGAAGAAAACCCTCTATTGGCTACGAGTGGTCGATATCGTATTTATAGCCTGTGAGGGTTCAATTTTTTTAACCCACACATACACAATAGCCATGCACACACAACACCACACACACACACACACACACACACACACACACACACACACACACACACACACACACTCAATTTCCATATGGCACACTCAAACACACACACATGACATACACACACATCGCCCACACACACATCTGCACGCACACGCTACACGCGCACACGCACTACGCGACACACAGCACACACGCACACGCCACGCACGCAACACGAAACGCAAACGCACACGCACGCACACACGCACACACACACACACACACACACACACACTACACTCAATTCGTCCACACTGCACAATCAAATATAGCATGTCAAGCTAACACTAAAAAAGAGATAGAGTTTTTTAGACCATTAATTATTTCGAACAATCCTGTTAAGGAATACGTAGGTTAGTTCCCCCGGGTGTAATCCCTCATTAAATTCGCATCAGAAATCAAGGGAGTTCGTGGGGAGCAATAATGATTCTGTGGATTCCTCTATTATCAGGATGAGCAATTAATTTATTCAAATGAGTGAAAGCACACCTATACCTGCCGGGGGGGAAGGCGATTTCGCACGTAAGAACAAACATTAAATCACTTCATAGTAATAAGCCAACTAGTCGCGTGTTGTGTGTTGTGTGTGTGTGTGTGTGTCGCTAACTGCTGTGTGTGTGTGTGTGTGTGTGTGCTGTGTGTGTGGTGTAGTGTGTGTCAGTGTCTGAAACACGAAACGGGCTCTTCAGTAAATCCGCGTTTTTCGATTGCCGAATCGCTTCAAATTGCCCTGTGCAGCCCTAACGAGAGCCGAATGGCAACGGCAACCAAGAGCAGCCGTGTCATTTAGCGCCGGTTCGGCAAATGCGCGAAACGCGCATCCGCGGCTCTCGACGCCCGTATATCCGGCCGTGTTTCCTGACCGAATAAGCTTCGAATTTGGCCACAAGAAGATGACCGGGCGACGCGTGACTATCTCGATAGTACCAATCCGGAACGATCAAGCACTTCAGAAACGCAATGCGCCGGCAATACGACTCCTGTCCGGTTTCTTAAACCCGATTCGGCTTTCAAATTTGCTGTACTCGGCGTTTACCAGTACTTGGCGGTACCGGTACTAGGCGTTACGTTACTAGGCATATGGGACTCGGCGTTGCCTTCGTTAGGTCATGATATTAATCAATTAAATGGGGTCCTTCTTACAAAATCATCACGACGAATCCTTACCATGGCAACCGTTACCAGACAGAGCACTAATGCCTACGAATTTGGGGTGATCTGTTTATCAATAACATCAATGTAGAAAAGGACAGCAAAAACGACACTCTAGATTAGGAGTATGATGATGTAGTTAAACATACCAACCTTAATCACTTTATTCTTTTTTTTTTTTTTTACAAAACGTTACTTTTCGATGGTCTGCAAAGGTCCCCTTTCGCATAGATAGCTTCCAGGGATATAGGAAACGAAATATCCAAAGACAAAGCTGCTCTCAAATCCAAAGATAGGCCACAGCACGGCCATATTGCGATAACGTTGCGTCGGACACATAAGTCCAGAAACTTTGTGTCATAGAGAAAACTTATGCCCCTAACATACATGTTTTGTAGGTATGTTTGAGCCGTCACTCTGAATACATTAATGGGTATCCAATTTTGCATTTGGGATTGTTTTAAAGGTCCAATTTTTGAAAATTGATACCCACAGCTTGAAATGTTGTACAATTTATGAATACACGAAGTTAGAGGCAGGAATCGAACGCCCACAAATGTTAGTCTAACTGCTCAAAATCTATCTTGTGAAATGTAACTTCCAAGTGACAGTGTTATTCTATTAACATTGAAGTGCATCAACACATTCATGGTATCCCTATGTTCTTTTGAGAGCTAATCCGGAATTATCTATATGTCTCTTTATTGTACATTCACCTCCTCGTTTGCGCATTGTGGGGAGCACATACATGTACAGCAGAACATACAGGGCTGCGCATGCCCATACAGCACATGCAAGGAGCCCTTACAGTCTCCATCTTACACTGGCAACTGACAAGCTACTGTAAGTCTCCTCGAAATAGATGCGGAATTGTGGAGATAGACATGGGAGTTCCCAGGCGTCTCTGAGTCGGGAGATTCTTGTTGCCATCCCCATTCCGTTGCGAGAGACTGCGGGCCGGCCGGAACTTCTGTTGAGGCAGTATACTTCCCACACGTGTCCACTCTGAATAGGCCCTACTCTGAGGAAGTGTTAATGCCAGAGCCATCACTGACTTGGGTGGTCATGTGCTCAAAGTCTCTTCCTTTGTGTTAGAAAAAGAAGGTAGAGCTCTGTCGGCATCCACCGCTGTTGTCGATGTGTTCTTCATAGAACCATAGAGCTGTCTATGATGAATCTCTCAAGAGATGGTGTGAGAGCTTCTGACATCCCTCTACGCCTGGGGTGTAATAAGGGCAGGAGCGTAGAGCACAGCGCCTGTAGCCGCGGCAAAGAGCAGTTCCGGGAGGACTGCACACCTGACCCTGCCTGTCTATCTTGCCTTATCGCACAAAGAATGCGGAGGTCGTATCAAATCCAGTTAATGCATGAAACGCTATAGGCAGTGCCATCTGCCCTATTAGAGGTACAAGTTAAGCGTGCAATGACACTGTACTCGCGAATGATACCGGTCTATCGACGTCGCCCCCATTCCAAACGCAATCCAGAGTTCATCAATCCTTCTGTCAAGCTGCAACACACGTTGTGAGACACCCAGCCACTACCAACATCGCATGCCATGGTTCGTACAATCACTCGACGCATGACCAGCGACGACGGCAGCTGAAAAATCCTTGCTGTCAGCTTCTGGTGTGGTGCAGGGGGCCACTACAGCACCAACATCAGCATAACTCGCCTGAATTGAGCCTATGCACAATCACCCAAGATTGAAGGATGAAGAGATGCTACCCTGTCGACGAAGAGTATGAGCTTCAGAATTCTGTCCATATCGACCACAAACAAACTCCTGGCTTAGATTCAGGTATACACGAAGGAAGGCCAGCCCAATTGCCAGGAACTTTTGGTGAGAAGTGACTCGCCTCCGCGTTCACTGCCTTTTTGCTTTAGAGTTCTCGAATTTCAAGCTCGTCTTGAGTAAACATACCTAGGAACAATATCAATTGCAGGTACATTCCTGAAACCAGGAGCGGATGTATTATGGCCACAAACTGTCTCACTGAAATAGTCACCGCATTAGATACACCAGTATTCGAGGGCGAAGCATCTTGATTATGAGCACAGCACTATTCTAGCACAACAGCCATGTCGGTCACTGCGTCTGCGATTAGTCAAAGATCCGCTCAGGGGACGAATAGAAGTACAAAGTGTCTCACTCTTAGTCCTCCTGGTGCATGATCCCTTTCGAGTAAGCGAGCGAACTGTGAGAGGGAGGGAAGGTGGAACTTTCCGCGGCGAGCTAATACATAGTCGATTGATGATGCGTCAGAATCGCGCAGCCAACAAAATTATGCGGTAATTGGACGCCATTGATTGGTCCTTGATGACAGAGACAATCCGAACTTTCGGCGTGGTTCAGAGAGAGAAGCCTTGCAACAACTTTTTAGAGTTCGTTTTGGCCCTACTGGAGTAGTGAAAGCCTCTCCTGAGAACTGCACTCAGCTTGCTTGAGAAATGCGTGTTGCGCCGTATAGACCTGACCAATCGATATTCCGTTCAACATTTTCTTACATTGTACATACCACATTCTGGAGGCATGAAGAGTTGCAACGGTCCAATTCAAGCATGCCTCACCACTGTCATTCTAAGAAGGATTTCCCAGCTGTCTCAAAAGCAGAGCACTCCACTAACGACCTTCACGTCAGCACTGAAGTTGATGGCGAACTTGGGGATTGATCATGGCTACATCCGCCTCATCGATTACCTTGTCAAGTACCCTCAAACTCTTTGACTAGGCGAGCCATCTACTGGCGAACAAACCTGTTCCGGCGAAACTTGTGCGTGGTCATCAGGGATTCTCGATGACGCCAGCATGATTCTTGAGCAATAGCGATTAGCCCTGGCTCATGCATAAAACGGGTTCATCGCTGGAATATCGAGAATGCTCGCCTTGACTTCTATGTCCCATGAAGTGACCACGATATGCAGAACTCCACAGACAGAGCAGGATGTCATTCTATCAGTGGTTGCCATGTCACGGAGATGGATGGGCCCAAGTCGAGCGTAGTGAGTATTGATCCAGCGCCGAAAACCACATGGATCAGAGAATCAAGGGTACTCCATGTAGTGTATCCCCGAAAAGGTCAGCTGCTGCTGACATGACTTTCACAAACGGAAGAATGGAAGATCCTCGCTCTATGTTTTATTGAACCAATAAATCCGTACTTGTACCTGCCCCGCGGCCACACAATGCTTAAGCCATTCGTGAAATGGCAGATACATAATGAGGTCCACATGCTTCTAAATGCAATTTCAAAATATTTGTTTTTAATTTCTCGTTCATCAAGCAGATTCCTAAAGCGCACAATTGATGCCAGAAAATGAGTTTTAGTAGACATCACAATTAAGTAGAAAAACATGCCATCATAATGGTTTCTACGACACAAAGTTTCTGAGCTATGCCCGATGTCAAACATACAGTTTTTCAACTAAGGCCGGATTAGGCGGCCATCTTGGATTTTCTTAAGATACTAGCTGATGTACATTTAGACGAATTTCTTTTACTATGAGGCTTGCGTTGAAGTTACTATACCAAGGGCGACCTCTTGCTATCTTTTTTTTTTTTTTTTTTTTAATCGACTGAAGTCAAAAAACCTTAACAGTATCACTAATGAGTTTTTAATGTTATTATTAAATAGCTCACTGGTTGTTTATGCATTTCTCTTATTTTGGGGGGACTAATTTGGTTCCATATGTTTCCCCTGAATAAAGAAAACTAGCAAACACCGGAATAAAAGAATTTTTTTATTATTGTGTTTAGGTCGAGGCGAATGATATGAGAATAGTGAATGTGTGATGTGTGCGTGTGCTGTGTGTGTCGATGTGAGTGTGTGGATGTTAGGTGTGTGTGTGCTGATGTGTGTCGTAATCATGTCTAGTGCTGTGTGTGGTTGCCTGTGTGGTGATGCCGTGACGCGTGCCGTGCGCTGCGTGCGTGCGTGCGTGCGTCCCGTTGATGCGCACTGTGCCGTGTATGTGTGTGTGCGTGTGCTTGCAGTTGCTTGCTTGCGAGAAGCGTGTGAGCTATTATGTGTGTGTGCTTTACCTTCCTCTATTTCTTACTACTGTGTGTGCTTCGTGTGTGTGTATTGTGGTGTGTGATTGAATGTAGAATGTGTCACTAGCTGTGTAGTCGGGTCCCATGTGTGACAAGTATGTATGTGTCTGCTGTAGTGTGAGCGTGCGTGTAGTGCGTGCGCGTGCGCGACGTCTAGCAGCGTGCGCGCGTCGTGATGCTATCGTCATTACTATTTACTCTGTGTGTGTGTGCTCTCTCTCTCTACTTCTCTCCATCTTTCTACTCTCTCTCTCTTCTCTGTACTATCTACTAACTCTATCTACTTCTCTCTCATATCTCTGATATGTGTGATCATGTCTGTCGTGTGGAGTAGGCGATGTGTGTGTGTGTGGTGTGTGTGTGTGTGCTTGTGTGATCGTGCTGTGGTGCCGTGATGTGGTCGTTCTATATATGTGATGTGTATGTATGATCGTGTGTCGTGTGCGCGTGCGCGCGGCTTGTCATTGGTTCCGCTGTGTGTATGTCCTTTTTTTCTATTCTGTGTGTGTGTGGTGCTGTGTGTGTGCTGCTTGTGTGTGTGGATGATGGCTACACGTTGTGGGTCTGCTGTGTCGTAAGTGCATGTCTGTGTGGTAGCTCTCGTGTGTTGTTCCCTGTGGATGTGCAGCCGCTGCCGTGGTCTGGGATGCTACAGCCAAGATAATGCCGCGCCACTGTGAACTGTACCTAAGGGTCAATAACGAAATACCCCATCGTCCTGATGTGGAGTACCGTGCACCACACCACAAAGTGGTGCATGAGGAGGAGGAGGAGGGAGGAGGAGAAGGAGGAGCGGCAGCGAGGAAGGAGAGGAGACAGGAGGATTAGGCAGGAGGAGGAGGAGGAGCGAGGAGGAGAAGGAGAGGAAGAGGGGAGAAGAGGATTAGGAGGTAGGAAGGGGAGAGAGGAAGAGGAGGAGGGAGGAGGAGGAGGAGGAAGCGACCCTCCCGGAGGAGGAGGAAGAGGAGGAGGCAGGAGGAGGAGGAGGAGGAGGAGAAGCGAAGAGGAGGAGGAGCGAGGAGAAGCGGAAGTAGGAGGAGGACGACGATGGGTGACGACCATAATGATGATGGTGGCATGATGAAGAAAGAGTAGAAGAAGGCGAAGAAGAAGTAGAAGGAAGTCACGATGAGATGATAATGATGATAATGATGATGATGATGATGACGAACGACGACGATGACGATGACGACACGATTGATGATGATGATGATGAGGATGAATGATGATGATGATGAAGATGATGATAGTGATGATGGTGATGATGGATGATGATGAATGATGATGATGATCGATGATGATGATGATGATGATGATGACGACGATTTTTTTTTTTTTTTTTTTTTTTTGATGATGATGATGATGATGATTTATGTTATTTGAGTTATGTTATGTCTGTCATGTTGTTATGTTGTTTGATTCATGTTCTTTCAGAAGATGTTATATCTGTCTAGTCCGGAAGCATAAAGCAAGGAGAAGAAGAAGGAAGAAGAAGAGGAAGAAGGAAGGAAGAAGAAGGATTTCTTTGCATGAAGAAGTAGTCTGGAGGAAGAAGAAAGAAGAATCCGTTGGAAGGTCTCGGGAAGAAAACCTCTTGGAAGAAAGAAATAAAAAGAAAGAAAAAAAGAAAAATATGACTAATGGATGAAGAAGACGATAAAGAAAAAAAAAAAAAGAGAATCTTTCAAATAGAAGAAGCATAAAAAGCTGAGGAATCGCAGTAAGAAGAAGAGTAAACTTGCTCTGGACAGGAAGTCGGGATCTAAAATCCAGTTATATAATTGACCACTTTAAAATTCAAAATGGCGGCCAACATGGCGGCCAAATACTCACATTGGCTACAACTTGTGAACTTCAACACCTACAACTGTTATTTTGATGTCTAGGATAAGGTTTAGTGAGTCAAACAATCCATTTCTGGTATGAAGAATGATATTCGACCACTTCTTACATCAAAATAGCGGCCAAGATGGCGACCGAGGAACTCCAGTAGCTAAGGCGTCGAAAATGCTGTTTATAGATATTAACGTAAATGATTATAAAAGGTTTTGTGGGGTCGAATAAATCCATTTCTTAAGTTTAAAAAAAAACATTTGTCAGATTAAGATGGCAACCATGACGTCAATAAGTTCAAAATGGCGGCCAAGATGGCGGCCAAATTCTTCCATTTGCTATTTCCACTAGAACTCATAAAAATAAAATGTGAGTGTATAGGATAGGGTTTACAGAGACAAACAATCCATTTCTGACATTTGGAAAAATATCCAATCACTTCCTATGTCAAAATGGCCACCAAGTAAATCCTCTAGCTATAACATTGAAAATACTGTGTACAAAGTTGCAATTTGGTGTCTGTAAAAGGATGTCTTCGGCCAAGAAATTAATTTCATAAGTTAAACAGGTAACACATTATACCTCTATTTATCAATTCAAAATGGTGGCCAAGATGACATAATAATACTTCCATTGGATGTAACGTGTGAACTACAACACATAATGTTATGCTTTTGGTATCTAAGATAAGATTTGGGTTGTCAAATAGACCGGTTCCAATTGTAAAAATATTTTATCACTTAGTAAATCAAAATGGAGGCCAAGATAATGTCCAAGTAACTCCGAAGACTATAAATTTTAAAATGTTGTGTATAAAATAATGTTGGTGTCTATAAGCTTCATAAGATCACAAAACAGTACATAAAACTTAGGAAATATTGCCAGCCACTCTATCTGTCCATCTTGTTATGTGTATGTGTGTCATCACGTGTTCTGTGTGTGTGTTGCGCGCGCGCTCGCGTGCGCGTGTGTGTGTGTGTTGTGTGTGTGTGTAGGTGTGCGTGCGGTGCGCGCACGCTTTGTGTGTGTGGTGTATGTGTGCATGCGCATGTTTGTGTTGTGTGTGTGCGTGTGATGCGTTCATGTTTAGGGCCCTATATGAGTGTATTTATGCATGGTGTGTGTGTGTGTGTGTGTGTGTGTGTGTTGTGTGTGTGTGTGTTCTGTGTGTGTGTGTGGTGTGTGGTGTTGTGGGTGTGTGTGTGTGTGTGCGTGCGCGCGCGTGCGCGTGCATGCGTGTGTATTTGTGGTGTGTGTGTTGCTTGTGCTGTTTTTGTGAATATTAATGCTGTTTAGTTTTCATGCTTGTGATTGTAGTGAAAATGCATTACGTGCATTAGATCTATACTAATTAGTAGTAGTAATAGTAGTAGTAGTAGTAGTAGGTAGTAGTAGTAGTAGTAGTAGTAGTAGTAGTAGTAGTAGTAGTAGTCACAGCAGTTGTTGTTAATGATTGATATGTGTATTGCTTTTGTCTGCTGATGTTATTGGATTTTTTTGTTTCATGTTTTTTATTCCATTTCACTTTTGTGTAAAGCGCCCTGTAGTCCCTACATAGTAGGATGGACGCTATATAAATTTTCCTCATTATTATTAAAACCAATCTTCTAGAATTTTTTGAAAAAATACTTTACTGACGACCTGAAAAGATGACAGTAACATAATGCTTAGTGATGAGTTGAAAGTGGCGTCAAAAAGCAAGACAAATGGCTTTTCGTTGGCTGTAAATGGTGAACTACGAAACATAAAATTATAACTTTGATGTATAAGATGTGTGGAGTCAAAAAATGTGTTCAGGAATGCATAGCAATATTTGAACACGTTCCATTTTCGAAATGTTGGTATCCAAGATGGCGATTAAGGTATTTCCACTTATATGTTATTTGAAAACGTGATGCATGAACATGTACAATCGATAGAATTTTTTTAATTGATTTAAATTTAAAACATGGTATTGGCGTCCATGAGTACCACACCTATATATGGTCTTGTTCAATACGTGTAATAACTAACGATCTGGTACTGTTTTCCCTCAAAGGGGATCAAGAGAAACGGACACATCCTCACAATGACGTGCGCAATTTCGACATACAGGTCCATTCTACTATGTCATTTGTTGAAAGCTAAACGCTGAGCAAACGAAAGAACCAATGGATTTAAATATCAACACCACGGTATACAGATCCAAAGAAACTTAATCTGCCACCCCAGACCTATTAGATTTTGGAGACATGTCTCCAAAATGCTGTATGTTTTAATAGTTTGGGATATCATGGTTCTATGGCATCATCAGTTAAAGAAGGATCACAAGCATCAAGACGTGATGGCAATAAAAGTATGCAAAGAAGTCTGAGTTTTGAAAATGTACTTACAGGGTCGACCTAGTATTGTGTCATCTTCAGGAGCGACCCACTATCTTTACATTTTAACCCTTTCATTTCCCGCCAGCCATCTTTGAGCCAAACATTTCCATTAGACTTACTTGGCTACAGAAAAGGTTTTGTCTGCAATATCGCGGGGTTTCTCTGTGACACATTTAGAAATAGGTCAATCCTTACTGCCCCGAATTTAGGAACACACTATTATTGAATAACAGACCCCTGATTTCAAGGGTTTTAATGGCATGGGTGTTAAATCATTGTGGTGCATAAATGCTACATTGGCAGTGAAAGGGTTAAAACTGTTCCATAATTAAGTTCTCCTTTTGTTCAGATCATAATCAAATCAATCAAATTTTTCAATTAATATTTTTCACAAGCACACTATTTCATTTCATAAAAGCACAGTTTTTTTGTTTTTGGGGGTTTGGGTGTACTATTTCATTTGAAAATCACATTATAAATCGAAATTTCACTTGCCTCTGGGGAAAGCAAAGACTTAGACTGTACAGGGGAAGACAGAGTACTTGGGGCGAGCATTCCTGCAACTTGTTGAACACACTGCCCCTCCTCGTTTGCCCTCCTCGTTTGCTCCATTCCGCCATGATCAAAGTGTAACTGACTAATGAAAAGATAACTCTCTCGGGTTTGAAAACAAGAGTTATGTATCCTAAATGAGTTACGATTCAAAGGGACATAACCAGTGTTTCTGTCCTCACTACTCATGATAGGGAAAGAGACCGGATGTTTATCTTCCCCTATACAGTACCTGCACCAGTTTGGAGAACGTTAATCTCGTGCTTATTCTCTGAGTTCGAAATTGATTAATCTCATGCTGAAAATCACACAATTGTAATCTATTTTAAATAGCACGTTTCATTATATTAAATGATCACAATATTTACATAAAAACAATATCATCATAAGACCATTTCAAATAGATTCTTTAATACTCAAGAAAAAATTTAAACATAAAAAACTTTATTTAGAGGACTTGAAAATGGCGCCCCTTTTAACCTTTTAACAGTCAATATAATTGCTAAAACATTGATTTTGATGCAACATTAGGCTCTTTTTATAAATTAATCGCACAATAAGTAGCAGACACCAAATCATGTTTTAATGCTTTTATAGAAATGGCATAGTCTGAAGAATTTATGGCAGCAATTCTAGCAGCCATTGTGACCCCGAAAATAACATGAAGCTACCCAAATACCGAAAATGGATGTTCAACCATCAAAACACTTTATTAAGTATAAAATTATTGCATGTATGCTAACATTTATAGGTTATTTGGCTGCCTCTCTGACATCCATCTTAAATGCAAACTGATACAATAGATATTTCAATATCAAACATGAATTTCCTAAATAAAAGAAACTTATAAAGATACAAAAATATACTTTTATGCACTCTGTTGTCTGTAAGCCATCAACTGAATGGCTGGACCACTCTTAAAATCCTAGACACCGAAACTATGATTTTACATGTTATATAAAGTTAAGTTATAGCCAAGGGAATTACTTGGCCTCCATTTTAACTGCTATTTTGAAGTAATCACTCGAGGGTTATATGGTTGCCAACCCAGGAATAGAGTAACTTTAAAATAGAAATAGATTTATCAACCCCAGAAACCCTTTTATAGACATCAACATCACATATTTATACACATGATTTTGAACGTTTTGAGTAGTGGATTTACATAGTCGACATTGTATACGGGGGAGGATCATGGGGGGTTGCCAAGTTCATGGACTTGATTCGTAAGAAGAGGTCAATTATAATTTTACGCTAACATAAATAGATTATTTAAGGACATTATGAACACTATCCTAGACACCAGAACTATAATTTTATGTGCGTTAAATCTTAAAGTATAGCCAATGCAAGCATTTGGCCGCCATTTTTAATCCATCACTCACTTGGTTGCCATCTTGACAGCCATCTTTAACTGATGAAACAGATGTTTATTCTAGAAATGGATTTATGTCTGTTATGCTTAACGTCCTCCCGCTCTTAAAAGAACATATGGGACATTACTTATATGTGAAGTTATGGGGATAGTGGGGGAGAGGGGAAAAAATCCTAAGTATTTTCTTTTAGTAAAGTTTATGTTTGTTTTTGTTTTTTAAAGTAAAGTTTAAGTGCCATGGCTCGTATTAATTTGACCCGTTAGCTAGCTAGCTAAAAAAGTTATAAATTTTATTTTGATAAAACTTGTAATAAAATTGTGATGAGCATCCTCAAGTTAAAATTTTCAGGACCACCTTTTTAAAAAGAAGTCAAAAAGTTTAAAAAATATTTTAAGGTCTGCCCTACAAGGAGGGCGAGTTTATTTACACAAAACTTTATTTTCCGAAAAAAAGGTTAAAAAAAGCTATACATGTAATCTCTGACTACGTAACAGCAAATGTCACGAGCCAGAGACTACTTTTTGTCTTTTAAAATAAGCCGGAGCTATCGTATTGGTTTTAACCAAAACCAATACAGTATTAAAAATGGATTTATTGAATTGAGAAACGCTTTTATAGACATTAACATTGCAATTATATAGACTGCATTATTGTTTCAGCTAGCAGAGGTATTTGATCGCCATTTTAGCCGCCATTTTGAATTAATAAATGGTCACATATTGTTGTTTGTACCGGAAATGGATTGCGTGACTCCACAAACCTTATCCTACATACCAGAATTATGTTTGTACGCCTTGAAGTAAATAAAATATGGCCAATTTAAGAATTTGGCCGCCATCTTGGCCGCCATTTTGAATCCATCACCAGTGGGTCAC
>CM065712.1:22145303-22150303 GCA_017654935.2 Phymorhynchus buccinoides | reverse complement strand
TTCTTCTTCTTTTTCTCTCTCTTCCATTCTGCCCTCTTAACAGTTTACTTTCTTTCTTCTTCTTCTTTTTCTCTCTCTTCCATTCTGCCCTCTTAACAGTTTACTTTCTTTCTTCTTCTTTTTCTCTCTCTTCCATTCTGCCCTCTTAACAATTTACTTTCTTTTTTCTTCTTCTTTTTCTCTCTCTCTCCATTCTGCCCTCTTAACAATTTACTTTTTTTTCTTCTTCTTTTCTCTCTCTTCCATTCTGCCCTCTTAACATTTTTTACTTCTTTCTTTTTCTTCTTCTTCTTTTTCTCTCTCTTCCTCATTCTGCCCTCTTAACAATTTACTTTCTTTCTTCTTCTTCTTTTTCTCTCTCTTCCATTCTGCCCTCTTAACAATTTACTTTCTTTCTTCTTCTTCTTTTTCTCTCTCTTCCATTCTGCCCTCTTAACAATTTACTTTCTTTCTTCTTCTTTTTCTCTCTCTTCCATTCTGCCCTCTTAACAATTTACTTTCTTTCTTCTTCTTTTTTCTCTCTCTTCCATTCTGCCCTCTTAACAATTTACTTTCTCTTCTTCTTCTTTTTCTCTCTCTTCCATTCTGCCCTCTTAACAATTTTTTACTTTCTTTCTTCTTCTTTTTCTCTCTCTTCCATTCTGCCCTCTTAACAGTTTACTTTCTTTCTTCTTCTTTTTTCTCTCTCTTCCATTCTGCCCTCTTAACAATTTACTTTCTTTTCTTCTTCTTCTTTTTCTCTCTCTTCCATTCTGCCCTCTTAACAATTTACTTTACTTTCTTCTTCTTCTTCTTTTTCTCTCTCTTCCATTCTGCCCTCTTAACAATTTTTACTCTTCTCTTTTTCTTCTTCTTCTTCTTTTTCTCTCTCTTCCATTCTGCCCTCTTAACATTTTACTTTCTTTTTTCTTCTTCTTTTTCTCTCTCTTCCATTCTGCCCTCTTAACAATTTACTTTCTTTCTTCTTCTTCTTTTTCTCTCTCTTCCATTCTGCCCTCTTAACATTTTACTTTACTTTTTTCTTCTTCTTTTTTCTCTCTCTTCCATTCTGCCCTCTTAACAATTTACTTTCTTTCTTCTTCTTTTTCTCTCTCTTCCATTCTGCCCTCTTAACAGTTTACTTTCTGTTTTCTTCTTCTTTTTTTCTCTCTCTTCCATTCTGCCCTCTTAACACTTTCTTTTTTGTTTGTCTTTTTTTTCTCTTCCATTCTGCCCTCTTAACTTCTTCTTCTTTCTCTCTCTTCCATTCTGCCCTCTTAACAATTTACTTTATTTTTTTCTTCTTCTTTTTTCTCTCTTCCATTCTCTCTCTTCCATTACTGCTTTCTTCTCTTTTTTCTCTCTTCCATTCTGCCCTCTTAACAGTTTACTTTCTCTTTTCTTCTTCTTTTTTCTCTCTCTTCCCTTGCTCCTGTTAATCTTGGACTCTGCACAAATGGATCACTCGTCTGTTAATTAAGCAATGACCCAAACTGTTTTAAAAAAAGAAACCAATGCAATGTTTGGCTCGGAATGATTCTGAACGTCATTGTTAATTTTTACACACAGTTGGTTAACGTTAATGGAATGTTAAATTTCACCATCAACATCTTCAGTTGACTCGGGCGGATAAAGGGGGGGGGGGGGAGGGGGGGGACGTCATCACACATGACCAAAGCTCACTAAAAATGATCTATGAAGGCCTAGGACGAATAACTTTCATTGGAACATGGAACGAAGCTTGGTGATATGCAAAAGATTGATGTTCTACTGTTTTTTGTATACATTAATTTAAATTTAAGTGGTAGCATTTTCATGGATTTGCATGGATGATGATGATGATGATGATGATGATGATGATGATGATGATGATGACGACTGCGACTACAACCTCGACAAAGATGATTGTAATGATGACGACGACAACGATAATGATGATGATGATGATGATGAACATGATGATGATGATGATGATGATGATGATGATGATGATGATGATGGTGGTGGTGGTGGTGGTGGCGGCAACGACAATGTCGGCGACAACGATAATGACGATGATGATGATGACAATGATGATGATGATGATGATGATGATGATGATGCTGCTGCCGATGACGATGATGATGATAATGATGATGATGATGATAATAATGATTGTTATCAGAGAACGGCTTCACCTTCGTACTGAGAGAGGCGGAGATCCGACGCATCTCCAACGAGCGGTGCCTGGACATCTGGGATCCCCCTGACGTCAACGACGGCCACGTCTGCTTCATGGACGTCAAGAACGGCATCAGTAGTGCTTGCTCTGTGAGTCGCTTTGTCTGTCTGTCTGTCTGTGTGTCTGTCTGTCTGTTTGTGTGTCTGTCTGTCTGTCTGTGTCAACGACGGTCGCGTCTGCTTTCTAGACGTCAAGAACAACAGGACTAGTGCTTGCTCTGTGAGTCGCCTTGTCTGTCTGTCTGTCTGTCTGTGTTTGTCTGTCTGTGTTAATGACGGTCGCGTGTGCTTTCTAGGCGTCAAGAACAACAGGACTAGTGCTTGCTCTGTGAGTTGCCTTGTCTGTCTGTCTGTCTGTCTGTCTGTCTGTCTGTCTGTGTTAACGACGGCCATGTCTGCTTTCTAGGCGTCAAGAACAACAGGACTAGTGCTTGCTTTGTGAGTCGCTTTGTCCGTCTGTCGGTTTTTCTGTCTGTTTGTCTATCTGTCTGTCTGTCTGTCTGTTTGTCTGTGTCAACGACAGCCATGTCTGCTTTCTAGGCGTCAAGAACAACAGGACTAGTGCTTGCTCTGTTAGTCGCTTTGTCCGTCTGTCTGTCTGTCTGTCTGAGTCAGAGTCAGCGTCTGCTTCTTGGACGTCAAGAACAGCAAGACTAGTGCTTGCTCTGTGAGTCGCCTTGTCTGTCTGTCTGTCTGTTTTTCTGTCTGTCTGTCTTTGTCTGTGTCAACGACAGCCATGTCAGCTTTCTAGGCGTCAAGAACAGCAGGAGTAGTTCTTGCTCTGTAAGTTGCTTTGTCTGTGTGTCTGTCTGTCTGTGTGTCCGTCTGTCCGTCTATTTGTCTGTGCTTGTCTGTGTTAACGGCAGCCATGTGTGCTTTCTAGGCGTCTAGAACAGCAGGAGTAGTTCTTTCCTCCCTAAGCTGGTTTTGTCTGTGTGTCTGTCAGTTTGTAAGGCCGGGTTCACATTAGACGCGTAAGTTCCGTATGGAAAACCCTAAATAAGTGAAAGACAGACGGATACAAGTTTACGTATAATAGGAGAAATTCGGACACGTGCGCAAATCTGTTCCCTTCTTTGCTTCACTTATTTATGGATTGCGCACGGGTTTCTGCACGGAATATCCGCTTATGTGTGTACACGGCCTAAACGTTTACGCATATAGGGGAAATTCGGACACGTGTTTCTGCATGGAATATCCGCTTATGTGTGTACACTTGAGGTTTCCGAGTCTAATGTATGTGCGCCCTACGTCAACCAGTCGGAAAGTCGGTCTGCCTGTATTTGAAGGTAATAATATCAAAATATGTACATACTTACCAGCCGCTGTAGCGTAGTGGTTAGAGTCGCGGACTACTGGCTGGGAAGTCACGGGTTCGAATCCTACCAAAGGCGATGGGGTTTTTCGGTCCTGGACCGACTCCTACCCAGACTGAGTGGTTATGGGCTCAATGGGAAGACTGAAACCACACAGTCGAGCTTCATCCGCGTAACCGATGCGATTCTGAAAGTGTTGCTCTAATTTCAAGACCAACACTGCAGGTGTCTGTAGTTCTTGGGCCTGGTTAACGCCGGGATATCATTACGAAAGGAAGCGTAGAATACAGCCCTGTCACGTAGTCTCGGACCGATACGGAACTCCATAGCATCAGCATCATCATAGTCATCCGCCTCATTTCCATCAATCATTAAACAAGAGGCAAAGCCTTCAAGGCTCACGTCTGATTTTTATTACTATAGCAGGCATGGGAATTCCCATGCCTGTATAGAGAGAATACTGTTATGTAGACGCTTGTGCATCTGAAAACAGAATTAATTTTTATTTTACTGTGTAAATTAAATTATTTCTATGCATTAAATTACCCCTACCCCTTTCTTTAAAATTTAATTATATGTATGTTTATATATGCGCATGTAACATAGTGGAGCCCTATTTTTATTTTTGGCAAACAAGTAAAATTGAAAAGCATATTGACCAAGCTTTCAGAAAAACATAGTGACCAATCCCCCCCCCCCCCCCCTCCCCGCCGGGGTAAGGGGGGTCTACGGACACCTGTAGTAGGCCTACAGTCTTTGCCTGTAGGTCTAAGCCTCTTACTCTTAGAAATTAATAATTGAAGTTGCGTAATTCGTAAGGCCATACTCCTGATCTGTTACTGTTTTAAACTGATTGTTCATGCGATGAAAACTTGTTCCACATCATCTACATTTCTGTAAGATATTTTATATTAGTCCTAATATTTTATTTTCGTTTCGTTAATCCCCCCCCCCCCCCTCTGCCACAAAGCAAAGGTCAAGGTCACAGCCAGCAAGCTCATCCATGTTTATCTTCCCCTGTACAGTCTTTGCACATGGTCTAGGCCTAACAAAGGATTCGTACGTCGAAGGCAGTGAAATCGACGAACCCTGGATTTTCCGTTGGGTTTTTTTCAAGACTGAAATGAATGTGGGCTAAATGTTAAGTGCGTCGTCTTGATTATGAGGTAAGGCGTGATATCTTATTCTCTAGGCCTAGGCCTTGTTGCCGGAAGTGCGGTAGGCTAAGTATTGCATGCGCAGAGATGTCTGTCTCTGTGTGTATGCATACATACATACATACTATGTCGTTTCTCTGTCTGTCCGTACGTTACAGGGGGACAGTGGGGGGCCTGCTATTTGCGGCAACAACCTCATCGGTGTGACCTCGTGGGGGGTCATTGGCTGTTCCCCCAACTACGCCTCCGTCTACACTCGCCTCCGCACCTTCCGTCGATTCATCAGGACCGGAAACCCGTGATCCGAGTGACGTCATGACCGGGTGTG
>CM065712.1:22132803-22140303 GCA_017654935.2 Phymorhynchus buccinoides | reverse complement strand
AGCAAAGAAAATGTGACGTATTAAGAACTATCAAGTCAAGAAAATGGAACAACAATTGACACAGAGACAGATATATAAAAAGACAGAGACAAAGAGAAAGAGAGACAGAGAATGAGACGGGGAAACACAGTTACTATTAGAGTTGAGAACCGGTTCAAAATTCCGAACCGGTTTTAAACCGGTTTTCCCTCTTCGAATCGGTTTTACCGAACCGGTTTTTAACCTGTATTCGCATCACTAGCTTCACCCATGCAAACACATATTTATTTGTCAGAATATTCACACACACACGCACGCACGCGCGCACACATACACACACACACACACACACAGACAAATACACAATAAAGAAACTTATGACTCATGACACACACACACTCAACTCAAAACTCAAAGTCAAAGCCATACACCACCACAAACTAGAAACAGCTACTCTTGGCTTACACACACCCAATCTGCGCTTAATGATCAGTGTTGTTCTTCGAAAAGAATGCGTTATTCTAAGAAAAACGTACTTTCAGTTTGCAGTTAAAAAACCGGTTCACAGCAACTCGAACCGGTTTTTCGAACCGCGAACGTTTAGCACCGGTTTTTCGGTTCAACCCGGTTCTTTTCCCCACCTCTAGTTACTATTATATGCAGTGAGAGACACATGGACTTTCAAGATCAAGATCAAGATTCTTCAATTAACCAATAGCCAAAATCAGTAGTGCAAGAGAAACCGTTTTGGGTTTTTGCACAAATAACAACGAATACATTCGTATGGACAGACAACCAGTATAAAAGACATGGAAACAAGTTCAGGTTGTTGTTGTTGTTGTTGTTGTTGTTGTTGTTGTTGTTGTTGTTGTCGTACCCTGGCTAAAAGACTCCCGGGATCATCCCAGCAGCTGACGCACTTGAACACTATGGTACAAATTTAATGCACCAGCTAGGGTGTAGTTTCAGGTAATACCCACCCACCCATCTCTCTGTCTATCTCTCTCTCTCTCACACACACACACACACAAATACACCTACACACACACCTACATACACACACACACACACACACACACACACACACACACACACACACACACACACACACACCACCCACACACACACGCGCGCGCGCGCACCTACATACAAACACACACACACACACACACACACACACACACACACACACACACACACACACACACACACACACACACACACACACACACACACACACACACACCGCGTGTTGCTATGACCTTTCGTTGTGACCCCAACCTAACCCTAACCTTAACCTTCTAACCCTGCCCCCATCCCTAACCCTAACCTTAAAGGGAAATTCGGACCCGTGCGCAACTAGTCCCCTTTCTTTCTTTTACTTATTTGCGGATTGCGCACGGGTTTCCGCACAGAATATCCGCATATTTGCTATAAATCTTTCCATAAAGCTGCTCCATCTTACCTCTGCGACAATATTTCCATTCATGCGCCAGCTCGCACTTTACGTTCAGTTTCTGACTCTCTTTCTCTCCAGATCCCCCCTAGGTATAAGCTTTCAACTGTTGGTCGGCGCTCTTTTGCCTGTTTCAGGACCGACCTCCTGGAACAAACTTCCTCTCTCCCTCCTTCAGCTACCGACCCTCTCCGCTTTCAAAGCTAACCTCAAGACCCACCTGTTCCCCCGTCAATGAAGCTCCGCTCTCTTTCTCTTCTCTCTCTCTTGCCTTTAGGTCTGTTTCTGATGTATTCCATTTGGGTCTAGGCCACTTCCCCACTGGACATTTGCCCCCGGACACCTCAGTCCCACTGCCATTTACATCAACACGGGGTCACATCAACACGGGGGTCACATCAACACGGGGTCACATCAACACGGGGTCACATCAACACGGGGTCACATCAACACGGGGTCACATCAACACGGGGTCACATCAACACGGGGTCACATCGACACGGGGTCACATCAACACGGGGTCACATCAACACGGGGTCACATCGACACGGGGTCACATCAACACGGGGTCACATCAACACGGGGTCACATCAACACGGGGTCACATCAACACGGGGTCACATCAACACGGGGTCACATCGACACGGGGTCACATCAACACGGGGTCACATCAACACGGGGGTCACATCAACACGGGGTCACATCAACACGGGGTCACATCAACACGGGGTCACATCAACACGGGGTCACATCAACACGGGGTCACATCAACACGGGGTCACATCAACACGGGGTCACATCAACACGGGGGGTCACATCAACACGGGGTCACATCAACACGGGGTCACATCAACACGGGGTCACATCAACACGGGGTCACATCAACACGGGGTCACATCAACACGGGGTCACATCAACACGGGGTCACATCAACACGGGGGTCACATTGACACGGGGTCACATCGACACGGGGTCACATCAACACGGGGGTCACATCAACACGGGGTCACATCAACACGGGGTCACATCAACACGGGGTCACATCGACACGGGGTCACATCAACACGGGGTCACATTGACACGGGGTCACATTGACACGGGGTCACATTGACACGGGGTCACATCGACACGGGGTCACATTGACACGGGGTCACATTGACACGGGGTCACATTGACACGGGGTCACATTGACACGGGGTCACATCGACACGGGGTCACATCAACACGGGGTCACATCAACACGGGGTCACATTGACACGGGGTCACATTGACACGGGGGTCACAACACGGGGTCACATTGACACGGGGTCACATGACACGGGGTCAATTGACACGGGGTCACAACACGGGGTCACATCAACACGGGGGTCACATCACATCACATCAACACGGGGTCACATCAACACGGGGGTCACATCAACACGGGGTCACATCAACACGGGGTCACATCACACGGGGTCACATCAACACGGGGTCACATCAACACGGGGTCACATCAACACGGGGTCACATCAACACGGGGTCACATCAACACACGGGGTCACATCAACACGGGGTCACATCAACACGGGGGGTCACATTGACACGGGGTCACATCAACACGGGGGTCACATCAACACGGGGTCACATCAACACGGGGTCACATCAACACGGGGGTCACATCAACACGGGGGTCACATCAACACGGGGTCACATCAACACGGGGGTCACATCAACACGGGGGTCACATCAACACGGGGTCACATCAACACGGGGTCACATCAACACGGGGGTCACATCAACACGGGGACAAAATGAAGACACATCACATCAACACGGGGGTCACATCAACACGGGGGTCACATCGACACGGGGGTCACATTGACACGGGGTCACATCGACACGGGGTCACATTGACACGGGGTCTATGTGTCCCCCCGTCTCTATGTGTCCCTGCGTATTTAGGGTAAAGGTTAAAGGTTAGGAGGGAGGGATAGAGTTAAGGGTTAAGGGTTAGTGTTTCAATCAACGATCGGGGTTAGGGATAGGGTTTGGGCTAGGATAAACAGAAAAACGGAGGAGACCTAAGACAGGGACGTAATGAAGACGGGGACACAATGAAGACGGGGACGTAATGAAGACGGGGACACAATGAAGACGGGGACGTAATGAAGACGGGGACACAATGAAGACGGGGACATAATGAAGACGGGGACGTAATGAAGACGGGGACGTAATGAAGACGGGGACGTAATGAAGACGGGGACATAATGAAGACATAATGAAGGGGACACAATGAAGACGGGGACACAATGAAGACGGGGACACAATGAAGACGGGGACACAATGAAGACGGGGACGTAATGAAGACGGGAAGACGGGGACGTAATGAAGACAATGAAGGGGGACAATGAAGACGGGGACACAATAATAATGAAGACGGGGACACAATGAAGACGGGGACAAAATGAAGACGGGGACACAATGAAGACGGGGACATAATGAAGACGGGGACATAATGAAGACGGGGACGTAATGAAGACGGGGACATAATGAAGACGGGGACACAATGAAGACGGGGACATAATGAAGACGGGGACAAAATGAAGACGGGGACACAATGAAGACGGGGACGTAATGAAGACGGGGACATAATGAAGACGGGGACACAATGAAGACGGGGACATAATGAAGACGGGGACACAATGAAGACGGGGACATAATGAAGACGGGGACTTAAATGAAGACGGGGGGGACGGGGACACAATGAAGACGGGGACATAATGAAGACGGGGACACAATGAAGACGGGGACGTAATGAAGACGGGGACATAATGAAGACGGGGACACAATGAAGACGGGGACATAATGAAGACGGGGACATAATGAAGACGGGGACATAATGAAGACGGGGACACAATGAAGACGGGGACGTAATGAAGACGGGGACACAATGAAGACGGGGACATAATGAAGACGGGGACGTAATGAAGACGGGGACACAATGAAGACGGGGACGTAATGAAGACGGGGACATAATGAAGACGGGGACACAATGAAGACGGGGACATAATGAAGACGGGGACACAATGAAGACGGGGACATAATGAAGACGGGGACATAATGAAGACGGGGACGTAATGAAGACGGGGACATAATGAAGACGGGGACATAATGAAGACGGGGACACAATGAAGACGGGGACACAATGAAGACGGGGACACAATGAAGACGGGGACATAATGAAGACGGGGACACAATGAAGACGGGGACATAATGAAGACGGGGACACAATGAAGACGGGGACATAATGAAGACGGGGACACAATGAAGATAATGAAGACGGGGACATAATGAAGACGGGGACACAATGAAGACGGGGACATAATGAAGACGGGGACACAATGAAGACGGGGACGTAATGAAGACGGGGACGTAATGAAGACGGGGACGTAATGAAGACGGGGACATAATGAAGACGGGGACACAATGAAGACGGGGACACAATGAAGACGGGGACATAATGAAGACGGGGACACAATGAAGACGGGGACATAATGAAGACGGGGACACAATGAAGACGGGGACGTAATGAAGACGGGGACATAATGAAGACGGGGACATAATGAAGACGGGGACATAATGAAGACGGGGACATAATGAAGACGGGGACGTAATGAAGACGGGGACACAATGAAGACGGGGACATAATGAAGACGGGGACATAATGAGACGGGGACGTAATGAAGACGGGGACACAATGAAGACGGGGACATAATGAAGACGGGGACGGGGACAAAATGAAGACGGGGACACAATGAAGACGGGGACGTAATGAAGACGGGGACATAATGAAGACGGGGACACAATGAAGACGGGGACATAATGAAGACGGGGACACAATGAAGACGGGGACATAATGAAGACGGGGACTTAATGAAGACGGGGACATAATGAAGACGGGGACTTAATGAAGACGGGGACACAATGAAGACGGGGACTTAATGAAGACGGGGACACAATGAAGACGGGGACTTAATGAAGACGGGGACATAATGAAGACGGGGACGTAATGAAGACGGGGACACAATGAAGACGGGGACATAATGAAGACGGGGACATAATGAAGACGGGGACGTAATGAAGACGGGGACACAATGAGACGGGGACACAATGAAGACGGGGACGTAATGAAGACGGGGACATAATGAAGACGGGGACATAATGAAGACGGGGACACAATGAAGACGGGGACATAATGAAGACGGGGACATAATGAAGACGGGGACACAATGAAGACGGGGACACAATGAGAGACGGGGACTTCAATGAAGACGGGGACATAATGAAGACGGGGACATCAATGAAGACGGGGACACAATGCCACCCCCACCCACACCCCCACATCCCCCACGCATCCCTACACACCCCGGCGAACGTTGGATTCATCCAGGGTCTGTAAGACGGGGACTTAATGAAGACGGGGACACAATGAAGACGGGGACCTGAAGACGGGGACCAGTCCATAATGAAGACATGCTAATGAAGACGGGGACCGTAATGAAGACGCCAGAGTCCGGAAATGAAGACGGGGACATAATCGGGGACAGATATACGGGGACTAATGAAGACGCGGACTAATGAAGCGTCGCACAATGGATCACAATGAAGACAAGGCGTGACAGACGTTTTCCAATGAAGACGGGGTAAATGAAGACGGGGACCAATCGGGGACGTTCGGAAGACAAAGAATCGGGGCTAATGAAGCGTGGAATGAGCGGGGACAGATGAAGACGGGGACTTCCTTTACTTGAAGCCGGGACACAATGCACAGCCATCGGGGACCCAATGAAGACGGGGCGTAATGCGTAGAGGCGGCTAGGTTTTCCTTGAAGAGGGGACGTCATTTCCGGACCATGAAGACGGGGAAGACAATGAAGGTTGTTTTTTGGTTGATGGACGGGGACTAATGAAGAGTTGTTTTGTGGAAGACGGGGTAAGACGGGAGGGATTGTGGAATTAACTGAAGACGGGGACATAATGAGACGGGGACACAATGAAGACGGAGAGAGAGAGATGAAGACGGGGACTTAATGAGAGGGGACACAATGAAGAGACAAAATGAAGACGAGACGGAGAGAAGAAGACGGGAGAGACGGGGAGAGACGAGAGAGAGAGAGACACAATGAAGAGACGTAATGAGAGAGAGAAGAGAGAGAGAGAGAGAGGTCCCGTGTGCCCATGAGAGCGCATGTCAAACCCAGTGGCGACGACTCGCTCTCCAGGTGGGAGAGATTTCATAGAGAGAGGAAAATACCAAACCATTTCAACGGGCGCGGATTGATCACTACTACAACATGACACAGGAGCAATTGAGCATAGAGGTAAATTAAATAGGAGCAACTCAGATGCACCGCTACCCCACCCCCACCCCCACCCACACCCCCACATTCCCCCAATGGCGACGTTGGATTTGTGGTTTTCCTGGGACTGTATTCACGTCGAGATAGCATGTGACAAATGGGGATTGGAACAATGAGGATGAAACAGTATCAAAGTCTCATGCTATCTCGACAGTCAGGTCTGTCTCTGACATGCTAAATAAACCGACCCAATTCACGCCAGAGTCCTCTCGACAGATTCTTATCGCGCTCTATTACAGCGTCGCACCTGGATCACAATGGCAAGGCGTGACAGTCGTTTTCTTCGCCGTAAATCCCACTCTCCTCGTTCGGCTCAAAGAATCACTCTCTCGCGTGGAAGAGCGAGAGAGTCGCCGCTTCCTTTACTTGCCGGGCACAGCACAGCCATCCTCCCCCAAATCTCTCGCATGCGTAGAGGCGGCTAGGTTTTCTTTCTCATTTCCGGCCATTGCCTTGAAGACAAATGGTTGTTTTTTGGTTCTGGACAAGCTATTAGTTGTTTTGTGGGGAGGTAGGAGGAGGATTGTGGAATTACTTCTAAGGCATGAAAGAGAGAGGGAGAGAGAGAGTAGAGGAGAGAGAGAGAGAGAGAAGAGAGAGAGAGAGAGAGAGAGAGAGGAGGTAAGAGAGAGGGAGAGGGGGTCTCTCTCTCTCTCTCTCTTT
>CM065712.1:22125303-22130303 GCA_017654935.2 Phymorhynchus buccinoides | reverse complement strand
CGTTCGCTTCGTAATAATAATAATAATAATAATAATGGGAATTTATATAGCGCTCTTTCTCACATGAGCTCAGTGCGCTTTACATTGATAACAAGAACATTAAAGGCAAACAAATAATTAATCATTAGAAAGTAAAATAAGCACGATGCTTACACACAACGTTCTCTTACTTCCTTACTCACACACACACACACACACACACACACACACACACACACACACACACACACACACACACACACACACACACACACACACACACACACACACACACACACACATGCATACACACATGCATACGCACACGCACACTCGCACACAATTAATTATACAAGAGTAAAATAGTTACAACATGAACATTCTAAGAAAAATATAGAGACCACATTCACATTCCCAATCAAGTTTGAATACAATACTGCAACTTGAAATAAAATCATACTGCCATCGACATACCAATTACATGACTAATTATAATAGACAAATTTTGCAAAAACAAAAATACCCTTCTACCTCATTTACAAGCATTTAAAGTTTACAAGACGTAGACATTCTACATACAAAATACGAATAATAAAATAATTGTAAATTGTAATCGTATTAGGTATTAGGTACTTTATAGTCACAGAGGCGTCTCTGTGAAATTCGGGTTGCTCCCACCTGGAGAGAGCGTCGCAGCCAGAGGCGCGCCACCCAATTTAAAAAAAAAAAAATTTGCATGCGATTTTTGTCACTGATGAGGGGGGGGGGGGGGGGGTAAATTTTGACCAAATGACAACTTTTTCGTTGCCACTGGGTTTAACGTATGCTAAGTGCATGGGCACACGGGACCTCGGTTTATCGTCTCATCCGAAAGACTCCACGTTCAGACCGTTAAGGCCTAGTGCAGAATGAGAGGAAAAAATCCCCTGTACCCAGGTTCGAACTCGGGTTTACTTTACACGAAGCGAACGCGCTACCACTGTGCCACTCTACACTCTACATCGTGTCAAGTAAACCCGAGTTCGAACCTGGGTACAGGGGATTTTTCCTCTCACTTTGCACTAGGCCTTACGCTCTGAATGTGGAGTCTTTCGGATGAGACGATAAACCGAGGTCCCGTGTGCCCATGCACTTAGCACACGTTAAACCCAGTGGCAACGAAAAAGTTGTCATTTGGTCAAAATTTACACACACCCTTTCCATAGTCATCAATCACACAAAAAATCGCATGCCAAAAAAAAAATGGGTGGCGCGCCTCTGGCTGCGACGCACTCTCCAGGTGGGAGCAACCCGAATTTCATAGAGATGCCTCTGTGACTATAAAGTACCTAATACCTAATAATACCTCATTTGAAGCCATTCTACACCACTGGTTCGTGAGATACAGCTCGGACATGAAGGAAGGAAATTTCGCTTTAAGCCAGAATTCCATATGCGCGATTTTAAAGGCGAAAATCGACAGCGATAATCGCCCGCGGTTAAAATCTATCGCCACCAACAATCACTCATTCTGTACACCCATAAGCGCGATAATCGCGACCAGTCAGTCGAAAATCGCTCGCGATTTTATTTTATCGCTTGGTGAAGCGAAAAAATATTTTTGTCGCCGTCGAAAATAGTCTGAAAGTGGATGGAGCAAAATCATCACGCGATTGTTCAGCCAGCATGGCTTCCAAAACCGTGGAGAAACATGTGGTACTCGTGAAAAACGTTGCTTGCAGTTCCGAAGCCGCGATCGGGATTTTTAGCGCGATGTTTGAATAGCGCCATCGAAAATCGCCGGCGATTGTAGCGTCAATGGAATTGCAAACAACATTTTGCGTCGCTGTCGAAAGTAGCGGGCGATTAATTTTAAGCCAGCGAAAATAGCGCATATGGAATTCCAGCTTTAATGAGTCTTCCTTGGCGGGAGGTTTTGCACTGGCGCGGTTCAAAATTCAGGATCTGGATAGACTGTGACATGCTGATCAAGAATATATATATATAGGGCTATGGGAGACCCTAGGCTTATTGTAGATCATGGTATCCGCGAGAGGACCAAAGACCACGAAAGGACTTAACACACGTCAATTTCAGGGACCCGTTTCACGTGAGGTCGCTCGCCTCGCGTATTACGTTTGCACCGAAAGGGGTCTAAGAAACCACCCATAATGTTGGGTCAGTTCAGATTACTCTACACTTTCGGTAGAGAGAAAAGAGTTGCTATCCCAAAAAAAAGAAGATAAATCATACCTCTCTGTCTGTTTGCACAAAGATTTCGATTTCATTCACGTCTAGGGGAAGACGGGGTAAAAAGCGCATGGGCGGGTAAGAAGACCACCCCAATTATCTCATGAAATGAAGCAAATTTCAGTCTCATTTTGCCCATGAGACGAGCGTTAATGTCTAGCATTCGTCTCATGGGCAAATTTGACTGAAATTTTCTTTATTTCATGAGATAATTGGGGTGGGCTTCTTACCCGCCCATAATAATAATAATAACAGTACATTTATATAGCGCTTTACCTCAGATGAGCCCAAAGCGCTTTACAATCAATTATTCATCAACAGATAACAAAAAACAAGATTCAAGAGTGACACCAACCACCAACAGCGCATATGCAAAGCAACTCTCTCTCTCTCTCTTTAACACACACGCACGCACGCACACACACACACGCACACGCACACGCACACGCACACGCACACGCACGCACACGCACACGCACGCACGCACACACACACACACACACACACACACACACACACACACACACACACACACACACACACATAAACACACAATTATTGACGCCAACTCATTCATACCCCATTCGGTAAGCCACAGCAACTGAGCCGCATGGACTGACCACATACACCAACACACATACACAAACACCCTCACACACAACGTACGCACGCAGACAGACACACAGACACGCACACAAACACACACACACATGCGTGCACACACAACCCACAAAACCAAAATACACACAAGCACACATTCATGCTCACACACACACACACACACACACAACACACACACACACACACACACACACACACACACACACACACACACACACACACACACACACGCGCGCGCGCGCGCACCACAAAACACAGCACAAACCTCTTAAATCAATCTTCCCTCACGTGCACACAACGATAGACAACTGATCAAATGCGCTTTTTACCCCGTCTTCCCCTATTTGTGTACAGAAAATTATATTTGCACTATGATGCCATCTAACATGATGAAAAAAAAATAAGAAAGAGCACTCAAAAACTCTCGTGTTTCTTTAATTTCCTACAATCGTCCCATTATATTTTCGCGATAGAATAAAGAAATACTTTGTCTGTGTTTAGCTTGTTCACTTGGGATGCCATTTTAAAACAAAGTAGTCAGGTTCTCGCGAGACCCCAAAAAAAACGTCAGAAGTAAAAAATAAAATAAAAATTTAAACCGTTTATTTCCCATGATTCAACTAATAGTTCGCCACTATCTTGGGATGCCATTTTCAAACCAAAATAGTCACGTTCTCGCGAGACCCAAAGCAACTCAGAAGTTAAAAAAAAACAAGCGCGGATTCGCAATCGTTTGTGGCGTGCGACAATTGAAAACGAAACATCATTTTAAAGAGCAGCCTCAATTTGAAGTGCAGCCTCACTTTGAAGTGCGACAATTTTGGAGCCTCACTTTGAAGTGCGACAATTTTGGACCGACCGACAGACAGACCGAGAAAGTGAGCTATAGGTTTGTGGCTTGTGCCACAAACAAAAAAGAAGAAAAGATGTAGGCCTATATTTCCCATGATTCAACTACTAGTTTGCCTGGTGTGACCACATTGATAGCTAGTTCTCCCAAAGTCTGCCCCCACCCTCTCCTCACCCTGCACCCCCCACCCCCACCCCCGAACCTCCACCCCCCAAAAAAAACAAAATGGGTAGACGTTTCGCTTGCTTTGATGCACTCTCTGGGCAGAGAATTTCACGGAGATATGTCTCTGTGACTAGAACAAACCAAACTACTGACCACACTCCCCGTGGGGATACCCGGGGAGTCTTTTATAAAAATAGTTTCCCCACATTCTGGAAGTTCTGTGCTTGTAACTTCCTCTAATCTGTCACTCTCTTTGACTCTGCCTTTTCCCTTTGCTTTCTATCATCTACTATCTTTCTGACTTATTGGCCCCATTCTCCTGTCTTATTATTTTTCACACAAAAATCTTCCAAATAATTGTTCTCCTTTGAGCTCCTCCGAAATCGGAATGCGTCGGCTGTACGCTAGCGGGGAGACCAGTGAAAAATGAAAACCGGACACATACGTACCTTACCCATTACGGCCATATGGCCTGGGAACGCAGAAGAAGAAGAAGAAGAACTGACTACCAAATACTATCTACCCCACGAGCATAAGCGCCAACGTTCGCGAACTATCGGCAAACGAACATGTTTCTTACGACTGTTTTTGCCGAATTGCGCGAACAGTTACGAACGCCCGCCCTTGTGAAGCGGACCCCAGCGGTCCTTTTCACAAGGGCTAACGTTACGTAGCGTGAGCGCAAATCGGCAACAACGGTACTAAGAAACACCTCTTTTGCCGACGTTTGCCGAAAACGTTTTGTGGCTACTCCCAAATTATCTCTTGGCGAGCTATCACGTGACTAGCATGGGGGTTAATGCATTTCTTGTTGTTGATTGCTCCATTAAAGTTTGGTTAAAAATAATTCTTTTTTTTTGGGACCAATCAGACAAGAGCTTGTAATACTCTTCCGCGAACGTTTTCTAAAGTGTTTCTTAGGCCTCGTTTGGCGTAACAGTTATGCGCGCGGCGACCGTCGTCTAGAGAAACTCAGCCCAGGTATTGCAGGTGTGGGATGATGGCTTAGAGAGCAGAAGAATTAGAATAATGGTTATTACTCGATTTAGCGTAACAGTGTGTGTGTGTGTGTGTGTGTGTGTGTGTGTGTGTGTGTGTGTGTGTGTGTGTGTGTGTGTGTGTGTGTGCGTGCGTGCGTGCGTGCGTGTGTGTGTGT
>CM065712.1:22112803-22117803 GCA_017654935.2 Phymorhynchus buccinoides | reverse complement strand
TCCATATCCCTTTTCCCCGTTTCACCTCATTTCCATATCCCCTTTTCCCCGTTTCACCTCATTTCCATATCCCTTTTCCCCCATTTCGCCTCATTTCCATATCCCCTTTTCCCCGTTTCACCTCATTTCCATATCCCTTTTCCCCCATTTCGCCTCATTCCCAAAATAGACCGCTGCCACAAACGATTGCGAATCCGCGCTTGTTTTTATTTAAATTAAGAAACTACATTGATATACTAATTCTTCTATCTAGCATCTCACTAGAATTTACTCAACCCCTCCCCCACCCATTTCAAGTAAAGGTAAAGATGCGCCCCCCCCCCCCCCCCCCCACCACACCCCTCCATTTCTCGGTTGTTTCCACTTTCTTACTGCAGATTGAGTACTTCATCCTCTATCGTTTGCTATATTTCACACTAATTTTCATCCATTTACATAATGAAACACATGCATTCAATAATAGTAGAAGATAAAGGCAAGACGGGAAAAACGCAATGAACCAGGACTGTGACAAATGCCCCGCGGCTGTTGTGTGTACTGCACTGCATAGGAGGAAAAGGGGGTCCTATTAGATAATGGCATTTATCATGACTGCGATTAATTATTCAACAAAGATAATTAGCTGAAAAGGTTCATAAAATACAGCTTAATGTTTGGTAAGAAAGGCAAGTGTGAAAATGCGGGGAGAGCCGAGAAATGTAAGGGGGGGGGGGGGCACATCTTGACCTTTACCCCATCTTAAAACAACAAATGATGATCTCATAATTAATACCTATCTGACCTTATAAAAATAAATACCCAACCAAATTACTCTCGTCATATCCTTTTATTATAATTGTAAACAAACAAACGCTTTTCTATTGTCTAATATATTTCTCAAATCCTATCTCATCCCGTGCTGCGCATCTTCGTCTTTGAACCCCTGTATAATTAAGTCCATAATTGCGGATACACGGCAGGTGGACAGTACTGGAAGAAGACGAAGGTAGTTATCACAAACAAGCAACCAAAATAAGCGAACCAGCTATTGTGTGATGAACTATGGTGGCCTGGCGTAGACAATATTTAAAGCAATGTTTTGAATATTGTAAACTATGTCAAGATGTCTCCATGTTGCTCCCTTTTTTCATCAAATGCTTTGCTTTTTGCTTCTTCGTATTTTCTCTTTTCACTATGTGTCTCTAAAGGGATTGCGCATAATTTTTTATGTTCTTCGTGCGTGCTTGATTTTTTTTTAATTGATTTTTTTTGCCTTTTCTTTTGCTCAGTCATCAAGCATAAATGATGTATTTTTGAGACAAGGTCAAGATGTGCCACCCCCCCTGCATTTCTCGGTTAATTCTATTTTTCCGTTATTGCCTTTCTTACCATACATAAAGCTGTAGTTTAGGAACATTTTTAGCTAATAACCTTTTTGGAATACTAACCCTATCCCTAACCCTAGCCCTAAGCCTAACCCTAATAACCTTTTTGGAATACTAACCCTATCCCTAACCCTAGCCCTAAGCCTAACCCTAATAACCTTTTTGGAATACTAACCCTATCCCTAACCCTAGCCCTAAGCCTAACCCTACCCCCCACCCTATAAGACGGAAAAACGCAACGAACCACAACTGTGACAAATCGCGGTGTACTGCAGTACATAGTAGGGTTAGGCTTAGGGCTGGGGTTAGGGATAGGGTTAGTATTCCAAAAAGGTTCTTAGCTGAAAATGTTCCTAAAATACAGCTTTATGTATGGTAAGAAAGGCAAAGACGGAAAAATGCAATTAACCGAGAAATGCAGGAAATATACTTTACTTTGGAAATATTAAAGATTTGTTTAAACCAAATATGCGAACAAAGAAAGAAAAAAATCCTGCCGATTTCACAATTCAACCACGTGACGCGGTTAAACACCTTTTTAATTTCTTCCCCTCACCTCTTTTGCATGCCTCACCGCAGCGGCAGGTAAAAAGAACGGTAACTCCCAACTGAATCAGGGTAACCTTTTCATTATTTTGCAGCAGACGACAGACCTTTAAGGGGCACCCTGACGGATGAGGGTTTTTTTTGTAAGAAACACGTCGAGATCACCAGGAAAACACCCTTTACAGAGATTGCAACACTCACTTTGCTCTGGTTTCCTAAAAAGTCAACCCGTCAAAACGGCGATTCCTCCTTGGCGGAGATGCCGGAGAGAGAAGCCATTTTGGATGGGGTGGGTGGAGGTCACTCATTGTGGTTGAAGCGTTTTCTTTTTTTGTAGTGCAGTAAAAAAGAAAAAGAAAAAAAGAGGAGCTATTTCCTTTGTTGTGAGCGAAACTCCTTTAAATAAACTGTATACAAATTTTAAAAATAATAAAAAGGCTTGTATTGCGAAACTTTCGTGCAAACGATTTGGCGGCCATTAGAAAAGAGACGACACACGCCTTCTCTTTGGGTGAAAGAATTTGACTTCCAGCACCTCCGCCAAGGAGGAATCGCCGATTTGACGGTTTGATTTCTAGGAAACCAGAGCAAAGTGAGTGTTGCAATCTCTGTAAAGGGTGTTTTCCTGGTGATCTGGACGTGTTTCTTACAAAAACTCATCCGTCAGGGTGCCCCTTTAAATTTCTTCTCTTTTGCATGCCTCACCGCAGCGGCAGGTAAAAAGAACGGTAACTCCCAACTGAATCAGGGTAACCTTTTCATTAGTTTGCAGCAGACGACCGACCTCAAAAAATCGATTGAATGATTGACTGCCACGGACAGACAGACAGACAGGCAGACACAAATACAAAAGTGGCCTGCAGCGGCGACACCCCGCCGATCCAATTATCGGCGGATATTATTAATTATCTCTCCAACCGACAGGTAATTCCATCACGGGAGACATCCAGGTAACGGTGGGGGGAAGCGAACATTCAAAAGCATCACGGCAGGTAATAGTGGGCGTGATTGATGGAGTGAGCGAGTGAGCGGGGGACGGACTGACTGCCTGCCGTGCAATGGATCCAGACTATATCAAATGCGCATGCGTGGCAGGAAGAGGAAAAGGGGGAGAACGGAAGGTGGAGTTTGCTCGTGAATATTGTTCTTCTCTTCTCTCCTCTTCCTTTCTTTATTGTCGTCTTTGCCTTTGGGCACGCACGCGAGGGGTTGGTTCATCACGGTGATTAGAACTACTAGTACAATTACTGATACACACAAATCAATCAAGGAGAAAAAAGAGAAAGGGAAACTAAATCGCAGCGAACTAAATTCGATCACAGAGATTGGTAAAATAAGTGATCAGTGCTGCGCCTGTGGGGATCATGTGAAGAAAACTCTGTTTATAATAATAATAATAATAATAATGAGGAAAATTTATATAGCGCCCATCCTACTATATAGGCTACAGGGCGCTTTACACAAAATTGAAATAGAATAAAAACATGAAACAAAAATCCAATAACACGGTCAGACTTCGTTTAACGTCCTCCGGTCTGAAACGGACACGTATGGGACATTAGTAGATAATAAAGATGGTGGGAACGATCCTGGAGGCAATGCCCGGAGGCAGTGCAGCACCAGGAAAGTCCCGATTTTTTAACAATAGGGTAAGACGGGGTAAAAAGCCCATGGGCGGGTAAGAAGCCCATGCCAATTATCTCATGAAATGAAGTAAATTTCAGTCCAATTGGCCAATGAGACGAACGCTAAACATTAACACTCGTCTCATGGGCAAACTAGGACTGAAATTTGCTTCATTTCATGAGATAATTGGCATGGGCTTCTTACCCGCCCATGGGCTTTTTACCCCGTCTTCCCCTACATATATTATTGTAAAGAGGATCATGTGGGGATGAACGGTGTGTGTAGTTTGCCCGTCTCTCGTTTCCGACTATGACTGCCAGGTAGCAGAGAGGGGGAGCAGCTGCTGCTGTTCTAGATGGCTGGGCTAGAATTTGTTCATCGAGGCCTAAGCCTTATCCAGGGTACATCCCCACTCTCTCGGCCAAAGGGATTTGAGGATGGCTCGTGTTGGCCGGGGGAAGGGCTGTGGCAGCGCAAAATGTTACAACGCGGCAAAATGTTACAATTGCAACAAATTGCGTGAGGTGCCCGGGGGCTCCTCGCGCACAATGTTACAATTGTAACATTTTGACGCGTTGTAGCATTTTGCACGGAAAGCCTGCGGCAAAATGTTACAATTTTGTTAGAATTGTAACATTTTGCGCGAGGCGCCCCGGGCAAAATGTTACAACGCGTCAAAATGTTACAATTGAAAACTTTCAATCAAAGATGGGCGCCTCGCGCAAAATGTTACAATTGTAACAAACTGCTCTTGGCGCCCCGGGCGCCTCGCGCAAAATGTTACAATTCTAACAAAATTGTAAGATTCCGCGCAAAATGCTACAAGGCGTCAAAATGTTACAACTGTAACATTTTGACGCGTTGTAACATTTTGCGCTGCCACAAGGGCCCCCCACCAAGGCCAACCAATCCCTTTGGCTGCAGCATTCCAGTGCAAATGCCCCCCACGTTTTAAGGGTTGGATTAAACACATGTATTCCAAACGTACACAACAAGGCAGTAGCAACGTTTCAATAAGAGTACGACAAGCAAAAATGCTTATATTATTATTAGGTATTAGGTACTTTATAGTCACAGAGGCGTCTCTGTGAAATTCGGGTTGCTCCCACACGGAGAGGGCGGGGTTTTTTTTGGTTTTTTTTTTTAAATTTTTGCATGCGATTTTTGTCACTGATGAGGGGGGGGGGGGGTTAATTTTTTTTACCAAATGACAACTTTTTCGTTGCCACTGGGTTTAACGTGTGCTAAGTGCATGGGCACACGGGACCTTGGTTTATCGTCTCATCCGAAAGACTCCACGTTCAGACCGTTAAGGCCTAGTGCAGAATGAGAGGAAACAATCCCCTGTACCCAGGTTCATGGTTACTCGCTAAAATATTGAAGTTACACAGGATTGGCTGCAACACAAATTACACTAAATGTGAAAAAAGGAACAACAATGATGATTGAACATGTATGCGGAAA
>CM065712.1:22095303-22097803 GCA_017654935.2 Phymorhynchus buccinoides | reverse complement strand
AACTCCATAAACATTTTGGAGTGAATCAATTATTAAGTACATAAGCGTTTTAAATGCATTCGTTTTTCGTTGCCTTTCTTCCTATTCAGTTGATTTGCTGCGAGAGTTATCAACACATTGTGATCTGTATAATGTGGATAGTTTGAATAGGTCTAATCATTATGTTATCCAGCAACTCATCAAAGGGAGAGGGGTGGGGGTGGGGGGTGGGGGGGGGGGTCAAGTAAGATCATCATGCTTTTTCTTGTGTGTGTGCAGTGATTTTGTTTCAATTCTAACCTTTCCCATTCGCGGATGCAAACAATTAAGTTTCTGATAATTATTTTAAAACTGTTATTTATATTATTATGCACCCCCCCCCCCCCCCCCCCCCCCACACACACAACCCTTCTATGGTGGGTGCCACAGCCTTTCCAAATTAAAGATCTGTCTCTGCGTCACTTCTTTGTCTTTCTCTACCTTGTCACTCTCTCTCTCTCTCTCTCTCTCTGTCTCTCTCTCTCTCTCTCTCTCTCTCTCTCTCTCTCTCTCTCTCTCTCTCTCTCTCTCTCTCTCTCTCTCTCTCTCTCTCTCTCTCTCTCTCTCTCTCTCTCTCTCTCTCTCTTCCAAAACCCAGAAGCTGATCTTTTCAAAACAAGAATAATAATAATAATAAAATAATAATAAATAATTAACATACTCAGGTGGTACTCTTTGGAATAAAACTCCTTAACAACTACATCTTACAACCCATTTTTACCGCCAGCTATATTTCACACACACACAAAACATGTCCATTCATTTACCTGGGTAGAGAACAAAATACCACACTGCAGTATTGGGGATTCTTCTGTGCACATATACGAATAAGGCACACGCACACTACCCTTACTTCCCAAAACTAAGACACTAGGGTCTTTGGATAATAGACCCACAATTTGATGCCTTTTAGTGACATACGGGTGTTAAATCACTGTGGTGCAAAAAATGCAACTTTGAGAGGGGCGAAGAGGGTTTAAGCAGAAAAGCAGCATTACTTCCTTCAAAAACGCGTATCAAAATATTCTATTTCAGAGACTAAAAGAAAACATGTCAACTGTATCCAGATAACCATTCCATTATTGGGTATACAATACCCGCATCAGAAGATGACGATGAAGGGGGATACATATTAAGTTACTTGAATGATGATATCTATGATTGCTGATTTTGATATAATATGTGATAGCATATTTGTTTGATACTTTTGTATAATATAACTTGATTTGTTTATTACTATCACTACTATTACTGATAATAATAATGCATGAGGAGTGTTATCCTTTGCTGATTTTATGTTTGCATGATGTGACAGTTTTTGGTACTTTTTTTCCTGTACTTTAAATTCCAAAATTCCCCATCCTTATCCCCCTCTATGCCATTCTCCACCCCCCCCCATCCTCCATCCATTTTCTTCTCATTTCTGCATGTACATATATTATTGATAGCTTTCTTGTTTGATTTACTTTATTTTTTCCCCAGGGCTGGGTGGAACAAAGCATGTAACTTGCTTATCTCATGTTCCCTGGTTAATTTAAATAAAATTTCGTTGTCGTTGCCTCTCTCTCTCTCTCTCTCTCTCTCATCTCTCTCTCTCCTCTCTCTCTCTCTCTCTCTTTCTCTCTCTCTCTCTCTCTCTCTCTCTCTCTCTGGTTAAATCTCTCTCTCTCTCTCTCTCTCTCTCTCTCTCTCTCTCTCTCTCTCTCTCTCTCTCTCTCTCTCTCTCTCTCTCTCTCTCTCTCTCTCTCTCTCTCTCTCTCCTTTCTCATCTCTCTCTCTCTCTCTCTCTCTCTCTCTCTCTCTCTCTCTCTCTCCCTCTCCCTCTCTTTCTCTGTCTTTGTCTTTGTCCCTGTCTGTGTGTCAGTCTCATCATTAGTAACACGTGTGCGCGTGTGTGTGTTCGTGTGTGCGCGCACGCGTGCGTGCGTGCGTGCGCGCACACAGACACCTTTTCACAACAGACAGGTGGACTCCTCTTCGCACCCTTATTCTACACCCCCACACCCCTTTTTTTTCTTCCCCCCTACGCTCCCCTCCACCCCCCACACCCCACCCCTCTCCTCACCCTAGAAACGAACGAGATTCTTCAATTAAAGGGCGATAATGCATTCCCTGTCGTCTCCGAGGAGAGGAGTTAAGGTTCTTGAATGTCGCTTGTACCATTGGAAAACTGTGCTGTCGCTGACGCTATTATCACCTCCACCAACTGTTACGTCCCTTTAATGTTGCCTGGGTAGCTTCCCTTTGATACTTGGGAGCCTCGAGGTGAAAGACGCGTCCGTTGTTTTTCCGGTTCTCAGTTCCGGTCCGTATGGCGGGAAAGAAATATGCAGGGACTTGAGAAAGGACAAGACTGGTTGGTTGATTGATTGATTGATTCATTCATTCATTGATTCATTCATTGGTTCATTGGTTCATTGATTGATTGATTGGTTTGTGAGTTTGTATCTTTATTTACTTATTTATCTATCCGTTGGGTTAT
>CM065712.1:22082803-22085303 GCA_017654935.2 Phymorhynchus buccinoides | reverse complement strand
CTAGTCTCCACCAAGCGACAGACGCATCAATTTCACTGTCTGACGGCCTGTCAGTCAAAACTACACCGGTCGCTTGAAACAAGCCATGGGGGTTAGCCTAATATTATAGGGGTGGGATTATTTAAGATTGGGTTGTGGGGTTTTTTTCCATTAAAGACCCACTGACCCACCACGATTATTAACACTTTCATCGCCACTGTCGCCTCTTGGCACCACAATGGTTTAACACCCATGTCACTAAAAAGGCATCAAACGAGGGTCTGGTATCCAGTGACCTTATGTTCTTTAATTTTGGGAGGTAAGGACAGGCCCTATTTTATGCATGTCACAGAGGAATCCCCAATATTGCGGACGAAATCTATTCTCTACCCTGGGTAAGTTTAATGATAAATTTTGGCTGACGAACGAATGAATGGGGGGGGGGGGGGGGGGAGTTCAGTTTAACGTCGCGTATCGGCTTTCGCCATGTACGACGGGCTGAACAAACCAACCAGGGTATAAACAAAAATTTATGTTCCTGAATCACTGTCTTAGCCAAAAGGCCGAGAAGCGATCAGAATATGAACATGATAACCTAGGAATGAGCGAATGAATGGCTAGCGTTAACAAGGTTTTATGTCCCTTGGGGGTTTTTGGGGGGCCAGCTGTGATCCACATACAAATGCCCCCAACTTTAAAATAGAGGCTGCTCTTTGAAATGAGGTTTCGTTTTCAATTTGGGGGTATTTGTATGTATGGGAGTCGAACCTGGTCAAAACAAGATTTCTTACCAGGGAAAACACGTGAAACCCGCGGTTTTGACACGTGATCTGGTGGGTCTTTAAAGAGAGAGAGAGAGAGAGAGAGAGAGAGAGAGAGAGAGAGAGAGAGAGAGAGAGTGTGTGTTTATTGGTGTTTGAATTACTAGTCAGTCAGCGCACGCACGCAACCGTACCCGTATCTGACTCTCGCTTTCTCATTATTAAAACCGTTTCACACCCTTTCACAAGCACCAAGATTTTTGCTCTTTTATAAAAAAATAAAATAAAAGAAGTTACTTTTGGCTAAAGGATCATGATTTCATTGGCACGTGTTTTTTATTTCTTCGACTTTTTCTTTTTTTTAATTATTGGGGGGTGGGGGTGGGGGGAGGGGTGGGGGGAGGGGAGCTTGGGGTCCGATTTTAATGAAGAGTGGAGGAGGAGGCAAAAAGCCTGAGTATGCACAAAGAGTAAGTAGGGGAAGACGGGGTAAAAAGCGCATGGGCGGGTAAGAAGCCCACCCCAATTATCTCATGAAATGAAGCAAATTTCAGTCTCATTTTGCCCATGAGACGAGCGTTAATGTCTAGCATTCGTCTCATGGGCAAATTTGACTGAAATTTTCTTTATTTCATGAGATAATTGGGGGGTGGGCTTCTTACCCGCCCATGCGCTTTTTACCCCGTCTTCCCCTACTCCGCAGCTGACTGAAGCCGGCACTAGGACTGAAGCCGGTTTTGGTTTTTTTACTCCCACCCTTTCACCTACACTACAGGTGGGGATCATTGTGAACGCATTTCACTGCCTACTGTTGCCGTACTTAACACTTCCGTCTTCCGCCTTCTCACCTTCCAGGTGGGTGGGAAGTGAACAAGTTGGCTTCATTCTTTGCAAGGTTGCTAGGCTGCGAAGACAGTAATCACTCTTTGTGACATTTAGGCTTTTTGGTTTTATTTAGGCGAGCTGGACACAGTCATATATCTGTGACCCAGCTAACACGAAAGGGACATTAAGTGTCAAAATGACAACTCTGAGAATAAGAAAATGCACCAACCTACTAGGGTAAGACGGGGTAAAAAGCCCATGGGCGGGTAAGAAGCCTATGCCAATTATCTCATGAAATAAAGAAAATTCAGTCACATTTTGCCCATGAGACGAGCGTTAATGTCTAGCATTCGTCTCATGGGCAAATTTGACTGAAAGTTTCTTTATTTCATGAGATAACTGGGGTGGGCTTCTTACCCGCCCATGCGCTTTTTACCCCGTCTTCCCCTAATGTTTAGCATTCGTCTCATGGGCAAATTTGGCCGAACTTTGCTTTATTTCATGAGATAATTGGCATGGGCTTCTTACCCGCCCATGGGCTTTTTACCCCGTCTTCCCCTAATTTGAATGTACTTTTTGGCATATTTAGAGACCATCTTAACGATTATCCTTTATGTATATGAAAGGTAAGATGTTAGAGAGTCTGTTTGTACGAATGGTGAGTGAAAAGCGCATTGAATTGCTTTGCAAGATTATGCGCTATATAAGCATTATTAATTATTTTATTTTATTATTAATATGGTACAGTTGGAAACTTCAGGCCAATCTCTTTCTAATGATATAAGAACCATTCTTGTATCCTCTTTTGTTGAAGAGTTATGAGCATTTAAATTTGGTGAGATGACTGTCGGCCATTTTGAGAAATCGCCTATCCTAAGAAAATGCATCAACCTACTAATTTTAATGCACGTTTTGGCATATTTAGAGACCATCTT
>CM065712.1:22072803-22075303 GCA_017654935.2 Phymorhynchus buccinoides | reverse complement strand
GTAAAAAAAGGAAACCTCGGATTGAAACAAAACAGATGCTTTGTATTAGCCAGGACACAAGATGTACACCGAGCCTTAGTCTCCCCCAGCGAGAGCACTGATGATGACGATGCCTCAATCTTCAGCAACAATGTCGTTTAATTTCGCATTTCTCATTTATCTTTTGTAACCCTCCTCTTTCTTCTTCTTCTTCTTCTTCTTCTTCTTCTTCTTCTTCTTCTTCTTCTTCTTCTTCTTCTTCTCCCCCCCCTCTCTCTGTCTCTCTTGAAGTACCGAAGAAGAAAGAAAGAAAGAAAGAAAGAAAGAAAGAAAGAAAGAAAGAAAAAACAACAACAAAAAGACCGAAAGAAGAACACACACACAAACCTCTACTCTACCACCCATAGCGAGTGTGATCTTCCTCTCATCCTTTTTACTTGGGGGGGGGGGGGGGGGGGAGTTTACATCTACACACACAAAACACACACACACACCCTCCCCCCCAACAACAAATATCCGGGAACAAAAAAAAATGGAGGATGAGAGGCGAGTAGTTTGAGAGGGTTGAAGAAATAAAACACTACCGGTAGCGTAGAGAGAATGACTCACACTTTACAACAAAGATAATAATAACAGCAGGACAGGGGGAGACAGTAAGCTTGTTTCGCTACTATGGATGAGAGGGGGTGGGGGGGGGGGGGAGAGAGAGAAACTCTCGTCACGTGACCTGCGCGTGACCCGCACGCGCGCCATTGAAAGGAGGAGGACCTCCACCCACCACCAGGCGCTTTGAAGAACGAGGGAAGATCTATTGAAGAGGAGAGAGAGAGGGAGGCGGGGGACATGACGAAAACCAGGACAATCCTGCGTCACGGTTGACTGCCTCAGGGGTGGGGGGTGGGGGGGATGGGAGGCGGGGGGGCGGGGGGGGGGGGGAAGAGTGGAAGAGAATAAATGGGAGGGAGGGTGTGAAGAGGAAAGAAGGGGGGGGAGGGGAGGGAGGGAAGGGTTTGAAGGGCAAAGTTGTACTATTTAGGGTGCCGTCCACTTTCGCCTACGCGCCGTTTCGCCTACTCTTTGATGTACGTAATCCTGCCGCTTCATTTGCATTTATGGTGTCGGCTGTCTCGTTTCGCCCACACCGAGTGTCTCGTTTCGCCCATATAGCCAGCACATAATGTGGTTATAAGTCTTGACCTTTTTCTCTGTTTGTTTACTTTTGAACTTGCTGTTTATATTAAACCGAGGGCGCACTGCAATTAGAATGAAGGTTTGTGAGTCTATCTGTCTGTCTGTCTGTGTATCTCTCTCTCTCTCTCTCTCTCTCTCTCTCTCTCTCTCTCTCTCTCTCTCTCTCTCTCTCTCTCTCTCTCTCTCTCTCTCTCTCTCTCTCTCCCTCTCTCTCTCTCTCTCTCTCTCTCTCTCTCTCTCTTTACAGCTTCTAAGTGTGTCTTAATAATAGCGGCCATCGAAAGATTTCAAGAGGTGGTGTGTTTTTTCTACTGAAAATGAGGCCATGCCCTTGCACGGATTTAACTTAACTTTGTGAGGAGGTCAGTCAAAGCAAAATGAGTGACATAATCATTAGGGCAATCATTCACTTGACCTCGGAAGCATTAAACATTACTTCCAGCTTAGAATATGTCCTGTTTTAAGGGTGGCATGTCATTATTTAGGCGAAACAAGACTAGTTAGTCGATGAAACGTGAGTATGCGAAACGGGCGTATGCAAAACGCGCGTAGGCGAATAGAGACGCACCGGGTACTTTTGTCACCCCCCTCCCCTACCCGTCCCCTCGCTACCCAGTGATGTTTCTCTCATCCTTTTCAATGCACTGGCGAAAAGTTGAGCTGCGTCTTTACAATAATAACAAGGTCACGACGGCAAAATGGTTTGCGCCGATCTCTTCCTATTAAGGAGGCACACCTTCACACAAAATGTGACGCGATTCGGTCAAGCGGTTCGGGAGATATCCTTGGGACAGACAGAAAAGAAAAAAAAAGAAAAAAAAAAAAGAAAAAAATACCAGCCCATCGCAAAGTCCGTTCACCTTCGGTGGCGGACAACAAAAAGATCCGGGACACACACAAACACGAGCGAAGGACCAGCTACACCGCATACGATACGATTGTGACGATGTCTGTGAGTCAGGGTTCACGTGAAACGCTTCCGTTTAACCCCTTGACTGCCAGAGAAAATGAAAAGAAAAAAAATCATTGTACAAAATAATCATGACATGAAAAAGACACCTGATAGAGCCAATCTGGCAAAAAAAGGTCTGGGGATATAACTCTCTTGATTGTGCAAGTGCAAAAACAAGAATATCAGAGTTATTCTTCTTCATGATCTGATGACGTCATCAGTGATGTCATCAAGTCAGTACGTGATACGTTTATGGCAGTCAAGGGGTTAACAAAATAATCGGAGATTCCCAAAACAGCGCATAGCCCATATGAGCGCGTTTCATAGCCTATATATAGGCGCGTTCTTGATGGCCCATGTGAGCGCGTGTTTTCTAGT
>CM065712.1:22060303-22067803 GCA_017654935.2 Phymorhynchus buccinoides | reverse complement strand
CTCCTCCGAAATCGGAATGTGTTGTCTGACGGCAAGCCAGAAGACTAAAAAAAACCACCCTGAAAACCCGACACGTACGTATGTTAAGTCCTTTCGCAAAGATTTGTCCTCTTGCGGTTACTATGATCTACAATAAGCCTAGCGTCTCCCATAACCATATATATTCTTGATCAGCATGTCACAACCTATTCAGAAGTTTGAACCGCCAGTGCAAACCTCCGTAAAGGAAGACTCACAAAACCGAAAATTCCTTCCTTCATGTCCGAGCTGTATCTCATGAACCAGTGGGATGGAATGGCTTCAAATTCTGTGTGGTAATGCAACATGGCGAGTAATGAAATAAATACTTGCAATAAATACACACACACACACAAAGCAGAAACAGGGTCATTTTAGACTAATGTGCACATAAGGACAAAAAGTCCGCGAGAGGACTTAACATACGTACGTTTAACCCATTGTGGCCGTATGGTCTATGGAAGCACACAAAGTACAGTGGAACCTCGGTATAGCGACCACCCTACAGTACAGACTGGCCAACATTGGGCTCCACTGTACTCCTATTCAAGGTATTGGCCATTGCAGCTAGGGTTTTTAACCCTTTCACCGCCAAAGTCGCATTTTAGCACCACAGTGATTTTAACACATATGTCACTAAAAGGCTTCAATTTGGGGTCTAGTATCCAAAGACACTATTGTGTTAGTTTTGGGAAGTAAGGATAGACCTTATTTTATGTATGTCACAGAAGAATCCCCAATACTGCAGATGGATTTTGTTCTCTACCCAGGTAAATTTAATGGAATATTTTGGCTGAAATATGGCTGGCGGTGAAAGGGTTAACGCCCTTGACAGCGAGAGTTAATCCCTTGTTGGTCAGAATCCAAAAGGGCATTCACTCGTACAAAAGGCAGCCATTCAGTGGCCTCAAATAGGGTCATTGGCGAGAATTATTCCCTTGTTTGGTCAGTACTCAAGCATCTACCAAGGGCATTCACTCTTGCAAAAAGTGGTCGTTGCAGTGGCCAATAGGAGTATCCTGGACCTTGGCAGCAGACGTCGACAAAGAAATCAGTGCAGTAGAGATGAGATGCTTTCGAAAAATCCTCGCAATCTCCTACAAAGATCACATCACCAATGAAGAAGTGAAATACCAAACTGTAAATGCAATTGGACCATATGTGACCCCCCACCCCCCCACCCACCCCCCCGCCCCAGTAGATTTACACTGGAATGGATGGAAGTTCAGTTTAACGTCGCGTATCGGCTTTCGCCATGTACGACGGGCTGAACAAACCAACCAAGGTATAAACAAAAAATTTATATTCCTGAATCACTGTCTTAGCCAAAAGGCCGAGAAGCGATCAGAATTAATGAGATATGGTTATATTGATAGATTTACACTACTTTCTGGTGTACCTTTTATATGGCTTCCCCTCTCGTTTTTATGAAATACATTTTCTCTCCCTTCGCATCTTCCTCCTCTTTTTGCTTTGTTCTCTTCAAGCTTGGCAAAAGTCCTGCTTGGGGGGGGGGGGGGGGGGGGGGGGGGGGGGGGGGGGGGGGGGGGGAACCCCCTGTGGGAACCCCCTGTTGGGACAGGTCGTATAATAAACCACACAATCATTCTATGAAGCCAGCCTACTAACAGTTGATGTCCTCCTGCGGTTTAGAACAAGAGACCGAGTAATAAAACAAACGGTTATTCCAGCAGCATCTGTTCATTCAATCGTGATTATGATTATTAGAGAGGTGGGGTGGGGTGGGGTGGGGGGTGGAGAGAGGTAGAACAGTCAAACGGAGAGATTTATAGACAGAAAAAGCACACACCGGCATACAGATAAAGACAGAGAGAGGAGGCGAGAAAGAGAGAGAGAGAGAGA
Source organism: Phymorhynchus buccinoides (assembly GCA_017654935.2). Classification (NCBI taxonomy): domain Eukaryota; kingdom Metazoa; phylum Mollusca; class Gastropoda; order Neogastropoda; family Raphitomidae; genus Phymorhynchus; species Phymorhynchus buccinoides. Next base: position 22,065,922 of record CM065712.1, on the reverse strand, counting down.
GGGGGGGGGGGGGGTTGTAGTGTCAGTGTCCAACGTAACATAGCCTTAGAAAGGGTTTAGGGGTTAGAACGACAGCTTTAGAAACGTGTCCAGAGTAACATTGCATTAAACCAAAAGTACAGTAGTAGTGTTCAGCATAACATAACAGAGGGGCTATGTCTAATCTAACATAGCATTACAACGGGTGGTTTTTCGATGTAATGTATCCATTAGGATAGGTCATGCGCCTTACGCAGCATGATCTTTGAAAGAATCAGTGATCTACGAAGCATAGCATTAGAAAGGGACAGTGTCCAACGTAGCATAGCATTAGAAAGGGGCAGTGTCCAACGTAACATAGCATTAGAAAGGGGCAGTGTCCAACCTAACATATCATTAGAAAGGGACAGTGTCCAGCATAGCATTATAAAGGGGCAGTGTCCAACATAGCATTAGAAAGGGACAGTGTTCAACGTAACATAGCATTAGAAAGGGAGAGTGTCCAACCTAACATAGCATTAGAAAGGGGCAGTGTCCAACATAGCATTAGAACGGGACAGTGTCCAACCTAACATATCATTAGAAAGGGACAGTGTCCAGCATAGCATTAGAAAGGGGCAGTGTCCAGCATAGCATTATTAGAAAGGGACAGTGTTCAACGTAACATAGCATTAGAAAGGGGCAGTGTCCAACGTAACATAGCATTAGAAAGGGGCAGTGTCCAACCAACATAGCATTAGAAAGGGGCAGTGTCCAAAGTAACATAGCATTAGAAAGGGGCAGTGTCCAACGTAACATAGCATTAGAAAGGGGCAGTGTCCAACGTAACATAGCATTAGAAAGGGGCAGTGTCCAACGTAACATAGCATTAGAAAGGGGCAGTGTCCAACCTAACATAGCATTAGAAAGGGGCAGTGTCCAACGTAACATAGCATTAGAAAGGGGCAGTGTCCAACGTAACATAGCATTAGAAAGGGACAGTGTCCAACGTAACATAGCATTAGAAAGGGGACAGTGTCCAACGTAACATAGCATTAGAAAGGGACAGTGTCCAACGTAACATAGCATTAGAAAGGGGCAGTGTCCAACGTAACATAGCATTAGAAAGGGACAGTGTCCAACGTAACATAGCATTAGAAAGGGGCAGTGTCCAACGTAACATAGCATTAGAAAGGGGCAGTGTCCAACGTAACATAGCATTAGAAAGGGACAGTGTCCAAGGTAACATAGCATTAGAAAGGGGCAGTGTCCAACGTAACATAGCATTAGAAAGGGGCAGTGTCCAACGTAACATAGCATTAGAAAGGGACAGTGTCCAACGTAACATAGCATTAGAAAGGGACAGTGTCCAACGTAACATAGCATTAGAAAGGGGCAGTGTCCAACGTAACATAGCATTAGAAAGGGGCAGTGTCCAACGTAACATAGCATTAGAAAGGGACAGTGTCCAACGTAACATAGCATTAGAAAGGGGCAGTGTCCAACGTAACATAGCATTAGAAAGGGGCAGTGTTCAACGTAACATAGCATTAGAAAGGGGCAGTGTCCAACGTAACATAGCATTAGAAAGGGGCAGTGTCCAACGTAACACAGCATTAGAAAGGGGCAGTGTCCAACGTAACATAGCATCAGTGCTTTGTGTATGTGAGTGCGCGTGTGTGTGTATGTGTGTGCGTGCGTGTGCGCGTGTTTGTACAAGTGTATGCTTGAGTAAGTTTGTGTGCGTTTCAGTGATAATGTGTTTTCTGTGTGTTTGATGAAATGTGTGTGTGTATGTCTGTGTGCAAGAACGCGTTCACGCTCGTGCGTGCACGTACGTGCGTGTGTGTCTGTTCTGCGTGTGTGTCTGTTGTGCGTGTGTGTGCGTGTGTGAGTGTTTCAATACTGATTGTAAAGCGCTTTGTGCTCGATAAAAAGCGCTATATAAATATCTGTTTATTATTATTATTATTATTATTATTATTAGAAAGGGACAGTGTCCAACGTAGCATTTCGGAGGAGCTCAAAGGAGAAAACTGGAAGATTGTTTTTTGGAGAAGAAAAAAAAAAGCCGGAAGCATGGGGCCAAACAGTCAGAAAGATAAGTAGATGACGCAAGGCAATGAAAAAGGCAGAATCAAAGAGAGAGAAACGGATTAGAGGAAGCTACGAGCACAGAACTTCCTGAAGGTGGGGGAACTATTTGTACGGAAGACACACCCCCACCCCCCCGCCGCCCCGGTATACCCACGGGGGTGGGGACAGCAAATTGTGACTTGACACTTGGCTCGTGGACCAATAGACGGACTGCCTAGAAGTAAAAAGGCGCCAGAAGGCTCATGATCAAAGTCAACCCCATCGTTAACCCCTTCGCTGCGGCTTTCCCACCACGCCCCGCCTCTCCACTATGCACGAATTCTAGCCCAGCCTAAGTCCTTCGACGACGAAAATGGAGTTTTACGTCCTCTTGGTCTGAATCAGACACCTATGGGACATTTGTAAATACAAATATGGTGGGAACGATACTGGAGGCAATGCCCGGAGGCAGTACGAAACCAGTAAAGTCCCGATTTTGTATTAATACAGATAGCTGTAGCGGTGACCACGCCTCGGTTAAACCTCATCGGCTATGGCACCGCCACAAGTTAGTATAATAAGTCCTTCGGATGAGACTCTTTTTTTTTTTATGTCCCATATGTGTCTGATTCAGACCAAGAGGACGTAAAACTCCATTTTCTCTCTCACTCTTTTTGTTTAAAGCGAGGTCCTGTGTGCGAACGCATGCATACTGACCTATCACGATTAAGTCCCTTGGGTTTTTTTCTGGGTAGCTGTGATCCACATACAAATGCCCCCAACTTATAATTGATGCTGCTCTTTACAATGATGTCTCGTTTTCAATTTGGGGGCATTCGTATGTGAGTCAAACCTGGTCAAAACAAGATTTCGTACCAGCTATAAGAGGGAAAACACATGAAACCCGTGATTTTGATACGTGATCTGGTGGGTCTTTTAAGCCCATCCCACTATTGGGTACGAGTAGGCCGTGTGTGTCGGTGGGATGGATGACACGAATTCACCACCGACGTATTAATTCCACTACAGTGGAACCTCCCATTATAAGACTCCCTCCCACATAAGACCTACTACTCTGAGACATTGCCCTTCTTTGTAAGTATTAACATTACCTCCCTATAAGACCCCTCCCTAATAAGACCCCTCCCTTTAAGACCCCTCCCTTATAAGACCCCTCCCTTATAAGACCCCTCCCTTATAAGACCCCTCCCTTATAAGACCCCTCCCTTTAAGACCCCTCCCTTATAAGACCCCTCCCTTATAAGACCCCTCCCTTATAAGACCCCTCCCTTATAAGACCCCTCCCTATAAGACCTCATTTTGGATGATTTTTAAAGGTCTTATAAGGGAGGTTCCACTGTATTGCGCTGGAATTCACATAACACGCATCCTGTGCGCTATTAATGGTCTGAATGAAGACCGGTGAGCGCGGGGCAGGATAAGCATCCCCAACTGAAAGAAGAAGAAGAAGAAGAAGAAGAAGAAGAAGAAGAAGAAGAAGAAGAAAGAAGAAGAAGAAGAAGAAGAAGAAGAAGAAGAAGAAGAAGAAGAAGAAGGAAGAAGAAGAAGAAGAAGAAGAAGAAGAAGAAGAAGAAGAAGAAGAAGAAGAAGAAGAAGAAGAAGAAGAAGAAGAAGAACAGCAGCTGGCACGTCTGTTATCTGGTAGTCATAGTCGGAAACGATTGACCAGCATACAAACGCGTAGATTCTATGCGGCACGTGGCTCATTTACATTCCCTATACCAATGTGGGCACCCCGAATTTACATCTCTGCTCCTTTTATGCTCTAATCTGACCCCACCCATCCCCTCCCTTTTCTCTCTCTCTCTCTCTCTCTCTCTCTCTCTCTCTCTCTCTCTCTCTCTCTCTCTCTCTCTCTCTCTCTCTCTCTCTCTCTCTCTCTCTCTCTCTCCTCTCTCTCTCTCTCTCTCTCTCTCTCTCTCTCTCTCTCATGATGTCATGAGAAATGTTCACTTTGTAAATAGTATTACAATCAGTAGGCCTAATATACTAGTCTTATATCAATTGTCATTCTCTTTTCTCTCTCTCTCTCTCTCTCTCTCTCTCTCTCTCTCTCTCTCTCTCTCTCTCTCTCCCCTCTCTCTCTCTCTCTCTCTCTCTCTCTCTCTCTCTCTCTCTCTCTCTCTCTCTCTCTCCCATTACTCACACCACTATTACCACCCACAACCAGTAGGCCTAATATACTATGTATATTTTGTTGGTCCATGTACCCCCTTCATGAGGGGCAAAGGCCTTAATGATTAATCAGTTGTCATTGTCACTCTCTCTCTCTCTCTCTCTCTCTCTCTCTCTCTCTCTCTCTCTCTCTCTCTCTCTCTCTCTCTCTCTCTCTCTCTCTCTCTCTCTCTCTCTCTCTCTCTCTCATGATGTCATGAGAAATGTTCATTTTGTAAATACAATCAGTAGGCCTAATATACTATGAATATATTTTGTTGGTCATGTACCCCCTTCATGAGGGGCAAAGGCCTTAATGAATTAATCAATTGTCATTGTCACTCTCTGTCACTCTCTCTCTCTCTCTCTCTCTCTCTCTCTCTCTCTATCTCTCTCTCTCTCTCTCTCTCTCTCTCTCTCTCTCTCTCTTCTCTCAACCCCCCCCCCCCCCTTTTAAAACCACCACCCCTTCTGTCGTTTTGATCCGATGATGATCATCAGACTTGATCTCAAACCAAACAAGGCTCTATTCCGCTCATGCTCCTGAAAATATCCCGTTACAGTGAGTTTTCCCCCCCCCCCCCCCCCCCCCCCCCCCCAACCCCACTCCCCCTGCCTTTCACCCCCCCCCCCCCCTTCCCCCGCCCGCTAAAACCTGTCCCGTTCTCGGGACTAGATTAGCAAACCGAGTGAGAGATGAGAGAGCTACTACTAGTACTAGCCAGGGTGTGAACGAACCAAACATGGCGGCCTGAGTGTGTGAGTGAACTAGCGCCCACGCCATCTGGCGGGCAAAGAGGGGAGAGAAGACACAGAGAGAGAGAGAGGGGGGGAGAGAGAGAGAGAGAGAGAGAGAGGGAGGGAGGGGAGGGAGGCGTTGCTAGCGGGACGGGGACAGGTCTCCATGCTTGATGCCTTCCCCCAAAGGCTCTTGAAATGTGACCGGCTGCTGATCCGTTTAGTTAGCCTAGAAGAAAATACAAAGGGGCCTTCTGGCACTGCGAGATAGTGCCATCTAATAGTGCTGGTCCCTCAGTCGAGAGATTTCTCTCACTTCTGCGAGAGAGAGAGAGAGAGAGAGAGAGAGAGAGAGAGAGAGAGAGAGAGAGAGAGAGAGAGAGAGAGAGAGAGAGAGAGAGAGAGAGAGAGAGAGAGAGAGAGAGAGAGAGAGAGAGAGAGAGAGAGAGAGAGAGAGAGAGAGAGAGAGAGAGAGAGAGAGAGAGAGAGAGAGAGAGAGAGAGAGAGAGAGAGAGAGAGAGGGAGAGAGAGAGAGAGAGAGAGAGAGAGAGAGAGAGAGAGAGAGAGAGAGATAGAGAGAGAGAGAGAGAGGAGAGAGAGAGAGAGAGAGAGAGAGAGAGAGAGAGAGAGAGAGAGAGAGAGAGAGAGAGAGAGAGAGAGAGAGGGAGAGAG
>CM065712.1:22047803-22052803 GCA_017654935.2 Phymorhynchus buccinoides | reverse complement strand
CTCTCTCAGTCTCTCTCTTTCTTTCTCTCTCTCTCTCTCTCTCTCTCTCTCTCTCTTTCTTTCTCTCTCTCTCTCTCTCAGTCTCTCTCTTTCTTTCTCTCTCTCTCTCTCTCAGTCTCTCTCTCTCTCTCTCTCTCTCTCTCTCTCTCTCTCTCTCTCTCTCTCTCTCTCTCTCTCTCTCTCTCTCTCTCTCTCTCTCTCTCACACACACACACACACACACACACACACACACACACACACACACACACACACACACACACACACCACGACAAAATAATTACACTCACACAATTTCCTTTTCATTGAAAGTCGCAGATTTAGCAACGGGGCGACCACGAACTATTCTGGCAGAAAAACCTGTCAGACCAAAAGAGATTACATTAGCAAGGCAAATGATGAGTTTTATTATTACGTAGCTGGTATGCTAGTCAATCGTTTCCGACTATGACTACCAGATAGCAAAGGGGGGGGGGCAGATTCTATTCTGGCGGGCTGGGCTACAATTTGTTTACAGTGGAGATTACCTTGCCCAGGGTACATCCCCCCTCTCTCGCCCGTAGTTTACAAGTTCAGTTATTATCCCTCCTCTATGTCTCTGCCACTCTGTCCGTTGCCCCCCCCCCCCCCCCCTCTCTCTCTCTCTCTCTCTCTCTCTCTCTCTCTCTCTCTCTCTCTCTCTCTCTCTCTCTCTCTCTCTCTCCCTCCTCTCTGTGTGTGTGTCTGTGTCTCTCTCTGTCTCTCCCTCTGTGTGTGTCTGTCTCTCTCTCTCTCTCTCTCTCTGTCTCTCTCTCTCTCTCTCTCTCTCTCTCTCTCTCTCTCTCTCTCTCTCTCTCTCTTTTGTTCATGCTAAAAATGAATAATGTAATGTAGGAATAGGTTTCATGTTGCCATGGGTACATGTATTTACATTTTAAATTGTGCATGCTAAGATGAGTAGGTAAAGTAATACTGTGTTTGACTTATTATGTGCATGGGTTTCTTTTCAAATAAGTACATTTTAATGATGAATATATAAAGTACGATTGAGGTGGTTTTTTCATGTTTGTGCACTTCTCTATTTTTGAATGTTTAAAGATGAGTGTGAAAAGTAGGATTGGGTTCTATTTTCCCGTGTGTATGCGCTTACCTCACACATTTTGAATGTTAATAATAGATTAATAGATTAGATTATTGCAACTCTCTTCTTGCTGGCCTTCCAAACTACCTTCTCAACAAACTCCAAAGAATCCAAAATAATGCTGCACGACTAATCCTTAAGTCCTCCAAGTTTGAACATGTTTCTCCCCTTCTGCACTCTCTGCACTGGTTGCCAATCTCTACAAAGATCAACTACAAGCTTTCTGCTCTTACCTTTGCTGTCATTTCTGGCTCTGCTCCTACTTACCTGTCTGATCTACTTCATACTTACATTCCATCTCGTCAGCTTCGTTCTTCTTCTGATTCTCGTATTCTACAGCCTCCCTCAATTAAAACGAAAACTTATGGCGAGAGATCCTTTTCTTTTCAGGCCCCAGCTACTTGGAACAAACTCCCTCTGTCTCTCAGACATTCCAACTCCCTGTCAGTTTTCAAAACCAACCTGAAAACTCATCTATTCTCTGAACACTACTGTCCACCATGATCGGATTGTGAGAATGAAAGCGTGTGTGGATGATGAATGGCATGGGAAAGTTGGGAGACAGAAAGTGTGTGTGTGCATGCGCGCGCTGGCATGTGCTTATGCACGTGTGTGGGGATGTGTGTGTGTTTGTGTCTGTGTGTATGTATGTATGTACGAACGTACGTACGTATGTATGTATGTATGTACTGTATGTATGTGTGCATGCGCGTGTAAATGATATGCTATGTTCGTCAGTGTGTGTGCTTGTGTGCGTGCGGGCTTGGGTATTGATGTGATTTGATTAAATTTATTTTTTTGTAAAGCGCCATGAGCAGCTAGCCTGGAATGTGCGCTATATAAGTTTTCTTCATTATTATTATAGTTATTAATAATAGTTTTGAGTTTGTTATTATTGATAAGGGATATTATTGATAGGGATGCTTTTTGTTTGTTTTGTGCATGCTTTATATTACTTTGTATGTGTGTTTTTTCGTTTTCCATTTTCTACTTTTATATATGTATTCTGTCCAGAGGGCTGGATGTAAAAAAAGCATGTTATTGCTTACTCTATTACCCTCTATAAATAAAATTCATTCATTCATTCATTCATTCATTCATTCATTCTCTCTCTCCTCTCCTCTCCTACTTACACCTCCTCCTCCTTCCATTCCAACCACACCCTCCCCAACTCCACCTCGTGACCCCCCTCCCCCACCCCCTCCTCCCTCCCTCCTCCCCCACACACACACCGCCCTTCGTTTTCTCATTGTGGGGTCTTTAAATAAAAGCGAGAGACACAATAGCGCCAACTGTTGTAAAGTTCCCAGTAAAGGACCCGACCATTGTAGTGGGTGGGGGACCATTTGCTCATTTTTTGGTCCTAACTCAACTAACGGTACTTTTTTTGTCTTTTACTGTCGCTATAGGGCTACTACTACTACTACGCCACGCTACAGTGACAGACACTAACTTAAAGGTGGACCCTGACGGATGAGATTTTGCAAGAAATACGTCGGGACCACCAGAAAGACAGCCTTTTCAAGGATCGGAACACTCACTTTGCTCTGGTTTCCTAAATATTAAACCGTCAAAACGGCGATTCCTCCTTGGCGGAGATGCCGGAGAGAGTCACCCAAGGTCACCCATTGTGGTTGAAGCGTTTTCTTTTTTGTAGTGCAGTAAAAAATAAAAAAAAATAAAAAAAGGAGCTGTTTCCTTGGGTTGTGAGCGAAACTCCTTTAGATAATCTGTATAACATTTTTAAAAAAGAAGGCTTGTATTGCGAACATTTCGTGCAAACGATTTAGTCTAAACGCAGGCGGCCATTAGAAAAGAGACGGCACACGGCTTCTCTTTGGGGTGAAAGAATTTGACTTCCAGCACCTCCGCCAAGGAGGAATCGCCGATTTGACGGTTTGATCTCTGTAAAGGGTGTTTTCATGGTGATCTGGACGTGTTTCTTACCAAAAAAACTCATCCGTCATGGTGGCCCTTTAAAACTCAGCTCCGCTAGAACCGTTATAGTGGAGCGACCAAGCGTGAAAAGTGCAAAGCAGGGGGGGGTGGGGTGTTATATGGTGGGAGGAGGGGATGGAAGGGGGGTGGGGGTGGAGGGGGAAGGTGAAACTATGGGGAAAATGTCTGGACGGGGTGAGTGAGACGAAAGGTGGAAAGGGTTGGGGTTGGGGAGTAGGGGAGAGGGTATTGGTGAGATGCAGAGTAGGATTGCGAGGGGGAGGAGGGAGGAGAGATATTGGGGAGGAGAGGGAGAGAGAGGAGGGAGAGAGAGAGAGAGAGAGAGAGAGAGAGAGGGGGATATTTATTGAGAGAGAGAGAGAGAGAGAGAGAGAGAGAGAGAGAGAGAGAGAGAGAGAGAGAGAGAGAGAGAGAGAGACGCATACATGTTTTGGAGAGAGAGAGAGAGAGAGAGAGAGAGAGAGAGAGAGAGAGAGAGAGAGAGAGAGAGAGAGAGAGAGAGAGAGAGAGAGAGAGAGAGAGAGAGAGAGAGAGAGAGAGAGAGAGAGAGAGAGAGAGAGAGAGAGAGAGAGAGAGAGAGAGACAGAGACAGAGACAGAGACAGAGACAGAAGTCTGAAACGTAGAATTGATTTAATTTGTTAAGCCATAGATCCTTACAGAGTTCACATAAATCTTATATTTTCGAAATCTGTATGTGTGTCTGTGTGTGTGTGTGTGTGTGTGTGTGTGTGTGTGTCCCTTATACACGGCCACAGTTCTCAACCGATCGACACCCAATTTGGCATCAAGTATCCTTGGCACCCTCTGAAGGTCATGCCGTCTTTACGTTTCGGAAACCTCCGCCAAGGGGGCGAAGCGCGAAGCGCAAGGGGGTTGAACCGAGTGCGAAGCGCGAGGAATCGAATCGCGAAGCGCTGAGTCATTAATACCAAACTTGGCATCAAGCATCCTTGGCACCCTCCGAAGGTCATGCCGTCCTTACTTTTCGGAAACCTCCGACAAGGGGGCGAAGCGCGAAGCGCAAGGGGGTCGAACCGAGCGCGAAGTGTGTGTGTGTGTGTGTGTGTGTGTGTGTGTGTGTGTGCGTGTGTGTGTGTGTGTGTGTGTGTGTGTGTGTGTGTGTGTGTGTGTGTGTGTGTGTGTGTGTGTGTGTGTGTGTGTGTGTGTGTGTGTGTGTGTGTGTGAATATTCTGACAAATAAATATGAAAAACCACATAATTTATTATCGTTCTTGAAGAGCATTTTTTCCTGACTTTTATATACTTTAGACATTTTAGTTATTTTTTATTTTTAGCTTTTTGGTTAATAGCAAATATCATAAAAATTAATCCATAGAAAACTTGTTATTGAAATCAATGGGTGGAAATCTGTCGCATTACCTAAAGAATGGTCCCACCAGTTTGGGGAAAACAATCAGGAGTTTGACTTTCCTACGTATAGTTATATGTATCATAATTGGCTCATTACTTTAGTTTTCTTTTGGTTTAAACAAATCTTTATTCATTTGAAAACGATCAAACAGAAAGACAATTAGAGCAACAATAAGCTCGAAGCTTATACCGTGCTCCTTAAATTAGCATCATAATTGCACAATTGATTGAACAGATGGACTCTGCATTTAAACCAAGTAATATAATGATCATCAAAATTAAAGGTATAGTTAATCAATATCATTTAGTTTTCTTTTGACTGAAATCTAACTGGTTCGGGTTCTTTAGCACTAGTTTTCGAACAGTCTTTTTATTTTCTTATTCAAAGCTCTCTGTGGTCTGTTCAGCTTATCAACACTTTCGTGATTCCTTCTCTCAGCTTGTTCAGTTTACAAACATTTATGCTTATAGTTTGATTAGCAGCAAGACTTCTAGTTTGTCATTGTTTCTGCACAAAAATAATTAGAGCTGGGGGGAAACACCGGTTT
>CM065712.1:22010303-22012803 GCA_017654935.2 Phymorhynchus buccinoides | reverse complement strand
AAAGTAAGGCCTATCCTTACCTCCCCAAATTAAGAAAATAGGGTTTTGGGATAACAGGCCCTGGTTTGATGCCTTTTAGTGACGTGGGTGGTAAATCATTGTGGTGCCAAAATGCGACATTGGCGGTGAAAGGGTTAAATGTTATTGATGTGTAAGCAAGACCATACATTGTGTTGAAACCGATACTTTTTGTTCATCTTAAATTCACGGTAAGATTTTTCCCTGCAGGTCGACTCATCGAAACTAACACGACTCTGCATTTCTGTTGTTCTTGTTGTTGTTGTTGTTGTTGTTGTTGTTGTTGTTGTTGTTGTTGTTGTTGTTGTTGTCGTTGTTGTTGTTGTTGTACCTTGGCTAAAAGACTCCAGGGATCATCCCACCAGCCGAAGCACTTGAACATGTATGGTACAGTAGCACCAACTAAGCGGATGAGAACATTACGTGTGTGTGATGTGACCTGTTTTTGATTACCCCGCCACGAGGGGCGGCCACACCCCGACTTCGGGGGATGCGGTTTCTTTTGAAATCATGTTCTAAAATGTTCGTAAAGTAAATAATCACATTATACGTTAGCTTGTACATATTGTGCAAAGAAGAAGAAAAAAACCCACGTAGATTGATTTTTCCTTTTGTACTTTTTAAAATTTTAATTTTGTTGGTGGTTGCTGTTGCAATCTTTACATCCAATAAAGAAATGTTGCTAAAATTATCATTTTTTGGTCAATGCGTTTGTTCGCGGATGGTAACGACAGGAGTTTGGATAAGGCCCTCAACTAATCCACAAGGCCACAGCACTAAGAAGAGCAAGCCAGACCCCAACGTCTTCGAGTCTGAGAGTCAACAGCGCTTCCACAAAAAGACTTGCTAATAAACAGTAACATGACTTTTTTCCATTTACTGTAGATCTTCTTCTTCTTCTTCTTCTTCTTCTTCTTCTTCAGCGTTCGATGTAGCTGGCAGCGTCAGACTTTCAAATTGGTCGCCATGACGAAGTCCACTGTCTTCTCCAGGGCTTCGGCTTCGGTGCGGCTGCCCCAAAGCTGCACCTGCAGCTCCACCCCCCCTGGCCAGGTTTGGCGTCGTAGAGCATCATGCGTTGGACAGTGTTGTAGTATGTGTTCAGGGGTCTGGGATCCTGAACCACATGGACATTCGTCGGTATGGGTGATTTTGAGTCGATTGAGGTGGCTCAGCAGTCTGCAGTGGCCGGTCCTCAGCCGGAAGAGGGTTGTTTGCTGTTGTCTGTTGAGCTGGTGGATTGCATCAACACCACTGTCTTCACCCTGCCATCTCTTCCACTGGGACCGGTAGTGGTTGTGGATAATTGTTTTTGCTTCTCTGAAGGTCACTGGATGGCTGAACTTACTGTAGATCATTTTCTGTTCGACCAAAAAAAAAGGTAAATTGAATTGACATCATTCGTTAACCCTTTCTCGCCGCAAATGTCGCATTTTTGCACCACAATGACTTAACACCCATTATCATTAACACTCTTACAATCAGGGTCTGTTATTCAACGATATTGTGTTCCTACATTTGGGTAGTAAGGATGGACCCTATTCTAAATGTAGCACAGAGAAATCTCACAATATTGGAAACGAAATATTTTCTGTAGCTAAGTAAGCTTAACCCTTTCACCGCCAATATCGCATCTCTGCATCACAATGATTTAACACCCATGTCACTAAAAGCCTTCAAAGCAGGGTCTGTTATCCAAAGTCCACATTTTCTTTATTTGGGGGAGGTAAGGATAGACCTTACTTGATAGATGTCACAGAGGAATCCCCGATATTGCAGACATTGGGTTTTCTCTACCCAGGTAGTTGATTGGGTTTTTTGGGGGCTTGAGAATGGTTGGCGGTGAAAGGGTTAATGGGAATTTGTGGCTCAAAGATGGCTGGCGGTGAAAGGGTTAAAATGTCGATGGTTTGTTGAAGTATCGGTGTGAAATCTGGAACCTGTCGCAACTCCTACACGAGCGCGCCAAGGTGATGAAAATCCGTTTAACGTCCTCCGCTCCGGAACAGACACATATGGGACATTAGTAGATGTAAAGATGGTGGGGACGATACTGGAGGCAATGCCCGGAGGCAGTGCAATACCAGTGAAGTCCCGAACTTTTTTTTATTAACAATACAGATGTAAACACGCCAACGAGTCTTCTTCTGTTTGTTGTAGGCGAAAGGTTTCGCTACAATAAAAATTATTTATTACTTGCGCGCGACGTCTTCTTCTTCTTCTTCTCTTCTTCTTCTTCTTCTTCTTCTTCTTCTGCGTTCCCAGGCAATAAATAGTGAGTGGAATATTATTAAAGGGGCACCCTGACGGATGAGTTTTTGCAAGAAACACGTCCAGATCAGCAGGAAAATACCCTTTACAGAGATCGCAACACTCACTTTGCTCTGGTTTCCCAGAAATCAAGCCGTCAAAAAGGCGATTCCTCCTTGGCGGAGGTGCTGGAAGTCAAATTCTTTCACGCAAAGAGAAAAAGCGTTTGCCG
>CM065712.1:22002803-22005303 GCA_017654935.2 Phymorhynchus buccinoides | reverse complement strand
AAAAGAAAATATTCATTCTGTCATGAATGCAACAAATACCTGTAGCGGTGCCATAGCCGATGAGGTTTAACCGAGGCGTGGTCACCGCTACAGCTATCTGTATTAATTTTTAAAAATCGGGACTTTACTGGTTTCGTACTGCCTCCGGGCATTGCCTCCAGTATTGTTCCCACCATATTTGTATTTATAAATGTCCCATATGTGTCTGATTCAGACCAAGAGGACGTAAAACACCATTTTCGTCGTAACAAAAGAAAATTCATTTTTTTCTTTCTGACAGAGAGGCTCCATTTTGGAATCAACTTCCTTACTAGGGTAAGACGGGGTAAAAAAAAAACCCAAAAAGCCCATCGGCGGGTAAGAAGCCCATGCCAATTATCTCATGAAATTAAGCAAATTTCAGTCACATTTTGCCCATGAGACGAGTGTTAATATTTAGCGTTCGTCTCATGGGCAAATTTGACTGAAATTTTCTTTATTTCATGAGATAATTGGCATGGGCTTCTTACCCGCCCATGGGCTTTTTACCCCGTCTTCACCTATCGTTAAATTTGCACAGAACACTAACAATTTCAAGAATCTTTTTGGATTATTACTGCTACAGTTCTTGCACTTGCCGTTGTAGCTGTCATGGCTGTCGCCTCCACGGCCATGTGTGAGTGAAATGAAATTTGTAAAATGGAGAAAAAAAATCAATAATAATAATAATAGCATTAATAGAGAAGGTACAAAGAAGGGCAACTAAATTAATTGATGGATATAATAATTATTCGTATAGAGAGAGAATGGAACGCTCAGTGAATCTTCCAAGTTTGAAAGCAAGAAGAATAAGAGGAAGTTATAAAATATTTAATAATATTGATGACTTAAATGCAACAGAATTTTTCAAACTAACAAATTAGGACAGAACAAGAAATAGCACTGATCAAATATTTATTGAATATTGTAAAACTAACACAAGAAAATATTCTTTTACTAACAGAGTTGCACCTTTATGGAATCAACTACCAACTAACATTAACCCTTTCACCGCCAGCCATATTTCAGCCAAACTTTTCCATTACAATTACCTGCAGTATTGGGGATTCTTCTGTGACAGATCTAAAATAAGGTCTATCCTTACTTCCCAAAACTAAGACAACAGGGTCTTTGGATAATAGACCCCCAGTTTGATGCCTTCTAGTGACATAGGGGTTAAATCACTGTGGTGCTAAATGCGACTTTGGTGGTGAAAGGGTTAAGAGAGCACCTAATACTAACAGCTTTAAAAATCGGCTCGACCAATTAAAATTTTATAATGACATAATGTACGAATACGATGATTAATTCATCGCAAAGACCTGAGTGCACGATATACCTTGAGTATGTAAAACTAAAACCCAAAACCCAAAGATGGGACTTTGAAAGCCTAACGGCTATATTATTTTCGTCCCTATTCCTAATCCTAATCCTAATTTAAAAAAATCTTCTGGATGAGATTCCCAAATTTAAAGAACTATTCTTTGATTTTGATTATTGAGCCTTAGTGGGCTATTCATAGTTACAGGCAAAACAGACCCGACAGAAAATACAATATGTGTAGCAAAGAGGGGGACGTTTAATAGGCCGCGAGACCTAGGCTATTTAAAGCCAGCCCCTTTCTATACTTACCTTACCAACTACTATAAAGTATAAGCAAATACTTGTGGCGGTACCATAGCCGATGAGGTTTAACCGAGGCGTGGTTACTGCTACACATATCTGTATTGTTAAAAAAATCGGGACTTTACTGGTGTTGCACTGCCTCTGGGCATTGCCTCCAGTATTGTTCCCACCATCTTTGTATTTACAAATGTCCCATATGTGTCTATGACCGAGAGGACGTAAAACACCATTTTTCATATACCTGGCCACTGCAAGGAACACCTTTTGCAAGAGTGAATGCCCTTGGTGTGTGTGTGGAGGGGGGGGGGGAGATGGTTGAGTACTGACCAAACAAGGTCATAACTCTCGCCAATAACCCTATTTGAGGCCACTTAATGGCTGCCTTTTGCAAGAGTGAATGCCCTTTTGAATACTGATCAACAAGGGATTAACTCTTGCCGTTAAGGGCGTTAATAACCCTACTTGCAGTGGCCAATACGAAAAGTCTGCGAAACCCTAGAGACGGGGTTCTCTGTAGCGGCTTAAAATTTTTTTTTTTTTTTTTTTTTTAAATCATAGAAAATACCATAGCAACCATGCAACAATGGCGTCGAAGCTTGAAACCGCAAGATGCGAGTCAGCGACTTGCAAACATTTTAAAAAAAAATAAAAAATTAGGGGTGGCCAGTGGCCACAAACTGAACTTGCAAAATGTGACGTAAAAATATAAATGACGCACGGTGTTCTAAGTCTGCTCAAACACACGAGGCGAGAGGTGATGGTAGAGTAACTTCCCCAGTTTAACCGACTGAATTAGGCAAGATCACTCCCACACACCTTGAAATTACTCCCCTTAATTATTTCCGAACAATTCCTA
>CM065712.1:21982803-21987803 GCA_017654935.2 Phymorhynchus buccinoides | reverse complement strand
TCAATCTCGTAACATGCCATCAATGTTTAGGTAATGGTCAACAATGTGTGCCCCCCCCCCCCCCCCCTACATTTCTCAGCTCTCCCCGCATTTTCACACTTGCCTTTCTTACCAAACATTAAGCTGTATTTTATTAACATTTTCAGCTAATTATCTTTGTTGAATAATTAATCGCAGTCATGCATGATAAAGGCCATTATCTAATAGGACCCCCCCCCCCCCCCCCCCCCCCCCCCCTCCCTATGTAGTGCAGCACACACAACAGCCGCGGAGCATTTGTCACAATCCTGGATCATTGCGTTTTCCCGTCTTGCCTTTATCTTCTACTATTATTGAATGCATGTGTTTAATGATGTAAATGGATAGTGTTAAATATAGCAAGTGATAGAGGATGAAGTACTCAATCTGCACTTTACCTTTACCCCCCAAAAAGTTGATGACTAAGCTGACCCTAAACCTATCCCCACCCCTACCCCTACCCCTATTCCAAACCATAACCTGAAACTGTTTTAATATGAATGGAAGGGACAGAGGAGGGGGCTATTCTTAACATTTGCCTATTTTTTTCAAGTTTGCTCGGCCTGAAGCAGGAACCAGTATTACAGTGAGAGCTGTGCAATACATGATTTCTACACTAATGATGGACAATCAGGGCACATCTTCTTTGTGGAAAACTATGACATGTAAATCATATAGTAAAAAGCCAAGTGTCCGTGTGTCTGACTGTCTGTCTGAAACACAAAACGGGCCTTATAACTCCGCCGTTTTTCGACCGAATCGCTTCAAATTTGCTGTGAGCCCTAATGGGGCGATGGCAACGGCAACCGAGGCGGCCGTGTCATTTGCGCGGTTTGGCAAATGCGCGAAACGCGTATTCGCCGGCCTCTCAGCGCCCGTATCTCCGGTATTTCTGGATCGATTGCCATCGAATTTGGCAGGTAGATGACCGGGGACATTCACTATCGATGTGCCAAACCGGAAGCGAATCCATGCAGAACCACGCGCGATATACGCCGCTTCACCTTTTCACAAATAACTCCACCGTTTCTTAATCGAATCGCTTCAAATTTGCTGTGGCAGGGGCAAAGCCTGGCAGCAAATTTGAAGAGAATCAGGAGAGCGCGTCACTCTCAGAGCAGCGCCAACGGGAAACGGGGCCTTATAACTCCGCCGTTTCTTAACCGAATCGCTTCAAATTTGCTGTACTCAGCGTTACCAGTACTTGGCGTTACCGTTACTAGGCGTTACCGTTACTAGGGAGAGCGCATCACTCTCAGAGCAGCGCCAACGGGAAACGGGGCCTTATAACGCCACCTTTTCTTAACTGAATCGCTTCAAATTTGCTGTACTCAGCGTTACCAGTACTTGGCGTTACCGTTACTAGGCGTTACCGGTACTCGGCGTTGCGCTAGTAATAATAATTGATAGCATTTCTATAGCGCCTTTCTATAATAATCTTACTCTCAAGGCCCTTCCATTCACTGATACACCCGCAGTCGGGGGCGTCCCATTGGGACTAATCCCGCTCGGACTAATACCCCTCGGACTAATCCCATTCGGACTAATGCCGTTCGACCTAATTGCTTTGATTTGTTTAGCTTTTCCCATTCGGTCTAATGTCTGCTGAGCATTTTGTATCATTGCATTTCTGCGTACTCAGGTATTCCTTATTTTTCAGATAGGTTAGGGATAGGGTTAGGGTTAAGAATAGGGTTAGGGATAGGGTTAGGGATAGGTTTAGGGTCCATTTAGTGTCCACATGCACAAAAGATAAAAATTTGAATTTAATTAATTTTTTAAATTATTATTTTGTTTTGTAATAAATTGGTCGAAATGACTTTACTGTTTATTATTATTCCTTACACTAAAGGTATGTATGTAGACTCTCGCGTCAACAGGGAGCCAGTGCAGCTGTCTCAGCAAGGGCGTCACTGAGTCAGTCTTAAGGGCCAGACACACGTCCACTAAAATCGTACGACTGTACGATGCGATTCGACCACGTGGTCTCCAAGAACATGTGATTCGCGCTTCGGGATGACGTGATCGAATCGGGTCGTACAGTCGTGCGATTTTGGTGGGCGTGTGGATGTCCCTTTACGCTCTCTGGCAGCACTGTTCTGCAGGACTCTCCGAAGCCGCTTCCTAACTTCAGCAAACATAATTAATCAGGTAATCAGGGCTCCCATTCGCCCCGCAAAACAAGGGGTCCCAGGGACTCCTTCGCTTACATCATAGAGGGTCCTAGAGGCAGGATAGAGGGTCCCAGTGGCATGGGTTGGCGAATGCTAAAAATAATTTTTCTAGTGCATCCCTGGGACCCCCTGCACATTCTTTTAGAGGGTCCTTGAGAATTCTAGTGCTTCATAGACCCCCGAATGGGAGTCCCTGGGAGCCCTGGGTAATCATGAGTGCGTTTTAAAACAGTCAACACGAGTAGTTAACATGTAAAATTAGCATCAACAACCAATCGTATTGGCAGTTTCTTCTAATTTACATGTTGCTTCCTGTGTTAATACCTGTTTAAAAAACGCACTCGATTACCGCACCAAATTACCCAGGGCTCCCAGGGACCCCCATTTGGGGGTCTATGAAGCACTAAAATTCTGAAGGACCCTCAAAACGAATGCGCAGGGGGTCCCAGGGACGCACTAGAAAAATTATTTGTAGCATTCGCAATGCCACTGGGACCCTCTATCCCGCCTCTAGGACCCTCTATACTGTGAGTGAAGGAGTCCCTGTGACCCCTTGTTTTGCGGGACGATTGGGAGCCCTGCTAACCTTTCTAGTAGTCACACTAGTCATATCGTATCCTCCATTGGCCACTGCAAGTTGGGTTATTAACGCCCTTGACGGCAAGAGTTAAGCCCTTGTTGATCAGTATCCAAAACGGCAGCCATTAAAGACCCAGTGACGCACCACTATTAAGTCCCTTGTTTTGTTTCTGGGTTGCTGTGACCCACATACAAATTTCCCCCATATTCAAATTGAGGCTGCTCTTTAAACTGATGTGTCGGTTTGAATTTGGGGCCATTTATTATATGGGAGTCAGACTTGGTCAAAACAAGATTTCTTTCCAGTTATACGAGGGAAAACACGTGAAACCCTTTAATTTTGACACGTGATCTGGTGGATCTTTAAATGGCCTCAAATGGTCGACTTATGGCGAGATTTGTCACGCCAGAGGGCAGTCAATGCACTAGGGGCTTATCACGCGATTTTCTTACTTGGGCGTAGTGAGAGAGAGAGAGATGGTAGGACTACTCACTGTCTCTCTCTCATTTTCTTTATCCCCAACTAAGAATATAGAGAGGATTAGCCCCACACGAGCGTCATGCCCTCTGGCGTGAGAAAAATCCCACTAAGTCTCTCATTGGGTTATTGGCGAGAGTTATACCCTTGTTTGGTCAGTACTCAACCATCTCCCCCCCCCCCCCCCCCACCCACCACCCACCCACCAAGGGCATTCGCTCTTGCAAAAGGTGTTCTTTTGCAGTGGCCAGTAACAATAGCAGAACTGAAAAAAGTGTACCCGGTAATCAAATAAAGGCAAAGAGATTACAATAATGGGGAGGGAGTGAACTAAAAAACACACCAAAAAACACCGCAGCGCAGAAAACCATCCAGAACTAACTACTAACCCTTTGGGTTATTGTATATTAGCCATGCACTTCACCTCAAGAGTCCCCCCCCCGTTTATCTCACCTCCCATCCACTTCCCTGTCCTTTGAAAGCTGTGAAGGTGTAACGTTGCACACGTTTCCTCGCAAATAATCCGCCCTTTTTTCGTTCTCCTCCCTGTCCAAACCCTCTCCTTTTCTTCCCCCCCCCCCCTCTCTCTCTCTCTCTCTCTCTCTCTCCTCTCGCCTTCCCTCCTCACACTAGGAGCCTCTCGGCACACGCGCGCACGCGCAGGCTTGCCTCCTTCCTTCCGTGGCTCTTTTGATTGGCGGCAGGTAATCTGCCGTAAAAGAGGGGGCGCTTGCCCTTGTCGCACGTGCGCTTGTCACTTTCACCTGGGAGGTGAATTGACTGGAAGTGGATGATGATGCTGGCTGGCTGGCGCGAGCGAGCGAGAGCGCGTGCCTGCGTGCCCCGGTTGTTAGTTGTAAGCCAATCGGGACAAGCCCTCAACTCACGGGAGGGGGGGGGGGGGGGGGTTCTAGTTCCGGTTCCGGGGCGACCGGAAGAGGGTTTCTGGGTAAGGGTGATGATGACGAGGAGGAGTTGTAGTTGTGGTAGAGCGCCACCACGCGGTCAGGTGGAGAGAATTATTGACACCTTGCGACAGAACGAGTTGGTGGTGCAGTTGGGTTATGGTTTCAAAAGACCAGGGGGAGGGGGGGGGGGGGGGTGCTACTTTCCATAAAGTCAACTGGGTGTAATTACCATAGCAGGTAGTTTAGCAAGTTTGATGGTATTAGTCAGAGCCGGACCAAGTGATTCAAGGGGGGGTTTCCGCATAGGGGAAGGGAAAAGATTTGCGCACGTGTCCGAATTTCCCCTAAACCCGTACATGTTTGCCCTTCTTTCTTTCACTTACTTCTGGCTTTCCGTACGGAACTTACGCGTCTAATGTGTACACGGCCTTAAGGGGCAGTTCTCTTTTTTGAGGGGGTGAAGGCCCGGAACAAATTTCAATTTAGTAATGATTAAGGCAAAAATATTCATTTACTTACTTTTTTTAACTTTGTATAAGGTAGGTCTACATGTTTGGGGCAAGGGTTAGGTGGGGGGGGGGGGGGGGGGGTCCGGATACCAGGAACCCCCCCCCCCCCTAGATCCGACCCTGGTAGTGACAGCCAAAAAGTGGTTTTTTTCTTTTTCTTTTTCTGTTTGTTTGTTGTTATTGTTATGAAATATAAATCAACATTCTCACATTTCCTTTCACACACATAAATCATAGTTAGACCAGTAATCAATTGGCAATTTTACAATATCAGATAAGAGGAGCATAAGCTACAGACATGCGCACTTACTAAGATTATAACATGCACAATAGA
>CM065712.1:21972803-21977803 GCA_017654935.2 Phymorhynchus buccinoides | reverse complement strand
CATCTCAGCCCAAGGCAATAGGCATATCAGCCCAAGGCAATGGTCATCTCAGCCCAAGGCAATAGTCATCTCAGCCCAAGGCAATGGTCATCTCAACCCCAGGCAATGATCATCTCAGCCCAAGGCAATGGTCATCTCAGCCCAAGGCAATGGTCATCAGCCCAAGGCAAGTCATCTCAGCCCAAGGCAATGGTCATCTCAGCCCAAGGCAATAGTCATCTCAGCCCAAGGCAATAGTCATCTCAGCCCAAGGCAATGTCATCTCAGCCCCAGGCAATGATCATCTCAGCCCAAGGCAATAGTCATCTCAGCCCAAGGCAATGGTCATCTCAGCCCAAGGCAATAGTCATCTCAGCCCAAGGCAATGGTCATCTCAGCCCAAGGCAATGGTCATCTCAGCCCAAGGCAATGGTCATCTCAGCCCGAGGCAATGGTCATCTCAGCCCAAGGCAATGGTCATCTCAGCCCGAGGCAATGGTCATCTCAGCCCAAGGCAATGATCATCTCAGCCCAAGGCAATTGTCATCTCAGCAAGGTAATCAAAAAGAAGCCTGAAAATTCATGAGACCTAAGGAGCCTGGAAGTTAGCCACAAAGGAACCTGAAAGTTAGCCACAAAGGAACCTGAAAGTTAGCCACAAAGGAACCTGAAAGTTAGCCACAAAGGAACCTGAAAGTTAGCCACAAAGAAACCTGAAAGTTAGCCAGAAAGGAACATGAAAGTTAACCACAAAGGAGCGTGAAAGTTAAGCCAGAAAGGAACATGAAAGTTAACCACAAAGGAGCATGAAAGTTAACCACAAAGGAGCATGAAAGTTAAGCCAGAAAGGAACATGAAAGTTAACCACAAAGGAGCATGAAAGTTAACCACAAAGGAGCATGAAAGTTAACCACAAAGGAGCATGAAAGTTAACCACAAAGGAGCATGAAAGTTAACCACAAAGGAGCATGAAAGTTAACCACAAAGGAGCATGAAAGTTAACCACAAAGGAGGATGAAAGTTAACCACAAAGGAGCATGAAAGTTAACCACAAAGGAGCATGAAAGTTAACCACCACAAAGGAGCGTGAAAGTTAACCACAAAGGAGCATGAAAGTTAACCACAAAGGAGCATGAAAGTTAACCACAAAGGAGCATGAAAGTTAACCACAAAGGAGCATGAAAGTTAACCAGAAAGGAGGATGAAAGTTAACCACAAAGGAGCATGAAAGTTAACCACTAAGGAGCATGAAAGTCAACCAGAAAGAAGCATGGAAGTTAACCACAAAGGAGCATGAAAGTTAACCACAAAGGAGCATGAACTTTAATTGGAAAGGAGCCTGAAAAGTTAACCAGAAAGGAGCATGAAAGTTAACCACAAAGGAGCATGAAAGTTAACCACAACGGAGCATGAAAGTTAACCACAAAGGAGCATGAACAGTTAACCGGAAAGGAGCATGAAAGTTAACCACAAAGGGGCATGAAAGTTAACCAGGAAGGAGCATGAAAGTTAACACAAAGGAGCATGAAAGTTAACCACAAAGGAGCATGAAAGTTAACCACAAAGGAGCATGAAAAGTTAACCACAAAGGAGCATGAAAGTTAACCACAAAGGAGCATGAAAGTTAGCCACAAAGGAGCATGAAAGTTAACCACAAAGGAGCATGAAAGTTAACCAGAAAGGAGGATGAAAGTTAACCACAAAGGAGCATGAAAAGTTAACCACAAAGGAGCATGAAAGTTAACCACAAAGGAGCATGAAAGTTAACCACAAAGGAGCATGAAAGTTAACCACAAAGGAGCATGAAAGTTAACCACAAAGGAGCATGAAAGTTAACCACAAAGGAGCATGAACAGTTAACCACAAAGGAGCATGAAAGTTAACCACAAAGGAGCATGAAAGTTAACCACAAAGGAGCATGAAAGTTAATCAGAACTAAGGAGCATGAAAGTTAACCACAAAGGAGCATGAAAGTTAATCAGAAATGAGACGATGAGAATTCAGAAAGGCAAAGAAAGGATTAATAGAAAGGGATAAGGGGCGGGAACACCGAGGGGGGGTTGGAGGGGGGGGGGGTGTCTAAATAAGGGAGGGATGAAGAGTAGAGAGAGAGAGAGGGAGAGGGGGAGGGAGAGGGGAGTGAGTGACTAACTAGTGTATTGTGTGATGATGTTGGGTTAGGGGGTGGGGTGGGGGATTGACAGATGGGCAGGGGTAGTATAGGGGAAGTCCCTCCCCCTAAAAGCGTGTCGCTTGGTACGGAGGTTGTTTCAGTTAGTTGTTGCCCCCCTATCCCCCCCCCCCGTCCCCCGCACCCCCCCCCCCCCTCCACCCCCCCACCCCTTCCTTTCCCTTTGAGAGAGAATGGGAGTTGTTAAGCACGCGCACGTGCGACCGTGTGTGTGTGTGTGTGCATGTGTGTGTGTGTGTGTGTTTGAGAGAGAGAGAGAGAGAGAGAGAGAGAGAGAGAGAGAGAGAGAGAGAGAGAGAGAGCACTGAAAATTGTTTTTGTTGTATACATATCGGCTTTTTATGGTATTGGGCGCCGCAGTGGCTAAGAACTGGCTTGGACACGTAAAAAGTAAGGGGAGGGTTAACTGAAAAATACATTCAAAAGGAAAGTATTGTACATCAAAATACTTGCCAAAATCGAGAGAGAAGAGGGAGAGAAGGAGGGAGAGAGAGAGAGAGAGAGAGAGAGAGAGAGAGAGAGAGAGAGAGAAAATGAAAACGAAATTTTATTTAACCAGGGAATATGAGATAAGCAAATTACATGCTTTTTCCCACCCAGCCCTGGTAAAAAAATAAAGTAAGCAAAGTAAGAGAGAGAGAGAGAGAGAGAGAGAGAGAGAGAGAGAGAGAGAGAGAGAGAGAGAGAATGACAATGACAATAGGCTTTTAATGTCATTATCTTCACATTTTCTTGTGACATAGGGTACATTAAACAAAATGAACACGAGAGAGAGAGAGAGAGAGAGAGAGAGAGAGAGAGAGAGAGAGAGAGAGAGAGAGAGAGAGAGAGAGAGAGAGAGAGAGAGAAAAGAGAGAGAGAGAGAGAGAGAGAGAGAGAGAGAGAGAGAGAGAGAGAGAGAGAGAGAGAGGGGACAAACAGACTGGGAGGCTGGAGATAGACAAGAGATGAGGGCAGGTGGGTGTTGTAGATGATCATCATGCCTGCTTCACACGAGTCTGGCACTACTGATCAGCCCCCCACCCCCCCACCCCCACCCCCACCCCCCACCCTTTTCCCATTCTTTCCTCTCTCTCCCCCATTCTTCTCACCACCCTCCCTTTTCATTCCTTCCCTCATTACCTCCCTCCCCCCCCCCCCTCTCCTCCCTTTAGGTGTGGCTTGGCTTACCTATTACAGAAGGCAGGCTGTGTGTGTGTGTAATGAGAGGTTGTCACTGACTGCTGCCCTCCACCCCCTGGGTGATTGTTTGTTCCTTTACACCCCACCCACCCACCCACCCTTTCTCTGTCCTGTTCTTCTCACTCTGTCTCTGTATGTTTGTGTCTCTCTGTCTCTGTGTGTGCCATGGGTATAGATCTCGGTGTGTGTGTGTGTGTGTGTCTCTCTGTCTCTTGTCTCTTGATTTCTGTCTCTGTGTCTGTCTCTTTCTCTCCCCCTGTCTCTCTCTCTCTCTCTCTCTCTCTCTCTCTCATCGTCTCTCTCTCTCTCTCTCTCTCTCTCTCTCCTCTTCTCTCTCTCTCTCTTGTCTCTTCTCCCTCTCTCTCTCCGCTTCTCTCTCTGTCTCTGTCTCAGTCTCTCTCTTTTTTTCCCAATATATGTTTGTCTGTTTTTTGTGTTCTATCTGTCTGTCTCTGTCTCTGCCTGTCTCTCTGACTCTGTTTTTCTGTCCCTCCCTCCTTTCTCTCTCTCTCTCTCTCTCTGTCTGCCCGTCTGTCTGTCTCTCTCTCTCTCTCTCTCTCTCTCTCTCTCTCTCTCTCTCTCTCTCTCTCTCTCTCCTTTCTCTCTCTGTATCTCTGTCTGACCGTCTGTCTGTTTGTCTATCTCTTTCTCTCTCTCTCTCTCTCTCTCTCTCTCTCTCTCTCTCTCTCTCTCTCTCTCTCTCTCTCTCTCTCTCTCCCTCCTTTCTCTCTCTCCCTCCCTCCCTCCTCTCTCTCTGTGTGTCTCTGACCGTCTGTCTGTCTGTCTGTCTCTCTCTCTCTCTCTCTCTCTCTCTCTCTCTCTCTCTCTCTCTCTCTCTCTCTCTCTCTCTCTCTCTCTCTCTCTCTCTCTCTGTCTACCTCTCTCTCTCTTGATTTCTCTTTGTCTCTGTCTCTGCCTGCCCACTCTCTCTCTCTCTCTCTCTCCTCTCTCTCTCTCCCTCCTTCTCTCTCTCTCCCCCCCCCTCTCTCTCCCCCCCCCCCCCCCCCTCTGTCTCTTTCTCTCTTTTGATACTTGTGTGTATTGTTGTTTTTTGGTCTGCATCTTTTCTCACCTTTGGAGCCTGCACTGTGTGTGTTTGGAGACGGAGAAAATGTAGAGGGGTGAACATTGGGCGGTGCCTTGGTAAGGTTGTTTGAAGTTCACTGTAATTTATACCTTCAAGTTATTGTTTGGCTTTTTGTTTCTTTATTTCATCACCACAGTTTTGTTTTGTTTTGGTTTTTTTGTCTCAAATATTCATATCAAAGGATTTGTGTGTGTGTGCCTTGTGTTACACTTTGCCCGTCTCTCTCTCTCTCTCTCTCTCTCTCTCTCTCTCTCTCTCTCTCTCTCTCTCTCTCTCTCTCTCTCTCTCTCTCTCTCTCTCTCTCTCTCTCTCTCTCTGTCTCTCTCTGTCTCTCTCTCTCTCTCTCTCTCTCTCTCTCTCTCTCTCTCTCTCTCTCTCTCTCTCTCTCTCTCTCTCTCTCTCTCTCTCTCTCTCTCTCTCTCTCTCTCTCTCTCTCTCTCTCTCTCTCTCTCTCTCTCTCTCTCTCTCTCTCTCTCTCTCTCTCTCTCTCTCTCTCTCTCTCTCTCTCTCTCTCTCTCTCTCTCTCTCTCTCTCTCTCTCTCTCTCTCTCTCTCTCTCTCT
>CM065712.1:21960303-21965303 GCA_017654935.2 Phymorhynchus buccinoides | reverse complement strand
TCCTCAAAATCAATCTCTCCATCTAAACCATTTGCTTCGTCTATTTCCAAACATGGACTATGTCGTACTAAATCGTTGATTTCACAGTTTTCAACATTACGTTTTCCATACAAAGACTTATAGAATGTTTGCACTTCCTGTAGAATGTCTTTTTGATCACTCAGTGTATTACCATGTTTATCTATTAGTCTAGTCATACTTTTATTCACATAGTGTCTTTTTTCTAAACTGCAGAAATAATGTGTTACCTTTTCCCCTTTAACTATCCATCTAGCCCTTGACCTTAATAGTACACCCTCTATTCTTTGTCCTCTTATCAATCTAAGTTGGTCTTTTTTTGACTCTATATCTTTGTCTTCTTCTTCGGTTTTATTGTCCTTTCTTTGTAGTTGCTGGATATCCTGTTCAAGTTTGTGCTCCTCTTCGTTATCTCTTATCAAATCTTGTTTTGACCAGGTTTGACTCCCATACAAATGCCCCCCCCCCCCCCCAATTGAAAACGAAATTTCATTTTTTTTTTTAAAGAGCAGCCTCAATTTGAAGCTGGGGGCATTGGTATAATCGTGGTGGGTTAGTGTGTCTTTAAGGCAGTCTAAAGACTGATTGGGAAGACAATAACAACAGACAATGTTGGTGTGAGAGAGAAAAGGCCCAAGAAGAGAAGAAGAAAATGTCGCCAAAATTAACGAAGTCTTGTTTATTAGCCAGTAATGATGAACTAAAAGTTTTCGAAAGAAAGATGAAAGAAAACTGTGTGAGAAGTGAAGGTTTTACCAGTTAAGGAATAGAAGTGGAAAGAAGGTTTGGGAAGACAATGTGTGAAAAGGGGGACAGAAAAGAATGAAAGAGAGAAAGAAAGAAAGAAAGAAAATGTCGCCAATTAACGAAGCCTGGTCATGCAGAACTAATCACGAAAAGACCTCAGCATGCCCACGTGGTAGTCTGCTCCTAAAGCCTGGGCCTGTATTCACGTTGAGATAGCATGAGACTTAGCATGATGCTAACTTAGAAGCTCTATGTGTATGGTTACACGCATGTATGCCCGCACAAGTATTAACAATTATACCTGTGCGTACGTAATTCTATAAATTCGTATTTCAACCTGTCTTTATACCTGCTTTGCTACCTTTATGTTCAATTATGTATCATTTTATGCCTTGCCATGTTTGTATTCTATGTTCGTATATGTACAAAGGTGCTACCTTTATGTTCAAATCTGTATGTGTAATATATATCATGCCTTGCCATGTTTGTATTCTATGTTCGTATATGTACCAAGGACAGATTGGAAGACTAGGCGTTGCCTAAAATCTTTATCCTTGAAAAATAAGTTTTCAAGTTTCAAGTTTTCAAGCTCTTCCAATGTCCTATAGGATTTAATAGGATTTTTGGAAGAGCTTGTAAGTTAGCATGATGCTAAGTCTCATGCTATCTCAACGTGAATACAGGCCCAGGTTCACATTATTCGATGCGAGGAAGTGGCCGGAATGCAAGTTTTCAGAAGTCTTGAAATAATTATGTGACTGAAACATTCCAAATAAGTTCCCAAACTATGCAATTTATCTGTTAAGCAATTTTTTTATTTATTGACAAAAAAAAGCTTGTAAAAAAAATGCAATACTTCACCGGTGACAGATTATTTCGTTATCTTAAAAACACACTGACACACCACGATTAAATCCCTTGGTTTTTTTCTGGGTAGCTAGCTGTGACCCACATACAAATGTCCCCAACTTCAAATTGAGGCTGCTCTTTAAAATGATGTTTCGTTTTCAAGTTGGGCACGTGTCAAAATCACGTTTGTGTTTCACGTGTTTTCCTTCTTATAGTTGGTAATAAATCTTGTTTTGACCAGGTTTGACACTCATACAAATGACCCCAAATTGAAAACGAAACATGTTGAAGAGCAGCTTCGATTGGAAGTTGGGGGTATTTGTATGTGCGTCAAAGCTACCCAGATAAAACCCCACCAAGGGACTTAATCGTGAGAGAGAGAGAGAGAAAATGGAGTTTGACGTCCTCTTGGACACATATGGGACATTTGTAAATACAAATATGGTGGGAACAATACTGGAGGCAATGCCCGGAGGCAGTACGAAACCAGTAAAGTCCCGATTTTTAAAAATTAATACAGATAGCTGTAGCGGTGACCACGCCTCGGCTAAACCTCATCGGCTATGGCACCATTAGGGACTTAATCGTGGTGGGTCAGTGTGTCTTTAAGGATAAAGCCTTGGAAGGGGTACAGGCGGTATTTGGGAACATGTAGAAGAAACTGAAAGAGGACAGAGAATCTGAATCAATTCTCTTAGCTTTCCTGGACCTCTCGTGGAGTTGGGACGGAGAATTAAGGATTGCC
This sequence comes from Phymorhynchus buccinoides, assembly GCA_017654935.2. Taxonomy (NCBI): domain Eukaryota; kingdom Metazoa; phylum Mollusca; class Gastropoda; order Neogastropoda; family Raphitomidae; genus Phymorhynchus; species Phymorhynchus buccinoides. Next base: position 21,962,944 of record CM065712.1, on the reverse strand, counting down.
CGGAGCACACAGGGAGACTCCCGTGGAGGAGACCACGTGACTGCACGTGGGAGCACGTGACAGCAGGCACCCTGGGTAGAGCACGTGACGTTAACGAGCTTTTGGCTGGAGGCGAGGTTGGGACGAAGAACCTCCTTGTACCTGCTTCAGTACTGGGTGGAGTTTCTCTAGATAACGGCCGCGCGAATAACGCTTACGCCAAACGGGGCCTAAGAAACTATTTAGAAAACGTTTGCGAGGAAGAATATTAATAATAATAATAATAATAATAATAATAATAAATAAAGCTTCTATAGCGCTCTTCGATGATAAAAAATCATCCTCAGAGCGCTTTACAATATTACGAGAGGGGAAAAAAACAAAAAAACAAAAAAACCTCACGCCGTTCATCCCACTCACCCCTTTCACATACACATTATTGACACAATTTCAAAGAAGGGGATAAGAAATTTTAAAAAAAAAATCAAAAAAAAAATCAAGGCATGGACAAACAGACCCCCACACACCTCACCCTTTCAACACGCACGCCATTTATGCACTCACAAATTCTCGGGGAGGGAGGGGGGGGGGGGGGGGGGGGGTGTCATACAACCTCACAAATTCCCAAAACAATATGTGAATGTAAAACAATATTACGAGAAAGGCAGAGAGAGTGAAGGAGAGAGGGGGGGGGGGGGGGGGGGGCACAGAGGGGGGGGGGGGACAGGGGGGGAGCGGGGGGGGGGGGGGGGAGAAAGAACGAGATGGAGAAAGAGAGAGAGGGAGAGACCGAGAGAAAGAACACACACACACACACACACACACACACACACACACATATATATATATATATATATATATATATATATATATATATATATATATATATATATATATATATATATATACACGCACACGCACGCACGCACACACACACAGAGGCACACTTACACGCAAGCTGTTTGTTTGATTGGTCAATTTTTAAAAATATATTTTAAACAAACTTTAATGGACCAATGAACAACAAGAAACGTATTCACCCCTACTACTTCCGGATAGTTCGCCGGTGTTTGGCGTGTACAAAACGCCATGCGAACTATCGGCAAACGAAGGGTGTTTCTTAGACCGTTTTTGCCGATTTGTGCTCACGCTACGTAACGTTAGAGGCTTGTGAAACGGACCCCCTGATGGAAGGACGTGATTTTCAACGCACTGTTGCCCTGTGGGTGGGACGTGGGATAGCTGCTCGTCGTGCACTACTACAATGCAGGAGGTCACTGCTCTTCTGGAAAGCAGGGCTGACATTTCTTTGTAGTGGCTATACCGTGCCCAGGGGATACCTCCACCCTCTCTCTCTCTCTCTCTCTCTCTCTCTCTCTCTCTCTCTCTCTCTCTCCTCTCTCTCTCTCTCTCTCTCTCTCTCTCTCTTCTCTCTCTCTCTCTCTCTCTCTCTCTCTCTCTCTCTCTCTCTCTCTCTCTCTCTCTCTCTCTCTCTCTCTCTCTCTCTCTCTCTCTGGGCCACAAGGAGTGGTGTTGGGGATCGATAGTCTATGAAGGGGAATGGTCAACTTTGGACGATGGTTTGACCGCCAGGGGGCAATCAAACCAGTAGGGGCTTAGCGCGCGATATTCTTAGTTGGGCGTAGTGAGAGAGAGAGAGAGAGAGAGAGGGGGGGAGGGAGGGAGGGCGAGGGGAGGGCCCCTACTGGTTTGACTGCCCCCTGGCGGTAAAATGCGCGTCCTAAGTTGCTCATTAATCTCCCAAGGCTGCAACAAGAAAGAAAGGTTAGAGAAAAGCCTTTTAGTGCGAGAGTCGGTTAAAGGGGTGCTCATTTTCCAGGAAACGCCGGATTTCCGTTCTTGTCCCAAACTTTGTGGCTTCCGGTTTTTGGAGTGTAGAAAATTGTGGCTTCCGGGTTTTTCTGTGTGTAAAAACGTGTGGCTTCCGCTTTTCTTTTCTTTTTTTGGAGTGCGAAAAGTTTTGTTTCTGTGATAGTGAGGTCGAAATAGTGGGGAAAGGGATTCTAATTTCAGGTTTTGGAACCTCCTCCCACTAGCTCCCCTTGCAGGTAGTCGCAAAACACAAAACTGTAAAGATGATTTACATGGGTGTGAACACCCCCCAAAACAAAAAAAACAATTGTGATACTCGTACAGTACAGATAGTGCTTTTTCCCCCCTCGTGGGGATACCCGGGGGGTCTTTTATATAAACAGTTCCCCCACCTTCTGAAAGGGAATAGGTGCTCTCCCCTAGTTTTTCGTTAGGGTTAGGGTAAGGGAATAGGTGCTCTCCCCTGGTTTTTCGTTAGGGTTAGGGTAAGGGAATAGGTGCTCTCCCCTAGTTTTTCGTTAGGGTTAGGGTAAGGGAATAGGTGCTCTCCCCTAGTTTTTCGTTAGGGTTAGGGTAAGGGAATAGGTGCTCTCCCCTGGTTTTTCGTTAGGGTTAGGGTAAGGGAATAGGCGCTCACCCCTAGTTTTTCGTTAGGGTTAGGGTAAGGGAATAGGGCTCTCCCCTATAGGGTGCTCTCTCCCCTAGTTTTTCGTTAGGGTTAGGGTAAGGGAATAGGTGCTCTCCCCTAGTTTTTCGTTAGGGTTAGGGTAAGGGAATAGGTGCTCTCCCCTAGTTTTTCGTTAGGGTTAGGGTAAGGGAATAGGCGCTA
>CM065712.1:21953402-21954803 GCA_017654935.2 Phymorhynchus buccinoides | reverse complement strand
AAGAAAAAGTGCATATCAGACAATATCGACGGATTTAAATAATTATATGCTTCAATCAAAATAAACAAAAGACACAAAACCGAGTGTCAAGATAAAGAAAAAGTGGTAGATCATATTAATAGAATGAAAGGCAATTCAAAATTGATGATCTGAAAGCAAAAAAAACTATTGCAAATCAAAGTTGATGATCTCATGAAAATACGCTAAATCCTTGCCTTTTTAGCAAAAGACTTAAACTTACAGTAACAGTCGATGGCTTGGAGTCATTGACGTATTATTGAACTAATTGCCAAAAGTAATAACTTGTATATAAAAAAAAGACTGCAGATATATAAAAAGCATAATCCCCATTTTATATTATTTGCAGACTTTTTTTTTAGTACAAGTTCTTAGTTTTCGCAATAAGTTCAATAGTAACTCAACGATAGTCCGTTTTGACTCTAAGCCATCGCAAGTTATCACTCTCACTCTCCCTTTGTTACCCATTGGCCAGGACTTGAAAGCCTGTTTTGGGTGTGTGTGTTTTTAATGTCAAGCTATGGTGAATGCTATTTTAGTAAAAGGGACCCCCAAAAAAGTTTATGATTAAAAAAATTTAAACAAAAAAATACAACAGGACTGAACCCACGTGGGTGCAAAGTTCCCCCGGGTGCTTATCTGGGTTTGGTGTCCGGACGGACGCCGCACGCACGGACGGACGGACACCTATTACAACGTTTCTGGTATTCAGTGCAGTAGTGGAGTCTCCCTTTTAAGACCTTGAAAAATAATTCAAAAAATAAGAAGAAAAAAACCCCTGAAACAGACTGCCACGTCACTGACCAAAAATACAGCGGAATCTCCCTTATAGGACCTCCCATTATAAGACTCCCTCCCATATAAGACCTACTTCTCCTCCGAGACATTGACCTTCTTTGTAAGTATTAAAAAGAAACCTCCCTTATGCGACCTCATTTTGGGGGTGATTTTTGATGGTCCCTCCCATATAAGACCTACTTCTCCTCCGAAACATTGCCCTTCTTTGTAAGTATTGAAACGACCTCCCTTATACGACCTCATTTTGGGGGTGATTTTTGATGGTCCCTCCCATATAAGACCTACTTCTCCTCCGAGACATTGCCCTTCTTTGTAAGTATTAAAACGACCTCCCTTATACGACCTCATTTTGGGGGTGATTTTTGATGGTCCCTCCCATATAAGACCTACTTCTCCTCCGAGACATTGCCCTTCTTTGTAAGTATTAAAACGACCTCCCTTATGCGACCTCATTTTGGGGGTGATTTGTGATGGTCCTCCCATATAAGACCTACTTCTCTCCGAGACATTGCCCTTCTTTGCAAGTATTAAAACAACTCCACCCCATTTTGGGGGGTTGATTTGTGATGGTCTTATAATGGAGGT
>CM065712.1:21938402-21940902 GCA_017654935.2 Phymorhynchus buccinoides | reverse complement strand
CCCGAATTTCACAGAGACGCCTCTGTGACTATAAAGTACCTAATAATACTAATAATACTAATACTAATACGTAGACACAAAATCGGCGACACATACAGACGGGTGGGGGGGGGGGGGGGGGGGGGGGGTGGGGGGGGGGTTAGTCGCTACGTACCCATCGAAGCGGGGGGGGGGGGGGGGGGGGGGTTGTCGGTGGTGGGGGGGGGGGAAAAGAATAGGGTAAGGGTTAAGAGTCTTCGTGTCTAAGGTCACCTGGGGTTATTTAGGGGGGCAGGGTGGGGTGGGGGGGGGGGGGGGGGAGAACAATCGGCCCGTGGGGCAAGTTTTGATTGGTACGGACAGGATGGGACAAAAGTTGCCAACGAGGATGACAAAAAAAGCTTGTCATTTCATTGGTTGGAACTCACGAGCGCGAGCTGGGTCACCGCACGTGACTATGTCAAATACCGAGTCGCGTGCGGTGAGTGAGGTCTTTGGTAGTAGTAGTAGTAGTATAGTAGTATTAATTTTGAAGATGTTTCTTTTGAGAAGAGGAGATGAAAGACTGGGGGGAGACAGGGAGACAATGAGAAAGACACAAGGCATAGAGAACGGGGGGTGGGGGGGGGGGGTGTGAGTTTTAGAGGGTGGGTGGGGGGGTGAATGGGGTGTTAGAGAAGAAAGGAAGAGATTTTGAATGTTCTGTTTGTTTGGGTAAAAGGTGGGAAAACTGGGAGGTTGGGTTGGGGGGGGGGGGGGGTGAGAGGTGGGGGAGGCTTTGATAGGGGGTGTTGGGGTTAAGTGGTTTTTCACATGGCGTGTTTAATTCCCCATTTTCCAGCCAGGTTGGGTTGTAGGGATAGGGACAGCTGTGTTGGTGATATGGAAAGGTCGTTGTCTCGAATCTATGGTAAAGAAGAGAGAAAAGGATAGATTTTGTCTTTGTAAAGGTGCTGCTGCTTGTTGCTGAGATTGGAGTTACGGCGAAGATGTTCTTTGGTTACAGTAAGCGTTTTACCTGCTGGTGTACTTTTGAGGTAGTACCGGTCCAGGGAAGAAGCATCGTTCGTTGAAGCCATGCAATAAAAGCAACATGGCCAGGGGTGCTTTACTTAGGCATCATGTCAGGTCTTTTAAAATAACTATGTAAATAGGGATCTTCGATGATAGAGCCGCATTGTGTTTAGGTATCTAATCGGATCTTTTTAACAATAAAGATGACTAATATGTAAATATTTTGATAAACAAAGGCCTATTTTTTGATTTGTACTTGATGCATCGTTTTTGTTTGTGGCTCAAGCCACAAACCTATAACTCACTTTGTCGGTCGGTCGGTCTGTCGGTCCAAAATTGTCGCACATTTTGACAAAATGTCGCACTTCAAATCGAGGCTACACTTCAAAATTAATTGAGGCCGCTCTTTAAAATGATGTATTTTAAAAGCGTACAAAATAATAAACATACGTAATACAGACACTACAACAGACACGACGAGTATGCGGTGCTTCTTTTGATGAGTATAAGTAGGATACATAGTTTTAAATGTTTTCCAAAAGATATAAAAAGTTACGAAATGGTGCAGAGATAACATTCTGGTTTACAGATTAAAATTATTGAAAAGCCAGGGGAGGTAACTCATGATTGGAGTGGTAAAAATAGACCGCGTGCCACAAACTATTGCGATTTCGCGCTTGTTAACTTGTGGCCCTGAAGATTTTAATCCAAGAGGAAGCATAGCTCAAAACTCACAATCACGTTAGAGGCATGGATAACTTAGGATTTTTATAACGAAATAAAAACATCACCTACAAATTTCGTAAAACTATCTTAAGATAACTATTTTAAATAATTTCAACCTAGATTTTATTTACCGGTTTCTTGGTTTAAATGTTTTATTTTCCAAATCAACATGAACAACAACTATGACATAACTGAAGCAACAACAAGCAGAGCTTATGGCGTGCTCAGTTCAAAACGAATTACACAGTATAAACATTGGCGGAATTTTACCAGGAAATACAAGCAATACATTTTTGAAAAGAAAGTCACAACAAACCGAACGAACAATGGACATAGCAATAGACAAAAGAAGTAGAATCGACAAAACAAATGATGAGAGAGAGAGAGAGAGAGAGAGAGAGAGAGAGAGAGAGAGAGAGAGAGAGAGAGAGAGAGAGAGAGAGAGAGAGAGAGAGAGAGAGAGAGAGAGAGAGAGAGAGAGAGAGAGAGAGAGAGAGAGAGAGAGAGAGAGAGAGAGATAGAGAGAGAGAGAGAGAGAGAGAGAGAGAGAGAGAGAGAGAGAGACTCAGACTCAGATACTTTATTTTACAAGTATAAGAATTTATGCTGGGCCTATTGTTCCATTCTGTCCTTGGAAGAGAGAGAGATAGAGAGAGAGAGGGAGAGGGAGAGGGGAGGGAGGGAGGGAGGGGGGAGGGAGGGAGAGAGGTGAGAGAGAGAGAGAGAGAGAGAGAGAGAGAGTTTCTTCTCTATTTTATAACCAGCGTCTTGATTTAATATC
>CM065712.1:21923402-21933402 GCA_017654935.2 Phymorhynchus buccinoides | reverse complement strand
GGCGAAGAGGACGGCACCCTAGCCTTTTATTGTGAAAGAATAGTCTTACCCGTATGTTCAATCACATGCGCATGCTTTTCAAAGTAGCGCCCACTAACCCACAATCCTTTAAAGACCCGCCAGATCACGTGTCAAAATCACGGGTGAATGAAATATAGAGTTTTACGTCCTCTCGGCCCGGCAGGGCACATATGGGACATTTCACGGGTTACACTTGTTTTCCCTCTTATAGCTGGTAAGAAATCTTGTTTTGACCAGGTTTGACTCCCATACAAATGTCACCAATTTGAAAACGAAACATCATTTTAAAGACCCCGCACGTCACGTATCAAAATCACGGCTTTCACGTTTTTTCACTCTTATAGCTAGTAAGGAATCTTAAGAAATCTTCCTAGTATAAGAAGGAATGTGACACGTGACGTGCGGGGTCTTTAAAGAGCAGCCTCAATTTGAAGTTGGGGACATTTGTATGTGGGTCACAGCTACCTAGAAAAAAACCCCAAGGGACTTAATCGTGGTGCGTCAGTGTGTCTTTAATATCGATCCCATCGCAATGACTCTTGTTCTGTATAAAAGTGGTCTGGGGGTGGAGGGGGATGGGTGGGGGGATCAACTCAGAGGGGGTTGAATGAGTTGATCGTTTACTGCTGCGAAGAAGATGATGATGATGATGATAATGATGATGATGGTGGGCTTTTGAGGTTTGGTGATGTCATAATTGCTGCCCTCATACCCACCCACCAGTGCCCAGACCATAGACTCCCCTTCGCCCCCAGCCCCCCCCCCCCCCCCCCCCCCGCGCGCTCCCTCCTCCTTACCCCCCCCCCCCCCCCTCTCTACACACACTTCCTAAGCTCTCTGCAACCTCTCTTCTGGCTAGTTACCAGCCGCGGACGACGAGGGCGAAGCTGGTAATGTTTTTAGAGCTATCTGCGGGTATGTATGTATTAATAATAATAATAATAATAATAGTGAGGGGGGGGGGGGGAGGGGGGGGGGGCTGATTCTAATTGTGACTATTAAGCTGTTGTCCACACTAATGTGATTTCTATGCAGGTCTTCGACTTGTAACCCGAGCTCTTACTTAACTGGATTGGGTTTTTTCTCATGCCTGTTAAAGGTGGACCCTGACGGAGTGTTTGCAAGAAACACGTCGAGATCACCAGAAAGACAGCCTTTTCAAGGATTGGAACACTCGCTTTGCTCTGGTTTTCCTAGAAATCAAACCGGCAAAACGGCGCCGGATTTCTCCTTGGTGGAGATGCCGGAGAGAGAAGCCATTTTGGATGGGGTGGGTGCAGGCCGAACCCATTGTGGTTGAAGCTTTTTCTTTTTCGCAGTGCAGTAAAACAAAAAATTGAAGCTATTTCCTTTGTTGTGAGCGAAACTCTTTTAGATAAACTGCATAACATTTTTTAAAAGATAAATAAAAAGGCTTGCATTGCGAAACAAATCGTGCAAACAATTTGGTCGCCATTACGAAAGAGACGGCACACGCCTTCTCTTTCAGTGAAAGAATTTGAGTTCCAGCACCTCCGCCAAGGATGAATCGCCGATTTGACGGTTTTATTTCTAGGAAACTAGAGCAAAGTGAAGTGTTGCGATCTCTGTAAATGGTGTTTTCCTGGTGATCTCGACGTGTTTCTTGCAAAAACGCATCCGTCAGGGTCCACCGAGGAAGAAGTGCTCTGCCATTTAACTCACACACGCACACGCACGCACAACCATTTTGGTTGGTCACGCGCTATTGTAATACTGCTTCCTCGCGCTGTATTTTCTATTTCATTTATTGTATTGAATTCGTCGACTGCAAGTTCAGTTTTACGTTTTAGTGGGAAGTCGACTGCAAATTAAGTTTTACGTCCTCTCGGGAAGTCGACTGCAAGACTGCAAGACAAATGTCCTTGTTTTAAAATGGGGACAATAACTGATTGATTGATTCCTGTCACAAATAAAGCAATGGAAGAAGAAGAAGACAAATGTCCTTGTTTTAAAATGGGGACAATAAATGATTGATTGATTCCTGTCACAAGTAACGAAATGGAAGAAGAAGAAGACAAATGAAGACAAATGATTCCTTGTTTTAAAGTAAAGAAATGGGAAGACAATAAATGATTGATTGATTCCTGTCACAAGTAAAGAAATGGAAGAAGAAGAAGACAAATGTCCTTGTTTTAAAATGGGGACAATAAATGATTGATTGATTCCTGTCACAAGTAAAGAAATGGAAGAAGAAGAAGACAAATGAAGGGGATTGATGGATTCTGTCAATAAATGTCCTGTTTTTAATTGATTTGATTCCTGTCACAAGTAAAGAAATGAAGAAGACAAATTGTGTTTTAAAATGGGGACAATAAATGATTGATTGATTCCTGTCACAAGTAAAGAAATGGAAGAAGAAGAAGACAAATGTCCTTGTTTTAAAATGGGGACAATAAATGATTGATTGATTCCTGTCACAAGTAAAGAAATGGAAGAAGAAGAAGACAAATGTCCTTGTTTTAAAATGGGGACAATAAATGATTGATTGATTCCTGTCACAAGTAAAGAAATGGAAGAAGAAGAAGACAAATTTCCTTGTTTTAAAATGGGGACAATAAATGATTGATTGATTCCTGTCACAAGTAAAGAAATGGAAGAAGAAGAAGACAAATGTCCTTGTTTTTAAAATGGGGACAATAAATGATTGATTGATTCCTGTCACAAATAAAGAAATGGAAGAAGAAGACGACAAATGTCCTTGTTTTAAAATGGGGACAATAAATGATTGATTGATTCCTGTCACAAGTAAAGAAATGGAAGAGAAGAAGACAAATGTCCTTGTTTTAGACAATAAATGATTGATCCTGTCAAAAAGAAAGAAATGTTTTAAAATGGGGACAATAAATGATTGATTGATTCCTGTCACAAATAAAGAAATGGAAGAAGAAGAAGACAAATGTCCTTGTTTTAAAATGGGGACAATAAATGATTGATTGATTCCTGTCACAACTAAAGAAATGGAAGAAGAAGAAGACAAATGTCCTTGTTTTAAAATGGGGACAATAAATGATTGATTGATTCCTGTCACAAATAAAGAAATGGAAGAAGAAGAAGACAAATGTCCTTGTTTTAAAATGGGGACAATAAATGATTGATTGATTCCTGTCACAAATAAAGAAATGGAAGAAGAAGACGACAAATGTCCTTGTTTTAAAATGGGGACAATAAATGATTGATTGATTCCTGTCACAAATAAAGAAATGGAAGAAGAAGACGACAAATGTCCTTGTTTTAAAATGGGGACAATAAATGATTGATTGATTCCTGTCACAAGTAAAGAAATGGGAAGAAGAAGAGACAAATGTCCTTGTTTTAAAATGGGGACAATAAATGATTGATTGATTCCTGTCACAAATAAAGAAATGGAAGAAGAAGACGACAAATGTCCTTGTTTTAAAATGGGGACAATAATGATATGATTGATGGATTCCTTGGATGTTACAATAAATTAAAGAAATGGTTTTTAAAAATGGTGACAATACATGATTGATTGATTCCTTCATCAATAAAGCAACTGGAAGCGTAAGTACGCAGTGAGTCTAGTATGAGAAAAATTGAACAAATGTCCTTGTTTTTAAACATGGGGAAGATTGATTGATTCACAATGTCCAAATGTCCTTGTTTTAAAATGGGGACAATAAATGATGATTGATTGATTCCTGTCACAAACTAAAGAAATGGAAGAAGAAGAAGACAAATTGTCCTTAGTTTTAAAATGGGGACAATAAATGATTGATTGATTCCTGTCACAAGTAAAGAAATGGAAGAAGAAGAAGACAAATGTCCTTGTTTTAAAATGGGGACAATAAATGATTGATTGATTCCTGTCACAAATAAAGAAATGGAAGAAGAAGAAGACAAATGTCCTTGTTTTAAAAATGGGGACAATAAATGATTGATTGATTCCTGTCACAAATAAAGAAATGGAAGAAGAAGAAGACAAATGTCCTTGTTTTAAAATGGGGACAATAAATGATTGATTGATTCCTGTCACAAGTAAAGAAATGGAAGAAGAAGAAGACAAATGTCCTTGTTTTAAAATGGGGACAATAAATGATTGATTGATTCCTGTCACAAATAAAGAAATGGAAGAAGAAGAAGACAAATGTCCTTGTTTTAAAATGGGGACAATAAATGATTGATTGATTCCTGTCACAACTAAAGAAATGGAAGAAGAAGAAGACAAATGTCCTTGTTTTAAAATGGGGACAATAAATGATTGATTGATTCCTGTCACAAGTAAAGAAATGGAAGAAGAAGACAAATGTCCTTTGTTTTAATGGAAATAAACGATTGATTGATTCCTGTCACAAATAAAGAAATGGAAGAAGAATAAGACAAATGTCCTTGTTTTAAAAATGGGGACAATAAATGATTGATTGATTCCTGTCACAAGTAAAGAAATGGAAGAAGAAGAAGACAAATGTCCTTGTTTTGGGGACAAAATGGGGGGGAAGAGGAAGAAGAGCAATAAATGATTGATTGATTCCTGTCACAAGTAAAGAAATGGAAGAAGAAGAAGACAAATGTCCTTGTTTTAAAATGGGGACAATAAATGATTGATTGATTCCTGTCACAAATAAAGAAATGGAAGAAGAAGAAGACAAATGTCCTTGTTTTAAAATGGGGACAATAAATGATTGATTGATTCCTGTCACAAATAAAGAAATGGAAGAAGAAGAAGACAAATGTCCTTGTTTTTAAAATGGGGACAATAAATGATTGATTGATTCCTGTCACAAATAAAGAAATGGAAGAAGAAGACGACAAATGTCCTTGTTTTTTAAAATGGGGACAATAAACGATTGATTGATTCCTGTCACAAATAAAGAAATGGAAGAAGAAGAAGACAAATTACCAATGACGTCACCCTTTCCTTATCCTTTTTATTCTTGTTTTCTCTCCACACCCTTTGCATCCACCCCACCCCACACCCACCCCACCCCACCCCACCCACCCCACCCCACCCCATCTTATTAACCCTTTCCATACCACCGCGAACAAACACGTGTCTGTTTACCTTTGAAAGGAGAAAAAACAAGTTGTTGACCGAAACAGAAGCACACCCCCTTTTTTGTGTGTGGCTCAAGCCACAAACCTATAACTCACTTTGTGGGTCGGTCAGTCTGTCGGTCAGTCTGTCGGTCGGTCGGTCCAAAATTGTCGCACTTCAAATGGAGGCTGATGAAAATGATGTTTTACGTCCTCTCGGTCATAGACACATATGGGACATTTGTAAATACAAAGATGTTGGGAACAATACTGGCTGCAATGCCCGGAGGCAGTGCAACACCAGTAAAGTCCCAAGTTTTTAACAATATAGATAGGTGTAGCGGTAACCATGCCTCGGTTAAACCTCATCGGCTATGGTACCGCCACATTGGACAACTGTAATAAAATGGAGGCTACACTTCAAATTGAGGCCGCTCTTTAAAATGATGTATTTTAAAAGCGTACAAAATAATAAACATACGTAATACAGACACTACAACAGACACGACGAGTATGCGGTGCTTCTTTCGATGAGTATATAAGTAGGATACATACTTTTAAATGTTTTCCAAAAGATATAAAAAGTTACGAAAGGGTGCAGAGATAACATTCTGGTTTACAGATTAAAATTATTGAAAAGCCAGGGGAGGTGACTCATGATTGGAGTGGTAAAAATAGACCGCGTGCCACAAACTATTGCGATTTCGCGCTTGTTATGAAATAGTAGTAGTTGCAGCAGCAGCAGTGGTAGGTTTGTATTGTTGTTGTTGTTTTGCAAGCGAGTGGGGGGTGCCCCGCGAATCAGTGACTGAGCGGCTGTTATGTGCGAGTGAGAGTGAGAGTGACTCAGAGATCAAACTAATAATTTCTGGAATCTATTATCATGATGATGATGATGACGATGATGATTAATCTTTCGCCCTTGCTTAGTTAAAAAAGAAAAAAAAGCCTCGCAGCCCGATACGGTTGAGAGACAAAAAGGGGGTCGGGTGGGTGGGTGGGTATTAGGGAGGGTGTGGTTGAGGGGGAGGGGGAGAGGCAGAACGAAATATGGACGGGAGGGGGAAAAGAAAGGACTTCGAGGAAGGGGGTAGCGAGGGTGGTGGTGGTGGGGGGAGTGTGTGTGTGTGTGTGTGTGCGTGCGTGTGTGTGCGTGCGTGTGCGTGCGTATGGAGGGCAAGACCCAACTTCTTCTTCTGCGTCCCCAGGCCATATGGCCATAATGGGTAAGGCACATAATTATGTGTCCGGTTTTCAGTTTTCACTGGTCTTCCCCACTGCGTACAGCCGACACATTCCGATTTCGGCGGAGCTCAAAGGAGAAAAAATTATTTGGAAGATTGTTGGGTGTTTTTTTTTTTTAAAAAGGTAGGAGAATGGATGGGGCCAATAATGAGTCAGAAAGATAGTAGATGATAGAAAGCAAAGGAAAAAGGCAAGAGTCAAAGAGAGTGGCATATTAGAGGAAGTTACAAGCACAGAACCTCCAGAAGGTGGGGGAACTATTTTTTTTAATTTGAAAGACCCCCCCCCCCCACCCCCCCCCCCCCCCCCCACCCCCCGGTATCCTCACGGAGAGAAGATCCAACTAAAACCTTCGAGGGGAAAAGGGAGTTCGACTTCGAGGGGAAAAGGGGGAGGTGGGAGGAACGGTGGGGTGTGTGAGTGCTCAACTGCAAGGGGGTGGGTTGGGGTGGAGGGGTGGGGGGGGGGGGGTGGAGGGGGTGGTTAGGGCCCAACTGCAACTGAAACAAAGAGACACTGGAGATGAGACGACGACACTACTACTACTAAACTACTGAGATGGGGGGACTGACAAAAAAACGGGGAACGAGTGAGAACACAACGGAATAAAATAAAAACACGGATTGGAGAGGGGGGAGGGGGGGGACTGAGAGTGAGAACTAACGGGATAAAAATAATGACACTGTGGGGAGAGGGGGGGGGGGGGGGGGGGGGGGGGGGGGGATGGCGGCAGGGGTGCGGTGTGCAAAAACAGTGTGAGCCTACACCGTAAGGACAACAGAATTTAGGAAAGAGGGGGCCGGAGTGGGTAGGGTGCGAAAGGGGGTGGGGGTGCAGATGTGTGGAGAAGTAGGGGCGGGGGTAGGGGTAACGGTCTGTGGTAACCATGACAACCAAGGCGATAGAGAGAAGAGAGAGAGAGAGAGAGAGAGAGAGAGAGAGAAGAGAGATGATTCAAAACGTTTGGCCAACAAGAGAGAAACATCCGCCATCGAGCCGAGAGAGAGAGAGAGAAGAGAGAGAGAGAGATAGAGAGAGGAGAGAGAGAGAGAGAGAGAGAGCAGTAGCACTGGAAGAAGAAAGAAGAAGAAAAGTGTTATAAGTGTTAGACCAAAGTCAATTGCCTGTCTATAGTTTGTCTGTCAACTGAAAGTTCGAGAAACAGTTGTGTAGCATGTGTTCATGTGTGATAGTGTATGCGCGAGTGCATGCGTGAGTCTCTCTCTCTCTCTCTCTCTCTCCTCTCTCTCTCTCTCTCTCTCTCTCTCTCTCTCTCTCTCTCTCTCTCTCTCTCTCTTCTCTCTCTCTCTCTTTCTCTGTTCTCTCTCTCCCTCTCTCTCCCCCCTCTCTCTATACCCTCTGTCTAATCTCTCTCTCTCCCTCCCCTCTCGCCCTCCTCTCTCCCCCTTTCTCTCTCTCTCTCTCTCTCCCCTCTCTCTCTCTCTCTCTCTCCCTCTCCATCTCCTGCTCTCTCCTCTCTCTCTGTCTGTCCCTCTCCTCTCCCTCCCCCCCTCTTCCTCTCCCTCTGTCTATCTCTCTCTCTCTCCCCTCTCTCCTCTCTCTTCTCTCTCTCTCACTCTCACACTCTCTCCTCTCTCTCCTCTCTCTCCTCTCTCTCTCTTCTCTATATATATATATAAATATATATATATATATATATATATATATATATATAGATCCTATATCTAGCAGTGGTAGCGAATGTCAACTAAACTTGGTGAGCACAGGTGCCGTGTCTGTGGAGAGAACGGAAAGGTTCACACACGCCACGCGTGACACACACACACACACACAGGCCTTGGCATAAGGCTGTGCCAGACCAATTGACATGAGCTAGAACAGCAAGGCTACATCAAAATGTTGTTACGTTTCTGCATAGTTATGCGGGGGTTGTGGAATTTTGTCTTTTAGTCCATGGCAAGCTCCTAGCATAACATCACCAGTCTCCCAATTCCTCCGAAGTCGGAGTGTGGCCGCCCATGCACGTGTCGGTGTAATCAAAAACGGTCACACACTTAAATGTTCTCATCTCTAGCTGGTGCTTTTGGTACCATAGTGTTCAAGTTCTTCGGAATTAAGCCAGAGTACGACAACACTTATTATAACAACACACACACACACACACACACACACACCACACACCACACACACACACTACACGCACGCACGCACGCCACGCACGCACACGCAAACGGCACGCACACACGCACGCACGCACGCACAGCACCACGCACCCGCACGCCCCACACGCACACACACACATACACACCCACACACACACACTACACACAATACAATACACATACACACACACAGACACACATACACACAAACACACACACACACACACACACACACACAGCACAAACCACACACAGACACACTACACATACACACACACACACACACACATACACACACATACACACACATACACATGTACACACATGCACACACACACACACCAACACGCAAACACACACACACACACACAGCACACACAACCACACACACACACACACACACACACACACACACGTGCACTACCGAGACATACTACACGCTCTACACTATGTTCGGTTCCGTCTTTCCCGATGATGCAAGACGATTGATGCTGAATCGAGTCCTTCTTTTTCTTCTTCTTCTTCTTCGATCGCTCAGAAACACAGTTTTTCCTGTCAATTTAAGAGCGCAGTTGCGTCATGCTGCCGTCGTGCGCCTAAGAAAAATAGTTAAGGGCCCAGCAACGTCCCGACTTCGGCTGAATTGAGATCCTGATTAGAGGGGGAGTCTGATGAATGTTTGGACAAACTGGGGGGATTACCAGTCCTTAAACACCCCCCACCCCCGTCACGTACGTGTCACATTCCCTCTTATGCTTGGAAGATTTCTTACCAGCTATAAGAGGGAAAACGCGTGAAAACCATGATTTTGGACACGTGACGTGGTGGGTTCTTTACCACAACATCCCCTAGAGCCCCGACCCCTCCCCATTCTATCCCAACATTCCCGCTCCCCCACTTCATTTGCGTTTGCGTCGTGTTTTTTCTGTTTGTTCTTGTTTCCCTCCTCCTCCTAATTCTACCCCCCCCCCCCCCCTCTCCCTCAATTTACGCTATCCTCCCCCCCCCCTCCATCTAACTCATCTCCTCAATCTGCCATTTATCCTCCTTTTTTATGTCATTCTATGTTTCTTTTTTACTATGTCTCTGAAACCTCTCCTTTCGTCTTTTATTATCACCATCAACGTTGTCGTCGTAGTCGTAGGCGTTGTCGTTGTCGTAGTTATCATCATCATAATAGTTATCAGCAGCAGCAGGCAGCTCTTCATCATCATCATCATCATCATCATCATCATCATTACCATAGTGTTCGAGTGCTTCAGCTGTTGGGATGATCCCTGTGAGTCTTTTAGCCAGGATACATCAGTACAACAACTAATCATCATCATTCATCACAATCTTCTTCTTCTTCGTCGTCGTCGTCGTCGTCGTCGTCTTTGTTGTCGTCGTCATGGTTATCATCATCGTCATCAACAACAACAACATCAACAACAAAACCTTCATATATCTGTGTTACAATTTAACTTTGATTTTAGGTTTTTTTGTTTTTTTTGTTTTTTAAGTTATTGTCGAATGTCAGTGGAGTGGTAGTTTAGAGACACCGCCCCCGTCAACATTTCGCCTTGAACATTTTCACTGAGAAGCCATCCCCGTGGGGA